>CM029780.1:21853039-22453039 GCA_017562165.1 Ectropis grisescens | reverse complement strand
CTAGAACCATTTTTATATCTGAACTCTGAACATGTACCTAAACACAATACATAGGTAGTAAGTTCAATAAACATGTCGAAACCGGATAGCAAATGTCGGTTCTTCTCGGTTATCTTAGTGTCCAGCCTCTAGGTCCATTATATTCAAGTAGCTACCACCACAAATAGGTACAGAGTACCAATAAAACCTCATCGCAAATAACTTTAACCTTATTGTTTTAACTGTTATTCATGTACCCAGTAATAAAATTCAACTCACCGAAAATATCACCATTTTATTTTACCTTACGGCCGATAGCGCAAATGGGCTATCTTGATATCCCGTCTTCTGAAGTGTTAATATAGTGCAATACAAACAACGATGGATCCATATAACCTGTTCTATGTTAATTTCCGCTCTTTTCCATTTACAAAAGTATATCGTCTCCACGATGTTCCACACAGAATAATCATCGTCATATCTTTTTCTTTTTTCGTACCAAAGACAAAATCCGTGTTGCCATTTATATTCAACACCAAGTTACCACAGATATTGCCAGAGGTACAAATACTTTATTCTATATATATCTTAAAACTATCTGGTACTGTTCTATTTCATAGAACAGTACGTTACATCATTAGGAATTCTTAACACTTGTGTACGGTTCATCATTGTCCGCTGTTTTCTTCAAAAGTTCATATGCACTCTTTATCATTGGATTGTCATATTCTATTTTCCTTTTCTTAGCACTTTTTTGTTTTGGAGGGCGCATTTCACTGCTTGCTTCATTGTCATTAATGCCTTGACCGGGTTCTTGACCGGGTTCTTGGCTGGGTTCTTGGACTTGGGTTCGGTTTTCCTGTAAAAAATTTAATAAGGAATTGATGCATTGTAATTTGTTAATGGTTTATTATTCTGCTTCAGGTTCCTCGAACAGAAAGTGAATGGCTAGATATATCACGAAACTTCGAAAAAAAGTGGAACTACCCTCATTGTGTTGGGGCAATGGATGGCAAGCATATTCAAATCATAGCACCGCCCCATAGTGGAGCTGAATATCGAAACTATAAAGATTTCTTTAGTATTGTATTATTTGCGGTAGTAGATGCTGACTATAATTTTATATATGTTGATGTTGGATGTAAGGGTAGAATTTCTGATGGAGGTGTATTTAAACATACCAATTTATATAGAGAATTTGAAAATAAAACTTTGAATATTCCGCCACCAAAGATATTGCAAATTCCTTATAATGTAAAAGTACCTTATTGTATTGTAGGAGACAACGCTTTTGCTCTTAATGAATATACAATGAAACCATTTGCTGGTAATAATTATATACGAGGTTCTCTCGAACGAATTTACAACTATCGACATTCAAGAGCTAGACGAGTCGTCGAGAATGTATTTGGTATTATCGCATCCGTTTTCAGAGTATTACGTAAACCGATTGCAATGGACACTAATAATGCGGTTTCAGTTGTAATGGCTATTACGCATTTGCATAACTTCATGCGTCAAAGACACTATACTAGAGAATACTACTGTCCCATTGGGATTTTTGATAGGGAAGAAAATGGCGAGATAATTCCAGGTACATTTAGGAACGATGAGCCATTACAATCCTTCTCTTCTTTGCCACACATACCCAGGAGATCTACCAACCAAATCAAAGAAATTCGTTTGCATATGGCACGGCATTTTATAACAAATGCAGAATTACCTTGGCAATACAATATTAATTAAATTAGTTTACTTATAAGAACTTTCTGTGATTTCCTTTATATTAGTGAAAGAATTATCCATATTGGACCAGAAGCACCAGAGTAATCTCCGGTAACCGGTAATGTTTGCGAGTTTGTTGTGTTTGTGAGTTCCAAACTCGCAAACATTACCTCTTTATAATATCAGTGTAGATTATATGAAAATAAATAAACTTACATTGGAACTATCTCGAGTTTCATTTGGTTCACTTTTATCCATTAAAAATTTCATCCGATCAAATGCAAACCATTTTGACACATACGCTTGATCTTGACCTGAAACAAAAATATTGAATTATGTAATTCATATATATGTATCTGGTATGTAAATAAATATAACATGTTGACGGATCAAATAAACACTAATAACACTTACCACTTCCCGTTTTAGAACTTCGTTTCTGCTTTGATCGTTCTCGTCTAAATGAACCTGTCAAGCTTACAATTTTTTTTTACGTCGTCTACATTAATGTTTAATGTTTCACTGATATTACGCCAAGCATCTTCTTTTTTTATGCGATTGTAGTATTCTTCGTATGTACTATCCCATAACACCCTCTTTGATTCATACGCATCAATTAATGTTAGACAAGTCTCGTTATCCCACAAGCCACTCATTTTTCAAATACATACAGAAAAAGTAAACAATAATTAAAACTCGGGGAATTCGACGCGCTCGCCTCAAACACAAAAACAACCGGCCACACTGAGCGCCGAGCGAGTACTGAGCGCCTTTGAGCACGGACAAAAACCGACAGATGCCGGCTCGCCCTGAGCGCGCTCGGATTTGCTCGGGCCGAGCGTGCTCAGGCGTCTCCACTTGAGCGGCTCGGCCAAATGAGCCGCTCATTCGCCCGAGCATGCTCAAGTGGATACAAGGCTTAACACTGACACGTCTGCACCTGTGTCGATTAAAAAACGATGCAGGGTGTCCTCATCCGTTACACATAAACGATAAGAAGTAGTGCCACCAACGCTTGTCACCATTGGTGGCGGAGCTAGTTTCCCGACTTCATGGTGCATTGGTCGTCTCCACATCTGGTCGCATCTTGACCATATGTAAAGTGGTAAAAGCATTTAAAATTAGCGTCTCCTGGCCACGCTTTTTGTGAACGATATTTTTCTGAGTTCATTCTAGACTTCGATTTTGAGCGAGCCCGATTAGGTGTCGTGTTGAAGCGTTGTTGTGGTCGCCTCGTGAGTAACGGTTCAAACCGACGGTTCATGGCAGCGATCTCTTGTGTTAACTGTTTGACTCGTTCCTCCATTGTATTAGAGGTAGCGACGACACTGCACACAGATGCGCGCGTTGTCTCCACAATTTTGTCGGCGATCTGTGCTAATTCCAAATCTACTTTCGTGGTCGCTGCGACGACGGCTCTCGCGGTTTGTGGTAGTCTTTTCATCCAAAGTAATTTTATAGTATCTTGTGGTATCCTATTTCTGCCAAGTTCTTTCATGTGGCGCAGTAGTTGTGAGGGACGCTGATCGCCTAGTTCCACCTCCGTAAGTAATTTTTGTAGCTGCATGGTTTCTGACTCCTCGTACGAACTAATAAGCCTATTTTTCAAAGCCTCATACTTGTCGCACTCAGGTGGGTTCTCGAGAATGTCGCTAACCTGGCTTAACTCGTCTCTACCTAGCTTAGCTATAACTAATTGGAACTTACATAAATCTCCAGCCTTTTGAGGAGCGATGATGGCCTCGAACTGATGAAACCACAGCCTCGGCTGGGTTGTCCAGAAGTCTGCCAGGCGCGTCTGGATGGTGACGGCGCTCGCCGCGTGCTCGGCGTGTGTGGTGGCGTGGCTGGAACCGATGCTGGTACTGGTGGTGGGCGGCTGCGGCAGCGCTGTGTTAGCGCCCGCCGCGGCTTGTCCAAACATCAGCTTCAACTGCTCTTCCGGTAGTTGTTTGTTGGTGGCCATTGTTTAGTCGGTGTACACTTTTGAGTCACTCGGTCTTTATGATCACGTCGGGGTCACCACTTTAGAACTTATTTTGATTGTTATCTTTATGATGTGCTTGTTACTGACTCCAATCTGTTAGAAGGAGTTCTAAGTGGGATGCGTGACGGTTAATAAAACAATGTATGAGTTTTAAGTACGTGCGCTGTAATTGCGCTCCGACAAGTGACTGTCGGGCGTAGTATCAAAAACTTAATTATAAATGCATGTGCTCTATCTACACAGTGGTAGGGATGTGGGCGAACACGTGAGCCCTACACTGTAACACTGTAAATTTGTACGTAGTAATCCCCAAATTTTCACAAAACTGATAGATAGATGAAATTACCCAACTAGAACAAACCACAAACACAATCTAAATTTGCCGTGTTCAAAATTAACTTTTCATAGCTCGGGTTCAAACTCAATGTCAGTTAAAATATATAACAAATTGCCTTACAAAATGAAAGAAATTGATTCTGATGACAAGTTTAGCAAAGCGTTAAAAAATATACTACTTGTAAAAGCTTACTACACAATAGAAGAATACCTTGCAGACAAATCAATTATCGAATAAGTGGATCCGCTCCGCATGACATTAATTACATATATTGCCACACCCAATTAGGGTCATTATGGAAAACTACTGCATACTGTATGTTTAAATAAGACCAACAAAAGTACCATAATGTTGGTAATAAAATGATTGAGCATTTAGTTGTGAAATACCTTATATAGTAGTTTTGTTAGTGGTAATGTAAATAAAATGTAAAAGGTTAGTAAAATTATTTTAAAGTAAACAATTTAGTGATCGAGATGCTGACTCGACTCAGCGTTTAATCACATTGATGTCACACGTGCAAAACAATCACATTGCCCAAGAAAGCTAACACACTAAAATGTGACGAACATAGAAAACTTAGTTTAATATCCGAAGCAAGTAAAATTCTAATTAAAATCATCCAAAATAGAAAAAGACCGTTAATTGAAAGTTATCTGGGACCGGATCAGTATGGATTCAGGGAGAATAAGGGAACAAAGGAAGCAATATTAGCTTTAAAGATATAGAATAGTATAGTAGATATATATAGAATAGTAGATAGAAGAATGGACCTAGATTTAGATACTCACATAGCATTTATTGACCTGGAGAAGGCTTTTGATAAAGTTAATTGGAAGAAAATGATGAACATATTGAAACAAGCAGGATTGGATTATAGAGACAGAAGAATAATATTTGAGTTATATAAGAATCAAGAGACAGTAATAGAAGTGGGAGAAGAACAAGGAAGGGCAAAGATAAGACAAGGAGTTAGGCAAGGGTGTCCACTTTCACCACTTATTTTTTTTTCAATATTTTTATAGAATGTGCCATAAGAAAACTAATAGAGTCAGGAAGGGCCGGGGTTAACATTCACGGGGAAAAAATTCAATTTATAAGATTTGCGGATAATATCGCAGCTTTGACTGAAAACTCTACACAGTTGGAAGAACTACTACAAGATGTAGACTTAACATTTACAGAATTCGGAATGAAAATAAAAGTAAAAAAAAAACTAAAATTTTAACTACTTCAAAGAAGAAAGCAATAACTAAAAACCCAATTAAACTTAACTCAATTTCCATAGATAACGTAACACAATTCAAATATTTAGGCAGTGTGATAACCAATGATTCCAGGTCCACCAGACATTATAGCTAGAATAGCAATGGCAAAAAGAGCTTTTAACAATAAAAAACATCCGTTTAAAGCCCGAATATCAAAGAATATTCGCAAGAGGCTGATTAAGATCTACATCTGGAGCATTGCATTGTATGGCAGCGAAACGTGGACCATGACTCAAAGGGATAGGGAAAGATTAGAGGCATTCGAAATGTGGTGTTGGAGGAGAATGAAGAGAATCAGCTGGAAGAAAATGAAGAGCAATAAAGAAGTTTTGAAGAAAGAAGAAGAAAAGAACATTAATGGAAACAATAGAAAACAGAAGAGGGAAGATGTTGGGACATCTGATACGACACGACAACTTCATTAGAACAATAACGGAAGGTAAATTAGAAGAGAGGAGGAAGAGAAGTAGACCTAGGAGAAGTTACATGAACTAAGTGAAGGAGAAGATAAATGTAGTGTCGTATCAGAAAGTCAAGGAGAAGGCGGAGTGTAGAAGTACATGGAAAGAACTCCACCGACAAGAGCGTCGCTCTTAAATTATGAATGAATGTCACACGTGTATGTTGCCGTAATATCAGTAAGGGCGAGTTCCAAACAGTATGGACAATTTGGACAATGTTTTTCTCACTTTGTGAGCAATATAGCAAGAGATACGTAACTGTATTAAGTGTGTGTGTGTTTGTTTGTGTTCGTGCGTGAATGAGTGTGTAAGTGAGAGTATGCAAGTGTGTGTGAGTGTGTATGTCTGAGGTGATATGTGTAACCCTATCATAGTATGTACTTTGTTTCCGTCTAATCGGGCAGCTTTTATACAGAGAGTTACTAGTAATCAGAATCATTTTAAGGACATTTCTTGTATGTTTTTTTTTATCAAATCAAACAACTTTTGTTTGAATTAACAAATGACGTAGAACAAGTAGGTTCGTTGTGCAACATTGAGTGGTTACCAGTAACCCTCCCTGTAACTACGACTGAAATTTTCTTGCATCTTAATTCTATCAGAACCGGTTCAGTGGTTTAATTACGAAATAGTAAAAAAAGTACCTACTTGTGTATTAAATGAAAAACAAACTAGGTAGGTATTTTTCTACAGATTGAGAACCACTGCTACTTACTATTGAAAAGCTAAGTGGGGTTATTATGAAATAATACTGTCACGTAATAACCCCAATTTGCGATATTTAATAATAAACACAGGCATAACTTGCTGTTCCTGACCCGAAATCGTAAAAAACGAACTATTTATAGAATATACAAACATTTTATATTGTTATATTTAATTATAATTTAATTAACATATTATTTTTTATTTATGCGAATAACTCACCATAACTCTAAGAAAAGTGTGTTGGGGTAATTGTGACACACTGAAAAAGGCGCAAAAAAATTCTTGTTTCAATAAATTTGCCATCTCACACGTCACTCCAGAGTTAGCCACTCGCGGATGACTGACGCGGCGTGAGCAATCAAGATGGCGTCTAGGTTTGTAAGTAACTATTCATCATCGTCATCATCATCATCGTCAGCTCATGTTCGTCCACTGCTGGACATAAGCCTTTCCAATATTGTGCCACCAAATCCGGTCCTCGGCTCTCCGCATCCATCCGCTTCCGCTCTTCAGGTCGTCGGTCTACCAAGCGGGAGGCCGTCCCCACGGGACGTTTCGAACGTGGTCTCCACTCCAGAACCCTTCTCCCCCAACGTCCATCGGCTCTGCGACATATGTGCCTCGCCCACTGCCACTTCAGCTTGCTTATTCTCAAGGCTATGTCGGTTACCTTAGTTTTCCGTCGGATATCCTCGTTGCGGATTCTATCCTTCAGAGAGACTCCAAGCATAGCTCTCTCCATAGCTCGCTGTGCAACTTGGAATTTGTGGACGAGCCTTTTTGTCAGTGTCCACGTTTCCGCCCCAAAGGCTAGGACCGGGAGGATGCACTGGTTATATACTTTGGACTTTAGCCATTGAGGCAGTTGCGACTCAAAGATTTGACGTTACTTCCCAAACGCTGCCCAGCCCAGACGTATTCTTCTGTCAGCCTCTTTCTCGAAGTTGTTTCTACCTAGTTGAATAACTTGTATTAGTATTAATTTAATTTCAGTTTTAGTATTTCTATTAATTTGTAGAAATTTCGAATTTTCGAAATATACCCCTTTTCGGAATTACCCCAACGTACTTTACTCCATTTGTATATATGTTTATCAGACAACTATTTTAAAGCCAAAAAGACAGACCGATCTAAGGGGCCAGTCATTCCCTAAACTCATAATCTCGTACATAAATGTTTTTATGCACCTTCCGGACCCCATATCTCAAATTTGGTCGTCTAAGCAAGTTAGCGGATAAGCATGTGTTCTTAGTACGTACGAAACGTTTTTTAGTTTAGGCGATTAATTTCATATCAAATACACATAATAGATATTATCTTCATTCATTGCTGGATAGGTATTTTCAAATTCGCCGTAAATTTCGGAAGTAAATAAAATATTTACAGAAATCGATCCATGTTTATTGGTTAAACATTTATTTTATGTTGCGTGCGTACCTATCTGCCTATATCTAATCCGTAGTATACGCTTTACATTCATCCTATAGTATCAAACTAACGTTCATGTTAACAGGGGAAAACCAAATATTGAAATTTCATTTTACATTAGAATAAGGAGAATACCCGAATACCCAACTAGTCCATACGCTTACTTTCTTTCTACGGCCGACATAGGGACTTTCCGAGCGGGACCGGCGCGGCGGGAAATTACCTATGAATTCTATAAATAGGAGTGCATTTCGTTTTAATTTTGCATTTAATTATTAATTTGGTGAGTGATAAGTCATAAGAAGATAATAGTAATAACAGCTTCAGGGAAATCAGAAATGTCAACTCCAGGACGCAAAAAGCATAGTATTTGGGAACAATTTACGTTGATTTCCCAAGAAAATACGACATTGAAGACAAATCTGCCAGTACTGCCACACCCACACCTGTGACTACTCTTCAAAATAAGAGTGTCAGTACCAACAGCAGCGGCAGCGCAACGAGCGTGAACATTTCAATGAAAAAAATTACTATCGCCACAAGTCAAGAAGATAAGAAGAAACTTGATTTACAATTGTCTCGCTATATATTTGCTACCAACTCGCCTTTTAACCACGTAGAACACCCACAGTTTCTCAAATTAATAGAAATTTTACGCCCCGGATATAAACCTCCAAACCGCAAACAAATTGCAGGTAATCTGCTCGACTAAATCTACAACTCCACCCAAGAAAGTGTAAAAAATGAGTTGAAAAATAAAGTTGTCAATCTGTCAATTGATGGTTGGAGTAACGTAAGGCAGGACTCAATAATATGTGTATGTGTCACAGATGTGTTGACAAACTCGACTCATTTAATCAATACATAGTCGCATTCTTCCGCGGGACCAAATGGAATTCCGCCGTTTATATTAAAAGACTGTATTATGTCTCTAATGGCACCACTGGTTCATATTTACAATTTATCTCTTACTACTGCTACATATCCGACCATATGGAAGACTTCACGAGTCACACCGATACCTAAGGGCGACTCTGGATCTAAAATAGAGAACTATCGACCTATAGCTGTGCTGTCAGCGCCCGGCAAAGTGTTTGAGTCGATACTGAATCGCCATATCACCAGGCAAGTCCAAACGCGGCTGAGCGAGTGTCAGCACGGTTTTAGGATTGGGAAGTCTACCGCGACTAACCAAATTAACTTTGTCGATTATGCAGTTAGTCAGATGGATCAAAGAAGGCAAGTAGATGCCGCGTAGTTTGATTTTAAAAAAGCTTTCGACCGAGTGGATAACCGTATACTCTTGCAGAAGTTTGCCGCTATCGGATTCACTAAAAAACTATTAGAGCTGTTTGAGAGTTATTTCACTGAACGCTCGCAGTACGTTCAACTTCTAGGGTTCAGATCGACTCCGTACAGAACCAGTTCCGGTGTGAGCCAAGGTAGTACACTAGGACCTACTCAGTTCGTCATTATGATAAATGACTTGCCGGAGGTGGTGCGTACTGCTGAATGCCTGATGTTTGCTGATGATCTGAAGTTGTACTTGGGCGTAAGTAGTACTGAGGATTGCGACGCGTTGCAAAGAGATATTAATAGTGTGGTGAAATGGGAGAAGATAATAGCTTGATCTCAATGAATCCAAATGTAATGTCATCACATTTTCTCGATCGCGGTGCCCCATCCACTATGATTACCGCATGAGTGATGTCAGCTTGCAGCGCGTCGCAGAAGTCCGTGTCTTGGGTGTTACCCTGGATGTGGAACTTACGTTCAATCGGCATATTGAAAACATTTGTGCGAGAGCATTTAAATCTCTAGGCTTCGTCATGAGGCAGACTGCGAGATTTTGTGATAAAAATGCTATCGCTACATTGTTTTACACATTCGTTCGAAGCCAACTGGAGTATAATTCCATAGTCTGGGATCCACACGAAGTGAGTTACAGTCTCATGTTGGAGCGGGTACAACGGAAGTTCGCTCGTTATCTTTACAAGAAGCTCTTTGGATATTACCCCTCTTTTTGTACCCGTCCTTATTTGTCGCCGGTATGGTGGGCATCGATACGCTAGAACTTAGGCGGAAGTGTGCGTTAATGTTGCACTACTACCGGCTACTAAATGGCCAGATTGACAACCCTGGAGCGCTGGCTCGCTGCTCGCTGGCGGTGCCGGACCGCCTGCGCCCGGCGCGCGCCTGCGCGGTGCGCCCGCTGTTCCAGGCTGTGCGCGCGCGCACTGACACCACCCAGTATGCACCCACTTCCCGAGCACTCAATCTACTCAATGCTCTGCTTGCTCATAGGCCAGAATTGGATATATTTCATGACAATTATCACTGTGTATTACGTAACTGTATTCATTTTTTTAGTTACAAGTGATACACCTAATTAGTTGTGTTAGAATAAAATTGTATTGATCATGTTTATGTAAAGTTATGTATGTGCTTAAACATTTGTTTGTATGTTTTTATGTGTATTTGTACATAATTTTTTATTTGTAGCGTTTGAATTTGTTTATATAATGTTATGGTATTGTTATAATTCTTCTGTTAATTTTAATGTGTTTTATGATGTTGTATTTTGCATTTTGGCTGTGTGTGCGTGTTGGCTACGCTGTAAGCACATATCAGCAATTGAAACTAATAAATAAATAAATAAATACAATAGATACGGGGGCCGAAAGCCATACAGCCGACTACTTGGTTAAAATCTGTACTATAGCAATAAATGCGGTACTTCAAATACACGCACTTTGCATCTGCCAAATACAAAGAAGCTGGTGGAAAAGCAATCGTTATACCACAACAAGTACGGTGGAATACAAAGGCTGATAGTTTAAAAGTTTTATTGGAAAATTGGCATATAATGTCAGACATATGCTTAAATAATGCAACTGCAATAGATTTGTCAATTTCGTTGAAAGTAAATGACATGACACTAAAGCAACAAGTCCAGGCTCTCTACAAAAAAACTGGAAAATATTGCAGTTACACTTGACATTTCCCAGAAAACATCCTGCTGTATTGGCGAAGTGACTGAAGCATGGATAGAGCTTAAAAACATGTTTGAGGTTGAGAATGTTCGACTGCGTGAAACCGAGTATTCACTGCATGATTTAAGTAAGTTCTATGCCCGATTTGAAATGGCAATGTCTCCAGCTCATTTTGCAGCTAACTTACTACATCCCAAGTACAGGGGCGAAAAACTCACCAGTGAAAATATTTCTGAAGCTTTATCATATATAGAAGTTTATCACAAAGACGCAATGTCCTATGTTGTAAAATACAGAGCAATGACAGATTCCTTTCATAACTTTCTATTTGACGGTCATGTAGTAAATCAAGTCGGACCTCTGGAATGGTGGTTGTCTTTAAAAAAACAAATGAATGGCCAAACAATGGACTTAGTGACCCAGCTGCACACTGCAGTGGCTTCAAGTGCTGGAATCGAACGACTGTTTTCAACATTTGGATTTATTCACTCTGACGTACGAAATAAACTGGGTACCGATAAAACTGCAAAACTTGTCACATTTTTTTAATATTTATATTAGAAAAACTAATTACTACTTAAATATCTACTTTTTCTTTAATATAAGTTGTTTTTTAATAAATTACACATATATGTCATAAAAGCAATATGTTTTATTTAATTACCATGCCAAAATAATTACATAAGTTCAAAAAAAAAATAAGTAAAACAAATAGCATAGACTCCACTGGTTTCAAATGTAAAACTATTTGGAATCCTAAAAGTTCTAAATACTAATTTAATAAAAGTTGTTTTAAACTTTGTTTTTTTTTTCAATGATTTAAACATTATTTAAAACTTGTTTTAAACATTGTTTAAAACTTGTTTTAGACACATGATTAAAAACACGGTTTTATTTCAAACTATTTTAAACACTGTTTTAAACATGTGTTTAAAACAACTAGTTTTAATCATGCCAACCCTGCTCCCACGTAAGTTGTGGTAACCCACAAAAATGAGATTTTCACCTTTTTGCATAAAAAAGTTTATTTACATGGAAACTATCGGCCCTAATAAAAAAAATATAAAAAATTCCTAATCTATCGATGTTTTTTAAAACGTATATTGTTGCATGTTCTAAACGCGTATGGAGGATACTGTTGTATTGTCCTGAGCAACCGTTTACGTGTAGCGGGGAGAGGGGAGCGGCGCGCCTTCGCGTCTTGTATCTGTGACACAGAACCACAGATCACTATATACTACAGATAGGACAGTTCGGTATTGTGACCCTTGAGTGCGCGCAAGTTACTCTGCGCGCGACTGGTGGCGTATTTAATGTTGCCAGGTCAAGCAAAAAACAATGGTTCCCCGTGCTTTAAGATATTTCGTCATCATAAAATAGGTAAGGGGAAGGATAATTCAGGGAAGCAATAGAACTACACCGATAAGTTTAGTAACGCATATTTCCCACTTTTGACTCCTATTCAATCACATGTTTACCGCGAAGCAGTGGCGTGCCAGTGCGCAGTGGTTATTGTCGCAGTCGCAGTCGCAGTGGTATATTGTGTTCTAGTCTATACATATAAAAGCGAAATGTCACTCATCAAGGAATCTCAGAAACTACAAATGCTAGGAATCTGAAATTTTGCATGGAGGTTTCTTTTAGCACGTAAGCACTCGCTAAGACGGGGTTTTGCGAAATTCATCCCATAAGGGGGTGAAACAGGGGGTGAACGGTTGTATGAAAATTGGTTCTATTTGAAGCATGAAATTTTGTCTTCACGTTTTTGGTTAATGAGAAATAAAATTGTGTATCATGATATTTGGAAATCCACCCTCCTTGAGGGTAAAATAAGGGTTGAAGTTTTATGTGAAGTCCGTCCGTCCGTTCGTAGAAGCTTGAAAAGTTCACATCATGATCTTAGTCAACAGATAAAAAATATCATGGTTTCTGGAAGTCTACTGAGGAGCACCTACGTCTTCGAAATGGCTGAACTGATTTTAATGTGACTTTCACAGCAGAAATGTTATTAGAATTAATTCACGTACGTAGGTAGTAGGTACGTTTTTGAAACGGTTGATCCAAATGTATTGCTATCTTAATACAAACAAAATGCGAAGAAACCATTTTATTCACAGACTTATTGTTTCAATAGCACGACGGCTGCTATGGCGCTATGCCGCAATAATATCTGAAGTCAGCTGCACTCGAAGCGCGGGGTGAGAGGGACGGCACATGGTTAGGTATAGCCAGTGTTACCAGATACACGGTAATTACCGTAGATGCACGGTATTTTTGGCTAAAACACGGTCTACGGTAATGTTTCACTACCGTGTACTTTTCTACGGTATTTTTATTAAGAATTACCTTGACAGTCAACATGTAAATAACTATTCAGAAATATTTATTTTATATAAACTATTTTTAACAAAAAATTAAACCGACTTCAACACCACAAATAGGCACTCAAAAGCGAAAAATAATTTAATATAGGTAATTAATATAACCGCTACTCACTCATCCATATGAAGTCGGTGCCAGTCTAGTTAAAAAGCTAGTAGATAGATACTATGTACGAGGTAGTAAGTAGGCATAGGTATATCTATCTATACTTATTAGAGTTGGCTGGCACCGACTTCATATAGATGAGTGAGTAGCGGTTATATTAATTACCTATATTAAATTATTTTTCGCTTTTGAGTGCCTATTTGTGGTGTTGAAGTCGGTTTAATTTTTTGTTAAAAATAGTTTATTTTACCCTTTTTAGTGCTAAACAAGTTTTCATTAATGCATTTACACGATTTCGTATTGACAGGGTCGAATTTCATAACTTTGTGAAATCTATCCAGACGAATTAATCTTAAAATGAAAAAACCGCATCGCAACCGGCCCATCCGTTTGAGCTCTACGGTCACTACGGTGCCACAGACAGACAGATATTTTTTTGGTCGGGGTTAAAAGTATAGCCTTGCTTTCGATTATATTGTCCAAACGAGGTGGAGGTGTTCAATATGCAGCTCGAGATATAGATGATTCTAACTCGAAGGTCGATAGCGCGTGTTATTTTACTAGTGGCGCCATCTAGTTTGCTAGGGCTGTACTAATGGTTGGTAATCAATAAAGATGTAATCAAGTTTGTTGTATGCCAGCCCTCCTTAAATATTTATTTTGTTTTATTCTTAGTATTTGTTGTTACAGCGGCAATAGAAATATATAATCTGTGAAAATTTCCACTGTCTACCTATTACCGTAACGGTGATACCTACAGACGGATGACGCAATCACTATGTCGTCGAGGTAAATTTTAGTTGTTTTTGTTCATATTTCGAAAACTACTACACCGATTTCGATAAAATTTATATGGGACCACCTCTGAACTATGATCTACCAAACAAAACAAGAACCATCGAAATTGATTGACAATTGGCGGTGCTATCGAGTAACATACATACAAAAAAAAAAAAAAAAACATACAACCGAATAGATAACCTCCTCCTTTTTGGAAGTCGGTTAAAAAAGATACGTAGAACGAAACGAAAATCCAGCTCTATATGGCATGGCAACATCAAGTCGCCGCTATTTCGCTTCACTACTACCGGGGAAATCCCTAAATATTTTATTCATCACAATACGTTTAAATGTAAAAGTGTGTTAGTTTACATATCCATTCAAACAATCAATGTTTATGAAAATTGGTTGCATAATAATGAATGAATGAATCGCTTGCTCACTAGCCATGTGTCGTTACGGGTTTTTTCAGATAACGGAACGTAAACGTTACGCATATCCAAATAGACGGTATCAAAACTATTTATTTTTCCTAACCATTTATTTTCGTATTTCATCGTAACGGGATATGATTCAGTTTTCAATAACCGAACGCGTTAACTATATCTATGCGTCTTTCTTCCTAACACTTATACTACTACGTATATATCTCACTCGCTCTAACCGTTGCGATACAGTTATGGTCATAACTTCAAAATCACTACCGATTGCGTTGCACGCAAAGAACTGTAGACTATGTTGCGCGATAAAGCGAGCAATGGTGGTTATAGAATTTTAAAAGCACATAACGATACTTGAAATATAAATAGTTGTAAGATTTTAACATACCGTGTTTTCGTTATGAAGGCATATAAATAGTTATACAACGCTTTACGATATATAACGACCAAAACTATTGCTCACACTCTTTTTTTCTTCGATTTGTTTGTTGCTGTTTGATGTATGGCAAGTGCGCAGTGTATTTAATCAGTGAAACAATATTTATTTTTGTTCGACACAACGTACATAAAATGGGTAGTGATACTGATAGCTACGAGACAGATAAAGAAGCGTCATCATCCAAGATTCCGAAAACTGGACAAAAACGTAAGCATTATAAACAAAAATTCAAAGATGAGTGGCGACAGTTTATTGTGGCAGCTTGTGTGGGTATCAGGAAAAGATATAGTCTAGATCAAGGGTCAGCAACAGGCGGACCGCGGTCCGTATCCGGACCGCGAAAGGTCGAAGTTCGGACCGCCAAATTTTGTAATGTAAATAAGCACCTAATAATAATAATGTACCTTTTAAAATGTAGATAAGGTATAGGTACCTGTAACTTTATTAGTTGCCACATAGAATTTAACTTAGTAACTTACTTGATAATTGGAATCTTTGTTGTGTACAAGAAACATCTTAAATTATACTCGTACTACGTATCATTTTTAAGGAAAAGCGTGCGGAAATATTCCTCCTCGCTCCGCGCGTACCTACTTTCCCACGGCGCGCTTTCGACTTCTGTTTTGTTATTTGTGAAACTAATGCCATCTAGTATGAAAATAGCGGGTACGGGCGTTCGGGTGGGGGAAAGCAAGCTGCATAGATCACTATATACTACAGATAGGACACTTCGGTTTTGTGACCCTTGGTTCCGGGGGCTCCGCAAAGCGCATCGCAATCGCAAAAGTGACGTCTCACGTCCCGCAGCACGTCCCACGATAGCTGAGTATACATATCATCGATATCGATTATTAGTGATGTGCTTACGAAAATATCGATAAATAATGATAGTCTGTGAACAATACCTGTTCACAGACTATCATTATTTTTTATTCAAACATAGAAAACAAACAACATATTCATTTACAATATTTTATTTTGTTCTTACTAATTTATTAGAAAATAGAATGACGATGAATAGAAGAGTCGGGTGCCTGATCTGTAGTTTAATGATAAATGTGTAGTGGTAGATCGATAGATTTTTAGCAAAAGTCGTATAAACATACGATCTGTATAATCACTAATTGTTCTTTTATTTGGCCACTGACTTCGACGTTCACGAGTATTGAAAAAGAGTCACAATTTCCTCAAGCTGTCGTTTTTGGAATTTCTATAAGACGAAGTATGCGCCTGGTTGATTCACAGTCCATAATACAAGTAACATAACACTTTCGCGATTCCATGTCAAACAGTCACTACTGATTACGCCAAAGTATGATTTAATAATGTTTGTAAGTCAATTCAAGCTAACAGAACGAGGAGAACACAAAATACAACGTTAAACAATTTAATTACATTTCGAACGAAAACAATATGTTTGCTCCATAAGGAACGTTTTTGTCAATGACCACAGAGGAAGTAATCACTACGTTATATCAATGACACTGACATTTAATAATATCTCGAATTGACGGCAGCTTCAAGATGGCGTTCAAAATGGCTACGGCGATACTAGCGCCTTTGCGGAGTCCCCGGAAACTAGTGTCACCGCAACCTGCCAGCCTGTGCTGTCAGCAGGGTGACCAGATTCTGTATTTTAAAACTTTTTCGACATATTTTACCGATTTTTCCCCAGCATCTAGTATTTTTGGAGGTTTATTACAGAAAAGCAGGTAAGTATTTTTGTGTATATATGGATACAAATCTGTGGCGACACCGTAGCGATTGCCCCTCGAACATTGATTGAAATTCAGGCGACTACCCGGATTTAGTCAATAAAATGTCATGCAGGTGCAAAGATTAATATGTCACAGATTTATGACATGACAGAAGTAGTAGAATAATAAATAGTATTGAATCATTTAATACGGTTACAGTAGGTAAAAATGATTATTATCTGTTTTGTACTTGACTTCAGTAAATCTGTTTTAAGTATATTAAAAAAAACTAACGTGTAAAAGAGCCAGGATGTTGTGTTAATTTTAAGACTTCGGAAATGGAATGTTAAAATATAGTTCTAACGTTTACTTTGATGACGATTTTCGTATGCAAGGTGATAAGTTTTATAGAAGCTTAGGGTTTTTCGTAAAATGAAATGTGGTAACACTGATTGCACATTGCACATCGTTCAGCCGTCAAGCAAACCGCGCCATTCGTTTGAATTGAGATTGAGATTTGGCGCGTTTTGTTCGTTTAATACAAATCTTGTATCTATTTTAATATGAATCCTAAAAGCGAAAGATAGACTGTGAAAATAGAAAGTTTCTGGTAGAATGGACTGAGCAATATTGTTTTACGCTGCCTGATAGGCCTCAAGCAGTTCCAGTGTGCCTTATTTGCAATAAAACTGTGGCTATTGTTAAAAGCGGAAATTTGAAGCGACACTATGAAACCACTCATCAGCAATTCCACAAAAACTTTCCTCTTGGCAGTGAAGCTCGTAAAGAAAAACTTCAGGTATATCTTAGTTCTTACGATAAAAGCACAAAATTACTAGTTCGTTGCATGAGCGAGCAAGAAAAATCCACAGAAGCAGCGTTACGCGTGTGCTGGACGCTTAATAAACACCAAAAATCATTTTCAGATTCTGAGATAGTGAAGGAGTGTATGTTGGCAGTAGTTACGACACTTTTTGAAGAAAAAAAAGACATTGTCGCTACAATTCAAAGTGTTCCATTATCAGCGAGAAGTAATACACGAAGAACTGAAATTTTATCGGCTGATATTAAAAACTCTCTTCTTAAACTTCTGCAAAAGGCACCTTGCTACGCCATGGCACTTGATGAATCATGTGACATTGTCGATAATGAACAAATCTCTATTTTTGTAAGATTTCTTGACGTTGAGTGTCAAATTTTTAGGGAAGAGTTGCTGGCAATATTGCCTTTGAAAGGTAACACCCGAGGAGAAGATTTATTCAAGGTCATTGATGAATTTATTTCTCAATCTAACATCAGTTACGATAAAATGGTGTCGCTTTCAACTGATGGGGCTCCAGCAATGATTGGTAAAGAAAAAGGTCTAGTAAAAAGAATCCGAGATAAAAAATCAAGTCTGATATCTTACCAGTGCATAATTCACCAGGCCACTCTTTGTAGCAAACTTAGTCCTACTCTGAAAGATGTGATGGACAACTTGGTCAAGCTAATTAATTTTATGCGATCTCATTCTGCTCTTCAGCATCGTCATTTCAAAGAGTTTCTTTCGGAATGTGATTCAGCATATTCGGATTTACTGCAACACAACAATGTTCGTTGGCTAAGTAAGGGTCAAGTTATTGAACGTTTCTGGGTTATAAAGGATCAAGTGACCTCCTTCTTGGATAACTTAGATACGCAGGGAGCCAGAAAGCACCGCGAGTTTGTAACAAATACGCGCAATATGCTAATTCTGGCTTTTCTAAGAGACATTTTGAAACATTTAAATGCGCTCAATACAGAGTTACAAGGAAATGGAAAATTAATATGTGACCTGATACAAAGCGTGTCTGCTTTTCGTCGTAAGCTGGATATATTTGAAAAAGATATTGCAAGTCAAGAATTTATTCATTTTCCGACAATTCTTGAATGTGAAAAGGAAGATGAAGACATTGCAGTGTTTCTAAAATTTTGGCTGATCTTAAGAACGAATTTTCTACAAGATTTCAAGACTTTGCAGATATGGGCAAGCTATCTCTATTTCTTAAATCACCATTTGAAATTGATGCAGGAGCGGAATGGACAGATGTGGCTGCCAAATTGTTTAATTTGTCAAAGGCGTCACTGCAAATGGAAATAATAGATATACAAGAAAATGTATCTTTGCAAATGTATAAAAATGTACCCACAGAAGAATTTTGGGCCAAACACATCTCAGAAAAGTATGAAAATTGCAAAAAACTAGCCATCAATTTGGTTACTATGTTTGGTTCGACTTACGTATGTGAGTCATCTTTCTCAAAAATGAATTTTTTGAAAAACAAATTTCGTTCCAGAATAACCGATGGCCACCTAGAAGACACACTTCGAATTTGCTGTTCTTCTCGAGAACCAAACTATAAAGAACTGGCTCAAGAGCGTCGGTGTAATTTATCGCATTGATTTTAGGTCTTGTTTTTTTTTGTATTTACAAATTTAGTTTGAAACCGTATAATAAATAAGTGGCACTTTATTATTACCACAAGTTTTATTTTTCTGGACCTCGTAAAATTTTTTGCAAAGCATCCGGACCGCACCTGAAACTACTTGCCGACCCCTGGTCTAGATGATCAAGTTATGAACATTATTTCAAAATTAAAACCGGAAATTTGCATTTCATCAGGATCTAGCGAAAGATTTGCCACATTATCAATGCTCTTTGATAATTTCCCCCGTATAAGCCCAAGGAATCTTAGTGACCAACAAACACTGGACGATGAGTGGAGAAATTTCCCCATGATTATGGCTCAAACGCAATTACCCAAAACTGACAAGGCTGACGAGTTTTGGCACGAGGTAATCAGCAGATTTTTTTATTGCACTCCATCTGTTTAAAAAAATGTGGAGTACCTAGATTATTGCTTAAAACATTTTGTTTTTTGTTCACAGATAGCTCAACTAAAGGATGGAAATATACAGAAGTTTAAATTTTTGACTACATTTATGTTGGATATCCTGTCTTTACCACATTCAAATGCCGCTTGTGAAAGAATATTTAGTCAAGTAAATGACGTTAAAACAAAAAAAAGAAATATGTTGATAACAAACACCATAAAAGGAAATATTCTTGCTCAGCAATCCATACATCGGAGTGGAACGAGCTGTGTGGATTTTATGCCATCCAAGGCAATGATACAAAAAATGACTGCATCAATATATGAAAAAGAAGTTGTTACTTTAGAAGACTAAATTTTAAATAAAAAATATCGAAAAATCATTGCATTTTCTCTTTATTTTGCACGGTAATTTACATGATATTTTTTAAATCTATGCACGGTAATTTGGAGCTGAAACACCGTAATTCTAACCTTTAAACACGGTAGTTTATAATTTTAATCTGGTAACACTGGGTATAGCTACCCGAACGGGCAGTCACGTGAGGGCAGGCGTCGTGCTCGCACGTGTCGATTGTACCGTTTGAATTTCTCTGCTCAATGCTACTTTATTGATTGATGTTCGCTTTTTCAAATTATTTTAGTTCTTTGCATTAATATACCAACTCATTTGAACTTTCTGTTATTTTGAAAGTTTTAAAGTTTCTATAGTGTATACAGAGGTTTTACAAAAATAGCAATATGTATTATTCTATCTATGTATTTTTTCTGATTGGGATTTCGAAGTTGCTAAGTACCTATTTCAGGATTTTTCCACTAACTGAAATATACGAAGTCTGTATCTATGTATAGTATTTTACATGCATCAAAGATGTTTTTAAACTTTTGTGGGTTGTTTACACTTGACCGCCAACTAGCCTATGTTAAGCAACGATGCGGTCTACGGTGGAGCGTGTTTACCTTAAAGAAACCAATTCATCCTCCTGATATAGATAGTGAATGTATTATCCGATGATTCAAATTACGATTGCTGTCATAACATAAAACGTTTCACGCGTACGAAGTCACGGGTAACAGCTAGTATAATATAATTACAGAACAAACGAGACTCAAGAACTAATGTCTCAAAGTAATGGACGCCGGTGTAGTGCTGCTTTGGTTCAATATGACTAAGTATCATTAGTACTGGTTATTAGCTGGCGGAGTCTCTTACCATCAGGAGAACTTTATTATAGTTTCTTACATGATCATTTTATACGGTCATTTTCAACCTACATCAACAACAAAGTAACAAAAATATAATATAACTTTGTAAATCTTTTATTGAGTATAAAACACTAATGTTTATAATGTACAGGACTTAATCACGATTTAATTCATTGTTTAAATACTTTGACGTTTCGGCAGCGTTACAACCGCCGTGGTCACGAGAAGACTCAAGTGATTAAGTCCTGTACATTATAAACATTATGTGTTCAATTCGCGAAAGCTTAAAAACAATATATACAACACTACTTGAAAATTTGGCAAATGAATGGTCTTTTAACGGGTCAATGCCTTCCATGGGATCATCTTCGCTAGAACACCAGCTAGATTCTTCATCAGAAGATTCGGATGTTTCACTCGTAACGTTGATTATGAATTTGTCAATTTCCATATCCATTAGTCTGTCCGACTCAAAATATTTATCCTCAATTTTTTCTACGTGCAGGCACACATTAAGCCATTCCTCTGCTGTTACTGTGCGGAATGCTTCCTCAGTAAGCGTCTTTATTTCAGAAGGCGCTTGACCTACATTTTTTTCTGCAATGCGCCTTTTCACGATTGCCCAAATTTTTTCGATAGGGTTAAGATCACAATGGTAGGGCGGTAATCGCAAAACCTTACGTCCATGTTCCTTTAACAAAATAAATTTTCACCTCAAAAAAAAATTACTTGTTTCTCACATGCGGTGTTATTGTTATTGGCAACGACAACAATCAAACGTCAAAAATAAAGCCTCGTAAAAATACGCCGATAATAAGTGGAGATTTCATTGCTATGGTATCCCTATATATTACCTGTCAAATAGCTCTGCCTTTGGAACACTTTTGGCCCTTTATTGTCTCGTTGTTCTTCACAAACACGATTGATTTTCACGGTTCAGGGTCAGGGCCAGCACTTTTAATCAATTTCGGCATAATTAAAGCAATTAATTACTTTAGAAATGAATAAAAACACTGAATGTAAACAAACTCTTGTCACCTGAGGTAGACAAGAAGATGACGGCACGTCAATTAGTTCCGTTCTCTGCCGTGCGCAGACTTAAATTGCGTGGACTCTAGGGTTCACTAATGTTTCACAAAAATTTTTTGACAAAACATCACTTTAAAACCAACTAGTCGTATAATATTCATTACGAAAACTTTACACCACAAAAATGTTTCATTTTAAAAACAACGTTTTGCACAATATTTATTTCATAAATGTCTTACATCAACAAATGTTTTATTTTACAAACCATCATTTTATAACCATTTATCCGGAAAACGTTACATTTAGACAATGCATCGAATGATATTTTGTTATTTGTACATTTTTTGTTTCATATACTATTCATTTTACAAATTTAACATTTACCAAAAAAATCTTACTCGGCCTGCGCTCCACTACGGAGGTCGCCGGCTCGCTTCGCTCGCCACCTCCCCCCTTCGCTACGCTTGACCTCGCATGGCTCGCTACACTCAGGACCTCCCTTGAGCTTCTGGCTCCCGCACTTTTTATATACACTCTAGGGGTAGTAGCGACAAGACTAGGTGAAGTCGGGGTGCTCTGAGTCGGATCTGGGTCCTAAGTTAACTAACAGGTCCGATGAATTGAACAACTTTTTTTATGTATTTTATTTTCAGAAAAATCCAGAGCAGTGGCATGGCCTAAAAATTTGCCAATGATGTAGAATTTAATTTTAATTTTTGTTAAATGAAATGTTTTTATGTTTAAGTTGTTAAGTAATTAAAATATAATTTGAAATGTTTGTCAAACAACACTCTGTAAAATAAAAATGTGTCAAGTGTTGGTTTTGTTTTTAAACATTTATTAGTTAACTAAAATATTAAACGAATCAATTGTCAAATAATACGTTATGTAATGAAAGTTTGTCAAATAAATATTTTGAGATGTAACCAATTTGTGAAATGTTTTTTTGTGTAATAATCATTTGACGACCCGTGAGTTTGTCAAACGTTGGTTATCAGGTGTACATTTGTGAAAAAAAGTTTTTCAAAAGAACGGATACCGGACTCTAGTTCCGATTCCAACATAAAAGCGCTAGCGTCGCTAGCGTCACAATGGTGACCACAGAGTAAATAATCACTGCGATAATAGTAATGTTCACGTACAGCCGAATATGATACTTAGCTATTAGATTTCGATTAATCGAGTAATAGTGATGTGCTAACGAACAAATCGATTGATAGGTTCCATTGTAGATTGCTAATTATTTTTTATTAAACATATAAAAAACAACATATAAATTTGCTAAAAGTATTTTTTTTTTTTCTTAATTTAATGCGTTTTACAAGAGCCAGTCTTTGTGGCAATTTGTTTTCGTCGATAAATCTTTCGGGGAGCGCTCCGTGTAATATTTTCTTTATGGTATTACACCAATTGTGAATTTGTATTCTACATATTAATTGGATGAAAAACGCACTGATGACTTTTCTGTGTAAAAAACAACCTAACCATTCAAGGTAAATTTTTTGGGTTATCATACGGCGGATTTTGAAGCCCACTTTTGTTTGCCAACCAAATTTATCCATACAATTGTGGATTAATTCTGATACTTCCCTGTATACAATTATGAATTTGGTAGATGGATAGCTCATTTTTTTTTTAAATCTTTGTATTGTCTTTGAGCTATCCATCTATGTACATTTTCAATATCTGTAGAGGTATATCATTTTATACACCCTGGCTCGGCATAAGCCTAATTTAAATTTTAATTTAAATGAAGGACCAGGACTGTATTTCCATTAGTAGGTAGAAGTAATAATAAATGGGTCAAGCCAATTACAGGAAATTGGCACTTACCGGTCAGCTGGGTATAAGAAGGTCTACCTTCAGTATTAAAATGCAATGGATATCGAATTCCACGAATTAGGTGTCTCTTCTTTCTTCTAGCTTCTAGCCGGCCGGCTTGTTTCTCTGTCACGATATTGTCTTTTACCATTAATTTGCGTATGATGATTTATTACGATGGCACAGGCACTGAGGCGAGCTTTTATTATTTTTGGCGAAGTAAAATTATGACTTTTTTTAATGAGATGACTCGCGTGCGCGCGGTGGTAAAAACCATAAGGGTAATACCAAATATGAGCGAGATAGCCGCTCACTCGCGATGCGAGAACGAGACACCTATACAAAGTTGGACTTTGGCGTCAACACACCCATTGCAATTACATTTTTTTGCCATTCTTCTGCATATATATCCAGCCGTATATGCAGAAGAATGCATTTTTTGTCGTTCTTTTTTCGCTTCCATCCTAACATCTTTCGAATCTTTCGATGAGGATGTGCTGGGGCCTGGCTGTGGGTTGTTTAAATTAATTGCAATTGTTGGTTCTAACGGCGTCTGTAACAGATTGTAAAAACCTACTACAGTAGCGCCATTGTCATCCTCACAGTTGGAGTAAATTGAATGTGGCCCCATCACATTTGAAATCAATAAAGACTTGAAAGCATTTGTAAATAAATGTGTTTGCATCTGGGTTTACATTTCTGTAATTCAGGGCTCTAATTCTTCCAAAGAAGTTTTCAAGTGGATCTTGGTTCAAGTTACGTGGGTAAAAAAAGCTGATACCATAATTTTCAAATAATAATTTAGAGATACGCTCCATGCTCTCAACTGTTATATTCCAACCATTTAGGCTAGGAACCCTTACAATGTATTCTTTTTTTGACGAAATAGCTCTTTTGCTTACTGCATCCACAAATTTTATGTTGTTGAGGGCACAACTTCTGCACAACTTCTGCAGTTGTGGCCATTGTCTCACTCACTTTCTCCCCACTCCGATAATTTTCTGAAACATAATAAAAAAATATTAGTGAAAGAATGGGTTTATAAGAATTTGAGTTTACAAATAATTTGCACTGTGTGGGAATCAAACCCACAACCCTCGGATTCGCAGGCAGAGTTACTACTCCACGAATACCTGAATGTACCGGATTACCTCATTATAAATAAATAAGTAACACTCATATATTAAGTTAAATTAATAGAAGAAATTGCACAACCATTCACGTTTTTCTATTAACTCAAAATGAAAGCTATGCTCACCAAATAATGATGTATATTTCAACATAGCACTCGTCTTGGCACTGATTACTTGAGCAGCCACACTAACTTTCATTTTCTTCATTTTGTTAGCTCGTATATGTTGTTCTGTCAGGTTTTTGTTCATCCTAGTGTGACCTAGTTGACAGTCCATTTCATAAACAGCTATAATGTCGTTCCATGATGCAATTTTTTCTTTAAATATCATGTTTTTTGTTAAAAAATGTTTCGCAAGCCCTTTAAAAGATGAGGAGGGTCATATACAACACTCAGTTGCCGGCATGCAATTTCAACTGTTCCATTTGAAAAGTGAAAAACATTCATAGTTAAGGCCAGACAAGAAATAATTTTAAATGTAATAGTGTTCAGCATGAATTTCTAGTAGTATTTTACTAACCATCTTGTTCATTACAGAATATCCTCTTCCGTGTAGTGTAGTGTGTAGTGTGCGGAATGTCGATCCTTGGTCGCATACAAGTGCTATGGGTAGTAATCCAACTTGTGCTACTTTAGCCACCACTTCTTTTAAAATGTTCACCAAGGAAGCTGCTGGTATTGTGCTCTCACAAAAATAAAAACAGATTGGTTGTCTCCAGTTAGAGCATATGCCTCTAATCATAAAAACAAGGGCATGGTCACAGTATTTAAGTGACCTTTCATTTTTCAAATCTTTGAACCCTCGGACTTCATCCTGTGACTCCACATAAGTTAAATGAGGGGTGAGAGCAATCTCATCAAACAGAATTGTCTTTGCTGAAATCTTGTGCTTTAGCCAAACGTTCTGCAAATAGTTTTTAAGAATTCCGTTTATGTTTATCTGCGGCAACAATGTGTTTTGCTCTCTGCAGAAGACTGGGTTTCCTTTTCTTCACCAGATTTTGAGCTATAACAAAAATAATAAAATAAGATAAAATATATTTTTACAAAATCTTCAACACAAATGCATTGGTAACCAGGTGAAAGCTAGGGTGCGTACTATGACCTCGGTCCTCGTAATTAGACTCGACAGGGGTTTCAGCTGCCTTTTGGTGAATGAAGTTCTAATGAACCAGTATGATGAAGAATTTAATTAGGCAAATAAATTACTGGTGAAATACCTGTGATTTCTACATTCAATGGTGGCATGACTTTGTGTTTTGTAGAATTCCCTTCATTTATCTTTGTTGTATGGCAACTATTTGGTGTTACACTAGAAATACCTGAGGGTTCTGAAAGTATAAGACATTTTTATAAGTTGGACTCAATAGTAACAATAGTAATAGTATAACGATGCCAATTATATAATGGTGATTTTTCTGATGCTGGTTTAGTATAATAAAAAATAATTATAATTTATGAATTATAGCTAGTGTTACAGCTAAATCACTACACAGATACTGTACAAAATTAGATTCACACATTAACATCTATCAAAAGCAAGCAGCCATTCACACAACATCAATCATCAGCAAAGTTCTGGGGGACACAGTCTTTGTGCAAAGGGGCACAGCGCCACCTTTTCCCTGAGGGTCTCAGGATGGGAGCTCACTGAGCTCAGCTCAGTAAACCGAGCCTAGCTAGAGTAGAAGAACATCTCATCAAACATATAATTTACAATTCAATACCTGTCAATGTGAAATCCAAATCTGATCCAAAGCTCCTTTGAACACTTTGTTCTAATGCCACAGAATCTGCAGGCTGACTTGTATGTGACTTATCAGATGTTTTACAATAAGTGTGGTCTCCTGGAATATCAATGTATTTTAAATCAGGAAGATCTATGTAGACGTATAATGCAATCAATATTTACATACCTTGGCCTAGAGAAGGAACTTCAGCACAACTTTGCTCCTCATCTTCACTACATTCTTCACAATAGTGTCACTCTGATTCTGGGCTAAAACAATAATACAAATAAAGTAAAAAATTAGTTTTAAATACTCATCAAATTAAAAAGATCAAACAACGCTGCTAGCATATTATTACGTAAATAAGTATTTACCACAAGTTGGCAGAGGAATCCCATGGTGAATTTCCTTCGCAGAAAATAAGCAGGGATACCCACGACGGAGTCAGTTGCCAGGATAGTCCAATTGATACTGGTCAAGGTGTTTAATACAAATTTGTTTGTCCAATAATTGATGTTTCGTTAGTCCACTTAATCCGACATTCACGGGTATTAAAAAAGAGAGCCACAAATCCCTTAAGTTGTCGTTTCTTGGAAAGGAGAAAAGACGATGCGTGCGACTTGTTGATCCACAGTCCAAAACACAGCACTTGCGCAATGGCATGTTGTACAGTAACCGCTGATTGCGCCAGTGTATGATTTCATAATTTTGTGAACTCAACTCAAGCTACGAGAGCGAGGAGAACACAAAATATGATAAAATATAATCAGCAAACAATTATGACCATAACAGAACGACTGAAAACGATTTTTGAATCGTATCGTTTATCTTTTTCACCGTTTGACAATGACACTGACATATAATAATTGGAAAATGACAGCAGCTTCAAGATGGCGTTCAAAATGGCTACTGCGACATTAGCGCCATAATGTTGGTTTCCGAAGATACTGTCACCCCCCTGCACAGAACTGTTTACCGCGGACTTCCCGGTAGAACGCACGTCTCGCTGCGCGAAAAGATGATACCAAGAAAAAACATGTCAAGAGGCAGAAAATTATGTGCGATGATTAATGGCGATCCTGACAATATAGAAGACAACAATTGCCCTGTCGGGAATGAAAATATTTCAGTAAATCGAGCCTAATCCTAATCGAGAGTAAGTATCAAATTCATGAGTTTTTTAAGCCTTATATTGTTTACTAGATGTCCGCCCCGGCATTGCCCGTGGTACATTATATAGTACTCATCAGGATCCCACACATATACAACGGCGAAAGAATGACTAAAATCGGTTCAGTCATCCCTAAGAATATCGCTTTCAAAGAAAACACCTCTTCAGCTACCTGCTACGCCACCTGTCGGAAATTGGTTGTACCAACTCAGATTTAGAAAAAAAAATTGATTAGCAAAGGTTATTTTTTATTCAAGAGTTATGTAATCTGCGATATTCAATGACGCAATCTTAGACACATGCTGTCATGTGTCATGTCAAAGCACGAAACGTACGAAACTCTCAAAAAAGGAATATTTTTTCCCGATTTTGTTACATACTTGATTCATTCTCCGCTTCTATTAATAGTACCGTTATGTTCTATAGCCTATAGCCTTCCTCGATAAATGGACTATCCAATAGAAAAATAATCTTTTAATCCGGACCAGTACTTCCTGAGATCCTAGCGTTCAAACAAACAAACTCTTCAGCTTTATAATATTAGTATAGATTTAACTTTAATTAGTTAGTATAGATTTAACTTTAAAATGGCAAAAAGAGCTTTTAACAATAGAAAGCATCTGTTTAAAGCCCGAATATCAAAGAATATTCGCAAGAGGCTGATTAAGATCTACATCTGGAGTATTGCATTGTATGGCAGCGAAACGTGGACCATGACTCAAAGGGATAGGGAAAGATTAGAGGCATTCGAAATGTGGTGTTGGAGGAGAATGGAAAGAATCAGCTGGAAGGAAATGAAGAGCAATGAAGAAGTAAGTGAGCAATATACGTAACGCTGACAAGCTGGTTAGTATACCTCACTCTTTCGCGAGATCGGAAAAACTGACTCACATTATGGGACCGGAAGTTTATAACACTTTTCCTAAAATAGTTAAATCAGCACCGAGTTCGGGTAGTTTCAAAAACCGATTAAAAAGCTGGCTTATCGATCAAACTTTTTATAGTTACAGCGAGTTTTTATATAGTGATGGCAAACTCACAATAAAATAGTTAAAAAATTGACATTGACAATTGTAATAAGTACATATATTTTAATTTTTGACACTTATTTGTACGATACCTATTATCGTACAATATAAAGTTCAATTTAAACTGTAAACATGTACACTCTTTGTATGCTCTTATCTTGTTTTTTTTTTTTTTGTATAATTGACGTGTAAATTGTACATTTATCAATAAAGAACTTTGACTTTGAAGTTTTGAAGATGGTAGAGGAGAAAATAACATTAATGGAAACAATAGAAAACAGAAGAGGGAAGATGTTGGGACATCTGATACGACACGACAACTTCATTAGAACAATAATGGAAGGTAAATTAGAAGGGAGGAGGAAGAGAGGTAGACCTACGAGAAGTTACATGTTGTATGTTAATTTAATACCAATTTTTATTTATGTTCTGTTGTGATTTTGTTTCAGAATCTCCTTTGCCAGTCAGTTTTAATGACACAGAGATGAACGCGATTGTAGATATTATGTTAAATGATGGAATTTTGGACAAAACCGTAGAAACCAATTTGGAAACAGCACACCCTTCTCCTAACTGTAGCATCAACCATCTCGATTACGACTGTGACAATAAGTACTGTCCCTACTATATCGAAAAAGAAAATTTGTCACTTATAAACCTATCATCAGCAGAACCACTACCAACAGATCAATCTGGCCGCACGACACCTCAAGTTAATAGTCCACTTTCCGTATTGTCTGAAAACAGCCCACATGCCTTAAATAAAAGAATAAGAAAAGACAAAGGTAATATAAGAGAGAGAGACGTCAAAGACTGGAAGGATGTTAAGCGAAAAACGTTAAGAAATTTAAGAAAAGAATATAATACAAGAAAAGGCGTAATACGACCTGCTAGGAAAATAGGCCCTCCATGTCGTTGCCGTATGAAATGTTTCGAAAGAGTATCAGAAAAAGAAAGAAAAGCTATTTTTGAACGTTTTTGGTCTCTAGGTGATAAAGAAAAACAGTGGCTGTATTTAGCTAATTTAGTCACGAAGAAAAATAAACGGAGAGTTTATACAGATACTGTATCAAAGCGTAAGTACACCTTGACTTACAAATTGCCGATTATCCAGGATGATTTGACAAATTATATTCATGTGTGCAAAACATTTTTTTTGAGTACCATGTCTTTAAGTGATCAAGTTGTGAAGAAAGCTCTAGAGAAAATGGATGGCTCAAAGGGAACAGAAATTTGTAAAGACAACCGGGGCCGACATGATTGCCACACTCGTAAAATTACTGAAGGGGTCATTAAAAGCGTGTGTGACCATATCAAGAGTTTGCAACCTGTCGAATCACACTACTGTCGAAAAGACTCCACCAACCTATATTTGGATGGAGATTTAAATTTCAATCGCTTGTTCGAAATGCATAAAAAATGGCTCCTGGAAAATAATTACGAGGAAGTGGCTACGACGAAAAGACAATACCGTGACATTGTGAACTAATATTTTAATTTAGGCTTTCACGCCCTTAAAAAGATCAATGTGATCAATGTCACATTCACAAAAATAACCCAAATCCTACTGAAGAACAGTTAAAGGAGCACGAAGTCCAAATAGCAAACACAAAAATATGTAGACAGCTGAAAAATACTGACAAACGAGATAGCCAATCTTCGGAAGGAAAAATAGTTTCAGCAACATTTGATTTTCAAAAGATTTTAAATGCTCCTCATGGACAGTTAATTGTCCTGTATTACAAACGAAAGCTATCGGTGTACAATTTTACACTATTTGATCTGGCAAATAAAGAAGCACACTTATATGTGGCATGAAGGTGAAGCTAAGCGTGGGGCCAATGAAGTTTCCAGCTGTTTATACGACTTCCTAAAGAAAATGCACCAAAATGGAGCACAGGAAAACTCCTGACCAGAACCTAAACAGGTTCTGGTCTGACAACTGTACAGGCCAGAATCGTAAACGGATCGTATTTGCATTTTATGTGTATGTTGCACAAAAGTTCAATGTAACCATAAAACATACGTTTTTAGAGAAAGGACATACACAGCAAGAGGGTGACAGTGTCCACGGATTGATTGAGAGGTCTTAAAAAAAATATCTCATCTACAATCCTTTGGAATGGTTTAGCCTGGTTAGATGGGCAAAACAGGATGGCAAGCCATACAATGTCATCGAAATGAAACATGATGACTTCCATAACTTCAAGGAATTGTTAGAGGGGCGCAACTGGTCCAAAAATATCAATAGAGAAACGGTTCATTGGAAGAAAATAAAGGAAGTACGCATATGCTCTAAAGATCCTTTTAAAATTAATTATAGAAATGACCTGGCAAATGATGACTTCCTGACATTGACATTTCATTTCCAAAGGTCATTTCCTGAATTTAGACCTGCTATTGACACAAATACAAGACGTCGCCAAAAAATACGGATAGCAGAAGTGAAACCCCCTATATCACAATGTTTTACCAATACCAAGAGCAAAGTTTAACGATTTAATATCACTTTGCAACAATGGATTAATACCTGGCACTTACCACAACTTGTGTCGATGAAACGTCTCAAATTGATTCCGATTCAGAATAGCATATTACCCAATGCTTATTCGGTTTATTTTGACTTGTTTTTATATAAATAATGTTGACTCGTCTTTATAAAACAAATGTTTTGTATAAGTTTCCTTTGTGATTGTTGTGTTCATTATTATAGCCTAATTTAGTTATTACGTACTTGGTAGATTTTTCATTGATTATTCATAACTAGATTTGGTGTTGCTTTTAATGTTACATGAATAATTGCATACATTGTGATTTTTGTGCCATAATATTTTTTGTTAAGTTTATAATATTTATCGTTTTTTGGGGTAGACAATTTCAACGATTACTATTTATATGGTTAATTTACTAATATACAAGATTTTGTTAAAAACTTGAACAAAAATAGAAATATCCGCTAATAATTTTCAAATAATTAAACAGATTTTTTCAATCGTAGCTAAGAATACACCTGGTCAAGTCACTTATCAGATAAAATAATCGTAATTAGGAAATATGAGTATTAGGTACCAGACAGACGTTTGGGACCCAATTCATCGTGTTCAAGTGTAAATATACGACCTGTGTGCACAATACTGTTATACGTGCACACATGTGAGTATTCAAGTAAAAATTGAATTTTTAACAATATTTTTTTGTGGGGTTAACTACAAAATAAATAAAAATTGAGTAGTTGTTTTAGTGTTTTTCAATTGATATGATTACTTTTTGATTTCGATGCCATAATTATAATCGTTATATTATAATAAAGCTAATTACTTACTCAAAACTTGCTGTCTTTGTTTATTATAGTTCAGATATACACTTTTTATTTTCTTTTACCGATGTATAATATTGTAAGTTATACATACATTGCAATTTTATTCTTCTGTCGCGGCGAAAATTGTTGTATGTGTCATATACACCATTTGTTTAGCAAACATTTCACAATAAACTGTTGCATGTATAAAATCTCTGAAAATACTGATTGTAACAATTAATCAACTGAGATCTCTTAAAAAGTATTACAATTCAAACATATGTGTTAAGTTTCGTTGAGATACATTGAAAATTACTGTTATGATTAACATTTATAACTTTGAAACTCTCTCCTGTAAAGTCGCGTTCTTAAACATATCACAATTTACGTGGGAGCCATCGATTTTCGTTTCGCTTCTGTCAGTAAGCGACTAGCAAATTCTACAGGTCTCTCTACATTTTTAGACTCGCCTTAAAGTTGTACGGCGCCTAGTGCATAATTACTGGGTCAGTTCGTAAGACGAACGGTTTAGAATAGTCTGCCTGTATCAGAATCGGTGCAGATGTCAACAGGTTTTCAGAGTTCCAAAAGCTTTCTCCTGATCTGGTCCCCATATCCACGGTTGATCTTTTCTCGTTAATTTCTTCAAGGGCTGGGCCACTTCAGAAAATCTGGCTATACATTTTCGAAACTACGCGCAGGTTTGTACGAAAGACTTTAAGTGTTTCTGGATCGTAGGAGTGCTCATATTTAATACTGCGCTAATTTTTTCTTTATCAGCTGATACTCCGTATTCTGATATCACGTGACCCAAATATTGAACTGATCACACAAAGACACTCTCTCCTCGCGATTTGCGCGCAGCTTATACTTTCTCAGCTGCTCGAAAACTGCACGTCAGTCTTCCAGATGCTTCGAAAATCTCTCCATCGCTCATTATCAGTAAATCGTCGATATACCCCAGTATATTCACGTCCTTTAAATTAAATGTAAAACGCATTCTGTCTGTTAATCGTTGAAAGGTCGCTGGCGTGTTCTTCAATCCAAACGGCATTTTTTTAAAACGGAATGTTCCGAAAGGAGCCGTCTTGTCACGGTCTTCTTCCCTAAGTGATACTTGCTAGTACCCACAACGGAGGTCAATGGTCGACATGTGACAGCGTCCCGTTTCGTTGCTTGTAGTAAATCGTCGATCCGCGGCACAGGGTCATCTTTGTTACCCCGTTTAATTTGCGGTAATCGACGCAAAACCGATAAGTGCCATCGCGCTTAGGTACTAAAAAGCTGGAGCGCTCCAAGCCGACTCACAGTCCTCAATTATGTCTTCCGCTATCATTTTATTGATTTCCTTCTGCAGAAGTTCTTTGTTGGCAGGTTTCAGGCGATTAGGTGGTGCAGCTATCGGAACAGGATCACTTGTATCAATATGGTGCTTCATATATGGCGTTGGCTCACCAGCCTGTTCAAATATGTTCTTATATTCGATTAGTAGTTGAGCCAGCTGATCACGATCGTTAACTTGCAAACTTGCACTTTCTTCATCCTGGAGAACTTTCATAGATGCATATATACGGTGTGGAGTATTATCTTCCCCCAAAAGCTAGTACTTTTGGTCACTACAATCCGCGAAATGCCAAAAGTTTCGTTTGAAATCAATAACTAAACCAGCTTTCCTTATAAAGTCAATGCCTAGCAATGATTCGTTGTTACACGCGTCGGGAAATATACATTCTACATTAACCACTTGAAAAGACCAACCTGAACCTCTGCAACCAGCACCTCAGTTTGACGCGTGCTACCATCAGCTAATCGAATGTTACGTAGACTCCGCTGCAAAGGATGAGCCATTTCTAATAACACGCGGTAAAGGGATTGTCCAGCGATACACCCTTTCGCACCCGTGTCCAATATTGCCGTGGCTAGTTTTCCCCCAATTTCAATACGCATACAGTAAAAGCTCCCTATTCGCGCTTCCGTCATTCGCGTTTTCACTATTCGCGGATTTAAAAAATGCAACCCAATTTCTTTATTCGCGGCAAAAAATTTCTTTATTCGCGGATCTAAAATTTCATACAAAATTCCAATAGGTGTTTAACGCAATATCTTTTGCAAGTGCCGTTAAATGGTACCGCCGAGCACTTTGACCTAAGCCGCCTTTGTCGCATTTGCCGCAAACACCGCCGGTCGGCGTTTTTGAAAATGTAAACAAACAGAAGAAAGCAATCTTATTTCTGAAAAAATAAAGTATATTTTTAAATGTTGCTGTTCCGTTCTTTGGTAAAAGCCGCTTTGCCTATTTTATTGTTTTATCTTTCACATTCGTTACAAAAATTTTGATCGAGTAACACGTCTCTACTGCTCGCTTCGTTCTTCGTAATTAATAATGTCAACTAAAAATTGAGAAACGCGTTTCTACACGAAAAAATCTGTGTTACCGCTTAAAGTGAAAATAGAAATGCTTGATCGTTTACGCCTTGGAGAGTCATTTGCATCCATATCACGCTCATTCAATGTCAACGAATCAACTGTACGATCAATAAAAAAATCCGAAGATAAAATAAGATCATCTGTAGCTTCAACTTCATTGTCGGCGAAAATTGTTCGTGATCCAGCAATAGAAAAAATGGAAGTGGCGTTGTCATTATGGATAGAAGACCGCAACCAAAAAAGGGTTCCCCTGAGTGGTCCATTGATCCGGGAGAAGGCAAAGCGTCTTTACGCTCATTTTAAAGAACCTGATGGTAGTTGTAGTGGTGAATGTACAGATAGAGGATTTCAGGCATCGGAAGGTTGGTTCAATAAATTTAAACTAAGACAATCATTGCATAACATTAAAATTGTAGGAGAAGCTGCATCAGCAGATACTGCTGCAGCAGAACGGTATCCAGAAGACTTTGCAAACCTAGTAGCTGATGGAGGATACAAACCTGAGCAAGTATTTAATGCAGACGAAACTGCACTGTTTTGGAAGAGAATGCCGAACAAAACATTCATTTCTAAAAGCGAAAAGTCTGCACCTGGATTTAAGGCAGCAAAGGATAGAGTTACACTGCTGCTATGTTCTAATGCATCTGGAGATTGTGTCATTAAGCCACTGATGCTTTACAGATCGCTAAATCCACGTGCTTTAAAAAATCAAAACAAGGACAACCTGCCAGTGTTTTGGCGTGCTAATAAGAAAGCATGGGTAACAAGCGCTGTATTTTGTGACTGGTTTCGGAATTGTTTTGTTAAGGAAGTTGAAATGTACTTGAAAAAAAAATTTAGACTTTAAGGCACTTCTAGTTTTGGACAATGCACCAGGTCATCCTCGCGAACTTGAAGCTATGCATCCAAATATAAAAGTGACATTTTACCTCCAAACACGACGGCTTTGCTTCAACCTATGGACCAAGGAATAATCCAGGCCTTTAAGCTCTATTACATTAGACGAACTTTCAAAATCGTATTGGATAATATGGAGTGTGATCCTGATATGAATGTTATGGAATGCTGGAAGAAATTTGACATAGCAAAATGCGTCGTAAACATAAAAGAATCATTGGAAGAACTGAAACCACTCACATTGAAGTCATGCTGGAAAAAACTATGGCCTGCTCTGATTGCGGAAAATGACGAAGAATCCGTGCAAGTTCAAACTTTGACTGCAAACATAGCCGAAATTGCAAATGGAATAGGACGAGATGGGTTCGAACAGATAGAATCAAGTGACATTCAGGAATTGCTTGAATCGCAAGATGAAGATTTGACTGAAACCGACTTGGAGGAAATGTTAAATTCACAGCCCATTGAAGAAGAGGCTTCCACTAGCACTGAAAATGTGACATTTACTCTGAAAAATCTTAGTGAAGGTTTAAGAATGGCAAATGAGCTTTGCGATTTCTTTGTGAACATTGATCCATCTATGGAACGAAGTCTTAATTTTAAGAGGCAAAATTGCTAATGCGACTGCTGAGTATCAGTCTGAATTGTCGGAGCTATTAAAAACTGCCAAGCAAGAGAAAATAACAAAATTCTTCAAACCATTGCCTAAGCCTGAGGATAATGATTAATCAAAATGTTCAATAACATCAATAAAATTGATTTTCTTATATATTTGTGTTTTTTATTTTGGCACCTAGGAACGTATCCCCCTATAAACCCATATAAATTACCATTCTGTATTCACGGTTTCTGTATTCGCGGCATATTTATGGAACATATACCCCGCGAATAAAGAGATTCTACTGTACTAGGTCTAAGACACGTCTGCTCTTGATTACGACTCTGCGCGCACAGTTATTTTCTTTAAAATCATATTTTACATTTTTTAAGTCAGAAGTTGGTAGCTAAGTCTCCTTAAGCAAGTGTGGCCCCGTAATATACGGCTCACATTTAGTTAAACCTATTTCCTTACAAGCAGTCTCACCCTTAAGTGCATTGGTTGTTTTGGTCAACTGTGACTCCTTACCTGTGTATCCTGTGCATGCCCGCTTAAATACCATCGACTCATTAAAATAAATATCTCCATCAGACAAACAAATTTCTTTAGGAATAGTCTCACCCTTAAGTGTAACAGTTTTATCAGTCAACTATGTCACCTTAAGTGTAGACTCCTCCTTAACTGAGCATGTCCGCTTTACAAACGTTTGACTTATAAAAACCAAAAAAAAATCTCCTTCAGACAAACAAATTTCTTTAGGAACAGTCTCGTCCCATAAAGGGTGTCACACACTACGCAGATACGGTAAGATATCTGTATCTGAGCATATATCTTTCAATATCGCTCTCTATACATTCATTATGAACTACCACACACAGCGCAGATAACTTATATTTTATCGTAAAGTATCTGTGGACACCGACATATATTGAAAGATGGTGAGATTATTATCTGCGTATGCAAATTTATATATCTGCAGATAACATCTACCGATACCAACGAAGTATTACAAATAGAAGCGTTATAGTCTAACAATCATGCAATAAATCACAGCGGAACTTGCACACATACACTATACACATACCTACACTTCCATTTGTATTAATAAATATCACGCGGAAGAAAGAGACAACATATCCAGAATATCGGTAGTTGGAAAGGAAAAGATATAGGTATAGCAAACAGCTAAATCTGCTGCCATGCTAATCGGGAGGTTTACCGCCGAACGAAACATGTCTTAGCTTTGATATTTCTCTCTCTTTTCTTTCCGGTTGAAATGATAGAGACCACAATAACAAAACGAAAGCCGATTTTGTTAGGCGATAGAAGGCCGATTCTCTCTTACACTCTCGTTCTAATCTGACTATATCCATCTCGCTCTATCCATTCGTAGGAATAAACAATCAAATTAAACAACAAATAATTTGAAAAATAATTATAAGGCCGGTTGTCACACCTACACTATCCATGTACACTCACACAAATGCAAAGCTCAGCTTATGCCACGCGGAGTGTACAAGTATATTTATCGTTCATTTTATTAGTTTCAGATTGTCAAAAACATTGTAAATCAATACGGGAATTTTAGAAAGGCTGTAAATTTAAGAACGTACTTTTGTACGTTTTTTGTACGTTTTGTGGTGCTGCTGGTGGTAAGCGTCGGCCAATAAAGTATGACAGGGAGTTGGAGTTCCTCAAACCACATTTGCAGCGTAGACAACAAATGTCGAATTTAGATTCATCGCCAGAAGACACACAAACATCAGATACTTTGAGCCTGGATAATGACTCCCCACGACCATCATCTCAAATGTCTAGTTATTCACAACCGAAGCAAAATTGGGGACGTGCATCGGATATTCTAGAAAAATATTAAAGATATATTTTTAAATGATCTATTTGTAAAGAATCTACAGAACCTGTTTTACCAGTTTTGTGTTGAACCTTTTTTAAGACAATGGCTATGACTGTGAAAAAACTTCCACAACGAATTCAGGCCGAAATAAAGAAAGAAGTATTTAAAATAGTAAATAATGCGGAATTGAAATTTTACACTGAGCATAATATTAATCCGACTCCACCTTTTGATGAATCACGTTCTTCAATCAAAATTCCTACTAGGGTCAAGTGGGGTAAATGCGAGTACCATAACTAGAATGATATATTCAACCATACACAATCATTTTACTTTTTAGAAGTATTAAATTTATAATTACCACGTGTGTTAAGTATGTAGTAGACTAAAGTTTCAAATTATTTGTTTAATTAAAATCACTCTGACAATTTAGATAATCAAATTAAAAAAAAAATACCTCACTTATTACATTTACCCGGTGTTCATGGGTAAATGTAATAATGTTGGTCAATTTCTCAGTATTTTAGATAGTTGCAAATCAGGGGTTGCAATTAACTTTGGTTTTTTATTTCAAAGAGATCACATGAAAGCTTACAAAGATATGAACTTTTTCTTACAGACTAAATAAATCAATCAAAGTCTTTACGAAATAATCATATTTCTAAATTTGAAATCAAAGTATATTATACCACGTTTGGTTATTGTAGGATTTGGCAATATTTTAACTATGGAATCAGCGGTAATTGTATTAATATCTTCTATTATAGGCCATGCAAAAGCTGTCCCCTTACGTCGTGCAAACTTTACCTTCCAACGACTGTCTATCTGTTTTTGAATGAAGCCTACGTAATATTTATGTCCTTTCACCAAAGTATATTTAACAATCACCCACTGGTTAATATGGATATCTAGCCCAATCTCCTCTCCTGGTTCATTTTCTTTGTTAATTCCTGCCATTATAGCTTCATCATCAGACTCAATAAGATATTCAGCTTGCTCTTCTACCATTCACTTTCGTCAGAATTCGCATAATGCACTTCATTATCTGAATCAGCATCGGTAGTGTCACTTTCTGAATCTTTAGCATTTTTCTTTACTTTTATTTCTTTCTTTCCTATTTTCTTGTTTATTTCAGCTTTTTTCTTGTTTATTTTAGCTTTATTGTTTGCGATTAACTTTTCTTTTTCCTTTAATACTTCAAGCATTCTAGCAGACGTAACAACTTCAGCACCGGAGGCTACCTTACGTTTCTTTTCTTTATTTGCAGGCAGTTGTTTTTGCTGTATAGTTGAAAGAATTATCTGTTCAAATGATATTGTTGGCGTGGCATTATAGACTGGCGTCTCATTTGATTGAGGATTTACTGGTACAGAATTCTGTGACGATTGATCATTGAAAACTGTCGATTGAGGTGTTGTGGGAATGGCCTCCTCCTCAGAAGCTGGTAGATTTAAAATCGATGGCGATGAGTTATTAAAAGTTGACCGATGAGGATCAGGACTCGCCTCATTATCTCTCGTAAGCTCACCTGCAAGGTGCATCTCCCAAAGCTCTAAAGCGTCCTTAGAAATTTTTTCTCTTGGAATGACGTCAGAATTAAATGGAAATATCCCTGACTTTCTAAATCCGCTTATGATAACATCTTCACTGAAACTGACCCAAGTTTCTCCCAAAAATTGCGAGAACAGCGCTTTAGGTAGTTTTTTACCAATATTCTGCCGCTGCCAAGAGGCAACAGTTTGGTCCCATTTTTGTTTAAAAGATTTGAACACATAAACGTCCAATGGCTGCAGTTGGTCACTTGTGTGAGCTGGCAGTTTAAGAATTGTTGTCTTTGGCCAATCCAGTTTCAACTAGATTGAGAGACACATGTGTGGAGTGGCCATCGTATATGACACGTACAGTTCGATCATCACCCAGAGCTGGTATAAGAACTTTTTCAAAATAGTTTTTAAACACCTCTGTCTCCATCCAACCATTCGGGGTAGCAGCGTAGGCTGTACCTGGATATTCCTTATCTGGGGGTGCCTTCCACTGGTCCCATACATTTTTCGCCTTAAAAATGATTAGAGGTGGCGCTCGACCACCTGCAGCATTAGCAGCTAGAACAAAAGTCGTGTTCTCTCTTCCAGACGTGCTGATAACTCTGGATGAGCTTTCACCTCGTTCTCCTACTATTCTGGATTTCGACGGATCCAATGGTTCTGGCTTTCGAATTGACAAATTATGTCGTTTTTCGAAATTAAGGAACCAGTCTTCCCCTGGTATGCCTCTCTTAAATGGGGTTTCTATTTTATTAACGTTAACGTACTGGCCTACTAGCTCTATAATTTCCTTTCGACTAAGACCAACGCCCCATTTAGCAAGTGTTTTAACAGATGTTGCCAAAACATTTTCAACATTTTCGGGAAGTGTAGTTCTGCTTCCCTTACATTTTTTTATAGCTCCTCGAGTTCCCTTGTTTCGGCAATATAATGTTGCAAATATAATTCCGTAAAGAACAGACGCTTTGTGTATGGTACGCGTACCGGCTTTTATTTCATCAAGAGCTCTTTGTAATTTTTCTTCCGAGTATTTCGGAGGTCCTTTTTTTACATAATTTCGCACCATCTGGAAAGACAGGGGCAATTGTAATAAAACTTTACATTTGCCCTTGCCTATTTATTACAATTGCCCCAACATTATAATTTTAAGGGGTAAATGCAATAATAGCCATAAAAAACAACCTTCACCAATTAAGTAAAAATTATCATTTATATTCATTCCCAACACAGAATATTATCACATTACTACAAATAAACTCAAAAACTTACGTTTCTTTTCGAGATGAAAACCGATTGAAAGTTGGGATAACAAAGTGTGTAACACGTGGCATCGACGTCACTCAACTAATGACGTTTCATTCGCTCATCAACCTGTCAAACTCTTTCGCGAATTGAACAGCGCAAAGTTCAAATAGTACTTTACACATATCAGAGATGGCAGCACCAGTTTTCTTTAGTAGTTAGGTGGTAAACGCACCCTATTGCAATTACCCCACGTGACCCTACTGGATATATTGTAGATAATACTGAAGACACTACATATGTACCAACAAGAGTGGCTCGCAATACTACTCCCCAATACACGTACACACCATCATCAGTCGCTCGCCATACTTCATTTCAATTTCAAGAAAGTCCACCAGTTGAATTTATAACAAAGTCCCATACAACTGAACATATACCTTCGAATACAGACAATCCAACTATGCAAGGTTACTTCCATAGATACAAGTAACTCAGATTTGTTAAGACAAACGAACTATTCGACTGAAGATTCCGTTAATGCACTTAATTTTGAATAAGTATTACCATTCGATCTTTTAAACCTTCACGGTTTGAACACATTGTTAAAACTTAAAATAGTTCGCAGTTAATCCCGTTATATTTTTTACCTATTTTTACGTAGTGTAATAAATACACCAAAACTACACCTTTCTTGCCAACATTCCTCAACACATATTCTTCGTCTGACTTTCTGACGCCTTATTTTATTAACATGTTCTTCTTCTTCCGCCAAAAGCACAATTATAATCATATCCCAGTCCACCATCGTTGACGAACTTTCGCGACAAACTGGCATGTTACTGTAGAGTGGTAACCCAGAAAGGTTTACTCGCGCAGGATCGCGTGGTCGCGCGCAAGCTCCAGCATACGCGATCCGTAAAGAAAATGCCCGAGACTGCGCGGGGATTAATCCTCTCTGTCTGCGCTGACCCTTATATAAAACGGCGTAAAGTAAGTATGTAACTCTGACTTGTTAAGTTTCCCACGAGCTCCAAATGAACGGCCTTATGACGAACTTCTGACATATGACCTAGATGATAATATTCTGACATAAAGTCAGTATACATTTGATTAAGTTTGGGTTTAGAAGAGGCTCGCTAAAGATTTCAGATATTGAGTCGCTCGCTGTAGAGAATCACCTAAAACATCTAGATTTTGCTTAAGTGGAATGCGAACACAAAATCTACCATCCTCAAAACGCGTAGTATGTTTTTTTAAAATGTTCTTCGCATAATTTCTCCTCAGGAAGTAAATGAGTCGACTGTGAGTTAATTTCTTCAAGCTGCCAAAACCATGTAAGCTGATGTTGTATTTCTTCATCAGAGATGCTGTTACTATTAGAATCCATTTTAGTAAAGTTACAGGGGATGTCATGGGACAGAACCGAACCATGGTTACTATTAATTGTACCTGAAACCAGCCATCCTAACCTGGTTTCACAAAGGATCGGTTTCCCATCTCCCAACTTCAAACGTTGTGTGCCTAACAAATCCTAAAATACATCAGCACCTATTATTAAATCAACCACAGCTGGTTTATAGAAATGAGGATCAGCCAAACAAATATCAGTCGGAATATTTAAGTTTGACAATTCTATAATACCTTGACAAGGCACATTATGGTTGGCATAATGTCCAGCTTTAAAACAATTAAAACAAATCTTATAGCTTGGTAATAATTGTAACCGAGCATTATTTGCCAAAAACTGAGGACAATTATTTATTCTATGCTCACCATTGCACTTTGGGCATGCTTTAGACGCTGAATCTGGAGACTGGGAAGTGTTATTTTTTTTACGACTGTCAACAAAGACCATAGTTTTAAGTTTTGAATTAATTTTGTTATTGTTTCCATTTCGCATAGTTTCTAAAGTTTCAAGCAAATCTGCACGATCTTTAAGAAACTCAATAAATGATTTAAGCGATATTGGATTATCTTTATTTAATCGACCTTTGACTTCCTCCCATTCCCGAAACGTTTTCTGGTCTAACTTGTGTGTCACAATGTACATTCTGTGTACTAAATATCGGGAATTTGTCAATAAAATAAAAAATACAAATTATTCATCTAAATTTATTTTATCGCCTTCAAAGTAGCCCCCATCGCTTGCAATACAACGTCTCCAACGCTTCACCCAGTCTTCCGACTATCGACTTAAAACGTTTTCCTCAAAGTAGTAATTTTAACTTGGGAAATAAAAAAAAGTCAGACGGAGCCATATCAGGCGAATACGGTGCCTGGTCGAGAACTTTTGTTGATTTTTTCGCTAAAAACTCTTTCACTATAATGGTGTGTGATGGTGCATTATCATGGTGCAGCATCCATGAGTTGTGTTGCCACAAATCGGGACGTTTTCGGCGGATACTCTCACACAAACGCTTCATGACGCCTAAATAATATTCTTTATTAACTGTTTCTCCCTCTGGAAGGAATTCGGAGTGAACCACACCACGGTAGTCAAAAAAAAACTGTCAGCATCACCTTGATTTTGGAGCGACTTTGCCGCGGTTTTTTGGGTTTCGGCTCGTGTTCGAGACACCATTCTGAAGACTGTTGGCTTGTATGCATGTCGTACTCATAAACCCATGTCTCGCCGCCAGTTATTATACGTTTCATAAAGGTCGGATCCGTAGAAGCTAGGGAAACCATGTCTTCAGCGACATGCTTTCGCTGCGCTTTTTGAACAAAATTGAGCTCTTTTGGAACTAGTCTAGTGGCGACGCGTTTCATGCCTAAAATGTCAATGAAAATGTTGTGGACGGACTTAAAAGATATGTTCACCACACTAGCCAACTCTCTCAGACTCATACGTCAATTTTCGAGCACTAGCTTCTTGATTCTGTCGATGTTTCCCTTGGTCGGAGCGGTTGAACGAGGCAAGTCTACTACTACTTCTCGGCCTTCTTTAAAAGCCTTATACCATTTATAAGCCCTTGTTTTCGATAAACACGATTCGCCGTAGGTATTTCGCAACATTTTTAGTGATTCACCACATGAAATATCATTCGGAACACAAAATTTAAGGCACACTCTTTGTTCAACAATATTTTCCATTGTAAAAATCGCCGAGAACTCAAAACTATGACCAACAAAAACAAACTAAATGACAGATCCCGCTCAAACTTTGCGCGCTAAATCAGTACAGTGCTACCAACATGCAGTAAAAAAATTAGAACAACCTCTTTTACACGGGTGTTTTTATTGACATATTTCCGATACTTTTTACACAGAGTAGTATATTAAAAGAGTGTCTCAATGATCAACAAGTTCACCTAGTGACCGTAAAGCTCTAAGATTTTTATTGAGTTGATTGTTTATAGATAACAGAATGAATCAGAGAAGGCAACACCGGCGACCCGCCCTCTGGCGACCGGAAATGTAAGATAGGAGATTAGATTAGAAATGTAAAAACTGTAAGAAATAAAAATATGTTCCATACACGTGGGTTTTACTAAATACACCCGTGACCCGTGAACCAAACGATGACAGCCGAAGCTAAGAACATAAACATGGTGTCAGGTATGGTACCGCTCCGCGGAATGTTGTTCGACAGTAATAACCTCTCCAAAAATTTTCGCAATTTTCAACAAAGGCTGGAGATTTATCTTTCGGCAACGGAGTTAGATGAAGCTAAAGACAAAAGGAAGATTAACATTCTACTCAATTACATCGGCGAGGAAGGCATTAAGATCTACAATACTTTCAATGTAAAAGGCACAGAAACATTCTCAGAAATCGTTGAAAAGTTCAACAACTACTTTGCTCTAAAAAAGAACTTGACCATATTAAGGAATGACTTCTTTACCATATTACATAATGGGACAAGATTGAATTGAACAAGAAGAATTTAAATACCTAAGGGAAAGCCTGTGTCGAAAATAATTGCAGGTCTTGACTCTCGATACAATATGCATAAAACTAAATTAATGGCGGATGAGGACTCGAAACTCACCTTAGAATATGTTATGAAGTATCTATTAACTGCTGAAGCATCAACAAGATATCTGGAAAAGGATGAAGCTTCGCCTAACCTCAATGAAAATACTGTGTTGAATAGAGTATTACTAAAAACAGCAAATCAATAAAAATCAATAAAAAAATGTCGTAACTGCGGTTTATCCCACAACATAAATCAATATAATATGGGAAAACATGAAAAAAAAATGTTGACCTCATGAATATATTATAATTGTGAAAATGTATCTGATTTATATATTTGTCTCCTAAATTTATTTTATTCACGTGACATTCTATATCTCTTAATGAAATGCTTAGTTTTATTTTATTTTTATATTTAAATTCAGTATTTTTTTTTGTAATTGTAATAGCTTGCTTTTTATATTGATTTGTTTTCTTATAAACTTGTATGATTGACGTGCCCAGTGTAACATAAGTGGTTATAAGGTGAATAAATATATTATATTCTATTCTATTCTGGAAAAGTTTCTCGGAGCAACAAAAAACCAAAGCCAATAAATGTAGTTGAAGTGGGCAATGAGATAGTTCAAGATTTTATTGTTAAGGACATGAAATTTTCGACTAAAATTGATACAAGAGCTGCTTGTAATGTAATAGGATCTGAGGTATGTAAGCGTCTAAAATTAAATAAATGTGAAATATTACTCTGCGATAAAAAATTAATACAGCTTGATGGCAAATATGTGCCAGTAGGAGGACTGTTACACACTAACAAAAGGACATTTAAATGGTGAAAGCTCAGACCTATGCATATTCATAACACCATTTGGTAGATACTGCTTTAAAAGACTGCCTTTTGGAATAAGTTCAGCTCCAGAGGGATTCAGCAGAATAATAACTCTGATATTTGAGAATGTAGAGGGAGTCACCCCATATATTGATGATGTTTTTGTGTCTGCTCAATCAATTGAACAATTAAATGACAGATTAAATCAAGTTATGGAGATAGCTGTAAAAAATGGCATTAAATTTAGGTTTTTTTTTATAGTTTATTGAATCAAAATCAGTTCGCGTCGTGTGTTCGTAGTGATAACACTTCCATTGGTTAACTAGTCTGTGTGTATTGTCGCGGCGCGAATGTACTATGTTTACTTGTCCAGCGTGCAACGGAGACCACATAGATGGGGTCAAGTGCAGCAACTGCGGGCTGAAATATTGTTTCCCCTGTGTTAAATGTCGGCGAGCCGGCTAGCGGCGCTGCTGTGTGCCGGCTGTAAAGCCGGGACGGGCGCGTCGCCGCCCGGCTCCCCAGCGCCGGCGCCGGCCCCGGCCCCGGCCGCCACGCTCGACGTCGTGCTGCGGGAGCTTCGCGACGATCTCGCCGGCATCAACGTCCGGCTCGAGCAGCTCCTCGCTATCGTGCAGGAGATAACCGGGATCACGCAAACCCTGCAACACTTCCGGGACTTTCTGTCCACCATCAGGAACGAGGTGGCCGAGAACTCCACGAGGCTACAGGAACTCGAAACCAGAGTAGCTAAGTTAGAAGAGAGGCCGGTCGTGCCCTCGGACTACCCTGCCTTCGGCGATGAAATCGCCAGACTAACGACGGAACTCGCCGCCAAGGACCAACTGTTGAGGTACAATAACGTCGGAATAAAAGGAATTCCGACGAAGAAAAATTAAAACCCATTTGAAATAGTATCCAAAATTAGAGTCGCGATTGGCCAACCTATTTCAAAACTGACATTAACTTTATTATCAGGGTTCGATCCGCGACAGAACCTACGCCGATCGTCGTAGGATTCCTCAGTAGGTACGTTAAAGAAAACTCCGTAGCCCAGGCCAGGGCGCACGCGCCGGCCCTCACCGCCGAACATCTGGGCTTCCCGGGGAACCCGAGCAAAGTGTATGTTAACGATCACCTTACTAGAGAAAACAAACAATTGTTGAATAAAACGAAGAAGGTGGCCGCGGAGAACTATCACAAAATACGTCTGGGTGCAGAGCTGCAAAATGCTCACAAGACGGAACGACACTTCGCCGATTATTCCCATATATAACGAAAGTGACCTGGCTAAAATCAAGTGACTATTATATAAATTCGATAGTTTCGTAATTATTTATTTTCAAAATACCTTATTTCTTATAAAATCGAGATTTGTGAATATATTTGGCTCACTTACAGTTCTAATTCTTCTAACATTTGATTTTATCAAAGATTGTTTTCGCGTTAAAAAAACGAATATATCAAAATACAATTATCTGCCGCGTTACCTCTTACAACATTAACAACTATTCTTCGTTATGCCTCACATTATACAACAAATACAATAATTTACTACTAAATGATTTCCTCTTAATGATTCCTGTAACTAAGTCATATTATACTCGTTGTCATTTGTCCGAGCTTCACATACAGAACAATCACCGCAACGAATATTTCCTCAGTCGTTATTGTCTCACAACATGTTTATTTGAAATTGTTTTGGCGATTTTACTCGTCACTATGGTTAATTACTATTTCTTTAAAAAAACACGGTTCTGTCTATTTATACAATGCACTAAAATCATCTGTTACCGTATAATACAATGCGATACTACTTGCAGCGAGCCAATGTTTTGTGCGCAGATAACTAGCGTTTATTTACATTCCATAAGTTATTTATTGTTCTTCTCCGATGCGCTTTCCGGCCGAGTCGATACTCGGACGGAACGTGAACATGGGGATTGATATTTATTATCAAAACGTTAGGGGTCTGCGCACTAAACACTCGACTTTATGCGTAATATCCAACTTTGTAATTATCACATCATTGTGTTGACGGAAACTTGGTTGTGGGACGGTATTAAGACTGAGGAGCTATTCATCGACGCGTATATCGTGTAGCGGCGCGACCGCGACTACGGCCGGCTCGGGCGGGGGGGCGGAGGAGTCCTTATCGCGATAAGGCGGGATCTGACGGCACTCGCGCGCCCGGTCTACGGCGGAGGACTTGTGGGTTACGATTAAATCGAACTGTATCGATGAGAGCGGTTCATCTATTATTTTAAACTTAGGCTGCATTTATCTGATTTCTCAACACTCTGGTTTATCGCTCGCTTACGGCTCAACTTGAAAACTTTTCCAGCAGAGTGTTATCTATTACGGCTAAATATCATAACGATTTTTTTGTAATTATAGGCGATTTTAACTTAAGTTGTATTTCGTTGGCTGAGTCACCTGGGCATAGCCATTTGGATCCCGCAATAGTCACTGCGGACGCTGACCATTGTGAGTTGTTAGACCTCATGAGCTTAAACAATCTGAATCAGTACAACCATGTTACTAACATGTATGATGGGAATATACTGGACTTGGTACTGTGTAATGATGTTGTATCGGTTAGTCGCTCACTCGATCCGCTGTCTAGAGAGGATATTTTCCATCCGGCACTCATTTGTAAACCGCAATTTATGCAAATGTCATCCCTGGCCGACACTCGACGGCTGAAGTATTTTTATGACAAAGGTGATTACGCAGCAATTTGCAATTCCCTGGAAACTCATGACTGGCGTTCGATACTTTCGTGTGGTAGTATGGATGAAGCGGTTGAGTTATTTAACGGATTGTTACTGGAACTCAGAAATAAATACGTTCCCTCTAAATGGACGAGGTCCGCTAAATATCCCGTTTGGTACTCTGGTGAGTACCAAACGGGATATTTACCGGCCCGGCCCTATTAAAAAATTTAAAAGAGAAGAACAAACACCACAGTAAATATAAAAATGTATCCAGTAAAAACTCTTACGTAATCTTGCGTGAACGGGTTAAGAAAATTGAGCGCGATTGTTACTCTAATTATATAGCGAGGATTGAAGACTTGATTTGCGACGACCCAAATAAATTCTGGTCATTTATTAAGCAACACAACTCATATCCATTCTCTATGACCTATAATGACGAGTCTGTTGAAACCGGAAATGATATTTGTAATGCTTTCTCGGACTTTATCAATTCCAATTACCTGACTGGGTCTGTGCAGCTCCCTCTTCCTGTGTTGCGCGTTCCCGGGCCGTCAGACTTTGTCGCCGATATACAAACTATGGAAGTTACGGAATCTAAGATTCTAAAACTATTACGAACTTTAGATATTAAAAAATCCGCAGGACCCGACGATATTCATCCGCATCTCTTTAATAAATGTGCGACGAGTCTGACGCTTCCTGTCAAAGTCCTATTCGAGAGATCTATTACTGAGGGTATCATGCCCAGTATTTGGAAATCTGCCACAATAACTCCTATCCACAAAAGTAGTCCCAAGCGTGATGTTTCGAACTACAGACCAATTTCAAAACTTTGTGTTCTAGCAAAATTATTTGAAAAAAATTATCCACGACCAACTTTACTCTGCTCTTAAACATATTTTCTTACTCCAGCAACATGGTTTTCTGAAGGGAAGGTCTATCTTACTCTTCGCAGATGACATGAAGATTTTTAAAGTTATTAAAAATTACCGTGATTTGGAATTGCTTCAACTAGACTTGGACCACCTTGTGATTTACTGCTTAGAGAACAAACTTGATCTTAATATTTCGAAATGATGCTGCATCACCTTCAGTAGATCAGCTCAACCCATTTCTTTTGATTATAAAATTAACGATCAGTCCTAGTCAAGGGCCAATTCTGTAGTCGATCTGGGAGTTACTCTTGATCCTAAGTTACTTTTTGAAAAACATATCGCGAAAATCTGTAATGAATCCATGAAATCTTTGGGATTCATATTAAGAATAACTAAAGATTTCAAAATGATAAAAACCCTTAAAGTTCTTTATTGTTCCTTAGTGCGCAGTTAACTTGAATATGCATCTCAGGTTTGGAATCCCATCTATAGCAAATACATTTCCATGCTGGAAAGACCTCAAAAAAAATAATTCTACGTTTTGTTAATTTTAAATCTTAAGTTCTGAGTTTGAGTATGATGAGGTCTGTTTCCATCATCATATTTTGCCTGCTCAGGTTAGAAGAGAGGTGGCTGATCTCAGCTTCATGCACAATATCCTGTGTAGTCGGATAGATTGCCCGACTCTGTTGTCTCAGATAGGTCTCATAGCGCCGCTCAGGTCCGCCCCGCGGAGACACAGTCTTCAGCTGTACACCCCGCGTCATGTGACGAATTATCGGAAGAATTCATTTCTTATTCGCACTATTCAAAACTTAAATGTTATTTATACTAAAGACGTCGATTTGTTTGCGATGAGGCACAACACTTTTAAAAACGCAATTTGTGGGCGGTTCTTTGATATAACCAAGGACAAATACGAAAAGTGTAAGAATTTGTTATAAAAAAAACGCAGGTAAAGCTAAACGTTTAAATTGATGTAAACCATTAATTTGATCAATTTTGTTAAATTCTATATATGTTTTGAAAATTCATAACTAGTGATACTTACTTGTTTGTTCGCTTCCCGTATGTGGTATCTAGTTGTTGCTTGTTTTGTTCTATCTGTATTAACTATTTTTTCTTTCTGTTTGTTTTATCAGTGAAAACTGTATTTGGCTTCAGTGTTTCTACTCATTAAAATTTTATGATTGTGTAATGCTGTTTGTTTTCGATTAAGAATAAAATAAAATAAAATCAAATTTACTCTTACAAAAAACGTACATACAATCAGACAAAAAAAATACTCATAAGAACTTAAGACGAAAAATTTAAAGACAAAAAAATCAGACAAAAAATAAACTCTTGAAATATGTCAACAATGTTTTGATAGTCTTAAAAAAGTTAACCTGTAGGCTACTTACAATTGAGAAGAAATAATAATTAACATAGGTACATACAATTATTTGGCCTTACTCTATTATTATATTAATTGTGAAGTTTCACAAAACATGTGAATGCGCACACAGGTTTGTCGCACCCTACGCAATACGTTACCGTGCGCTTGCCGCACACTTTACATGGGTGGCGATGGCGATTTGTGCTGTTTAATGAAGTTAGCCGCGGATATTCGGCGGGGTGATGGCGGCTCACCTCGTAAATGGTATCTTATTTAATTGGATAACGGGACACTCACGTATATACGGTCGGTCAATCCCGACTCGAGTTTCGGCTTTGCGCGTCCGGGCGGCCCGTTTGCGACAGCCAAACGGCGGCGCCGCCGTTTGCACTGACAGCCAAAAAGGCGGCCGGACGCGGCCGAAACTCGAGTCGGATTGACCGACCGTATATACGTGAGTGTCCCGTTATCCAATTAAATATGTGTAACAACCACGTTAATTTTAATACTAAAATGGTATCTTGTATCCTGGCAGAAAAGAAATATGGCTGCATTTTCATTGAATGTGTTCCGGACGTGGAACTTGTGCTGGATTAGAAGAAAACACCGATGTATGGTCTTGACTGAGGCTGGATCGGACTAGTTGTACTGGCGGGGAGCGGATGCGTTCTAGGAGAGTAGTAGTTCGTTGCTTGTTGTTGTTGCTTCGGCGGTGTGCAGTGGACTGTGTCGAGACTGTGTTGTGGCGCGCAGGTAACGCTGCCACTGAGAGAAGCGCGTCGGGTCCGGTAGCGCTTCGCGTAGGCAGGTTCGTCGTTCGGTCGTTGTGTGACATCTCTCTTCGTAGTAGTCTCGGCGGCCGTGTCGTGGACGATTCGCAGCTTGTCGGGCTTCGTCGGGTTAGTCACCCCAAAGTGAGGTAGGTACCACGTTCTGTCGGCGGTGGTGGTCGGCGGCGCCACCTCCGCGTAACCCTTGCACGTGAGGGCGGCCATCTGTGTGTGGTATCGTCGCTGCATCTCGGGGATCGGGGGGTCGCCGTCGAAAAGCTCAAGAGGGACTTGAGCTTTTCGACGGAAGCGAGTCGAGTTAGTGCGGCGTCGTAGTTGTTGGTCATCTTGTCGGCGCCACAACAGCGCTGTCTCGTAGCGCCCGTCCGGTAGTTGTCGTGTCTTCTCGTCTAGCGCGGCGAGTGTCATTCGATCAGGGTCGTTGACCGGCGTCTTCGGGGCGATCGTGAGTGACTCGATAGCGAAGTGGAGTCGTAGTTGTTCGTCTATCGAGTCGTCGGCGGTGCTCACGTGCGCCACGTAGTGTACTTGCTGACGTCGACGGCCGGGATAGGACCCATGTTTGACTCACCCGAGCGGTGTTAGCGATGCGACCAGCTGGTCGCGGCGTGCGGTCCTCATCTCTTGCGTCATCAGTAGGTGCCATTGGTCTTGTCCAATGAGAATCTGCGGCGTGACGCGACGCGTGTCGATATGCGCTTGTATGTCTCGAAGGTGGGCGCATGCAGTTTTTTTATTTATTTAAATTAGCCACTCCACAGACTCCGGGGTCCGTGATCTTTGTCATTACAATTTGGGCGCATGCAGTTACGTGACGCGCGTCGATCCTCTGTGGCGTAAGGCGTAGATTCTTGACTGTGCGCAGGCTGACTTGTTGCGGCGCCCCTATGCGCCCGCGTAGAGTGAGCGGTACGCGGCGTGAGCGCGTCGCGTCGATCTCATGTTGGCCGATGGCGGTGATGTGCAGCGGGTCGATGCGCCGATCCGCTCGACGAGGTTCTCTTCGATGAGTGACACTGTCGACCCGTCGTCGAGTAGGGCCCACGTGTCGATTTCTCCTCTCGGCCCGACCACGTTGGCTGGCGCCATCTTGAGGCAGGCGGCGGAGGTGTTCGCGGCCCAGGTTGAGGTGACAGTCTCTGTCGATGGAGCTTTGTGGTGGTGGAGGAGACGGTGGTGAGTGTAGCTGCAGTCGTCGAGGCCACACTTTGAAGTCTTGCATCGATGTTCGCGGGATCGGAAGTTAAGGCATCGGAAGCAAAGTCTGGCCGACTTTGCCATATCCCATCGTTCGTCGGTAGTCCCCTTTTTGAAGTCGGGGCAATCGGGCGCGCCGTGTCCTGTCGTCTTACATAATGAACACCGTTTCGCGCCGCTCTCTTGTGTTGTGTATGCGCGCTGGGTGTTCGCTTGTTTTCGTCGATTGTTGATGACGTCATCTCGCATCTCAGGTACGGGTTGTGCGTACGGGCTGCACAGGTCGGCTTGTCGTTGTAGAAATCGCGCCAACTTCAGGAGGTCCGGCTCTCCCGCCGGTTGGGAAGCGGCGAACTCGAACCACCGGTGTCGTAGCGTCGGCGGTAATTTCTCGGATGTCGTGGCGGTGAGGTCGGGGTTGTACAGGCAATACAACCGATCTAGTGCTTTGAGTGCGGCGATGATGTTCGCTACTTTGTTCGCGAAGATGCAGATTTCTCGTGGGCTGTCGACGAGTTTAGGCAGTGCGCGTAGTCTCTCCAGCTCGGTCGCTGCGATAGCTTCGGGTCGTCCGAAGCGTGCTTCCAAGGTCCGCATTATCTTGTCGGGTTCGGTGTAGTGGAGGAGTAGATTCTCCACTGTTTCCCGGGCTCGGCCTTTGAGTGTGCGGCGTAGCCGGGCTGTGTTCTCTGCGGCGTTGTAGTTCATTTAATTCATTCATTAAATATTACCACTACATTTTACAAAGAGAGTTATCGGCGGATTCTCTGTAGGCGGCCTTGAAAGACAACCATTCTTGATGCGAGCCATTGTAGATGGGTAGCTCCCTGTAGTGGCGGGCCGGGCCTGACTTGGCGAGTGGCCGCGGTAATGGCGGCGGCGAGCTCGGCGATGTCGGTTCGGACGGGGGCGGCGACTCCCGGAGGCATGGTGGCTGCAGGTTGTGTCGGCGCAGGAAGCTGAAGATGTTCGATGTTGGGTGCGCTGTCAGGCGGGGGCGGCACTTGTGGTGGCGCGGTCAGCGCGCGTTACTCGGTGTTTTGCGTGACGAGTTCTTGTTGACTCAGCCAGGTCCCGACGCGTTGCGAGTGTTCATCTTCGTCTTCGTCGGTCAGCGTTGTTCGTGCGTCTTTTTCCTCTACGAGCTGTGCCTCCGCCTCAAGTGTCGAGATATGGGCGGCGGCGAGCTCGACTTGGATACGGGCTTGATCCTCTTGAGCGCGCAGGTGTTTCTCCTTGGCGAGGGCGAGGCGCAGGAGTCGCTTGGACTGGCGGCTTGAGCGCTTGGAGATTGTTCGGTGCGTCGGTGCGCTAGGGGTCTGTGATAAACCCGTGGTAGCGCTGTAGGTGGCGGTGGCTGCCGTCGGTGTGGACACGGCTGGGGGTCGAGCTGGTCGGTGTCGGCTATTGGGCCCAATCGGTGATGCCGGTGAATATGGCATGGCTGCGACTGGCGGGCGGACGTCGGTCAGTCGGGAGGAGGGCTCCGTCGGCGGGCCCTGCGGCACTCCCGACGATACCGAGGGGGTCGGAGGCGGTTCGACACCCTCGGGCTGCGGCGCGGAAGTCTCAGCTACTCTTCCCGTCGTTGATCTCGCTCTGTCAGATCTTGTCAAAACCATGGTGGCGGCGATGTCTCTTCTTGATCCGGCTCCGAAGGACCAATGTTCCGGAGGTGGAACTTGTGCTGGATTAGAAGAAAACACCGATGTATGGTCTTGACTGAAGCTGGATCGGACTAGTTGTACTGGCGGGGAGCGGATGCGTTCTAGGAGAGTAGTAGCTCGTTGCTTGTTGTTGTTGCTTTGGCGGTGTGCAGTGGACTGTGTCGAGAGCGTTTTTTTTTTTTTTTTTGAATTGGCATTATTGTAGCTGGCCTCGAGACGCCTTTACTACTTAACGGGCTTTTCGGGTTAGCGCGGGTGGCGCAGGACCCGAAGTGAACCTAACCTAAAGAAACCTAATGTTGTGCTAATGCTATAGCGCGGGATGATACCTGGAAACGCGTAACGACAGCTAGCACGAGGGCGCCTCGGCGGCTCGACCTCGGCTCGGGCTAGCGCCGGGGGACAGAGTTTTTGACGCATCCGGTGCGCCCTATCGGTGTGGTGGGCGGGGACCCTCCGAGATGAGTCGGTATCGAACTCGTTACTAACACGTGAACAGAAACAATGTCATCTGACTTATTTTTGGGGTAATCCGGCAAAAACAAGGGGAGCGCTTTGTCGGCTGACTGAATGTGTGTTTTGAGCGGATGTCATCTGACTGATCATTAACAGGGGGGAGCCTCTGTCGTCCGACTGATTATTGTGTTTACTGATTGTACTGGCGGGGAGCGGATGCGTTCTAGGAGAGTAGTAGTTCGTTGCTTGTTGTTGTTGCTTTGGCGGTGTGCAGTGGACTGTGTCGAGAGCGCTCGGCGCGTGTATATTTATAGTTTTGCTCACGCGGGCGCCGCGCGGTGGGCAGTCGCAGCGCGCGGCGAGGCTTTCGGCCAGAGCCGCCCGCGTGAGCGGCGTATCTATCCTTCCCATTCATTCGTTTTATCAATCTACCTATCTGCATCCGATCTCCCTATCAGTGAAACGCATCCGATCCATACTTTTTATTTAAAACAATCATTACTACGAGTATGTAAATGAAGCTCTCTTATTCTTCATTTATTTTGAATATCCCGCGCATGTAACTTGGATTGCATACATTATCTGTGTTGACAGCCCTACACTAAGGTCGCTTGATGACTGTCAAAAAACCTTTGTGATTTATAAAAAAGTAACGTGAACACATTATAAGAAGATTTTGTAAATTATCTAAAAACTATTGAAGCAATAGCTTTTAATGTTGTTTCTCTTTCCAGGTTGGTAATTAGTAATAGTGACGTGTAATTTAGTGTATAATTACATTTTATAAAGGTGTGTGGTATGGAATATTGTTAAACATTATTGTGTAAATAAATAAATTTCTCTTTCCAGAGCAATTGTTTAGAGCAAAAACAAACCTATGCAGTTGTTTCAATAAAAGACATATTACAAAACAACATTAATTATAGCCGTTGTAAACAATGGAGAAGATAAAATTTGAATTTGTTGTGAAGGCGGGTGAAGATCCGAAGACAACTATCATTTGCATAACCTCACTAATGGATGCCGACAAAAATACCTTCATAATCCCGGAAAAATTCCAACCGATCAAATTACACGATACAGTAACGAAAACCCAAACATTTCAAAAAGTGAAAAATACGCTACAGAAAAGACACGAAAGAAGACAAGTCTGGATTTCAATGACACCAGAGTTACGTAGTACTTATACTGATGAGGAGGGGAAATATGCAATTCAACGGATATTTTCTGGAATATATACCAAAACCACAAATTACGGCGAGTGAAACGTCAACAGAAGTTCTTTCAAGAATCTTGGAAAACATAACAGAATTTAAGAAAGAACCAAAACAGTTCAATTTGAAACAGATATATGTGACAAGTTTATATTGGCAAGGCTCATTACTAGAATATGCTTTAAAGAAGGAAAGGCTTTTATTAGAGATTAACAAATTTATAGATAAAACGACTTTAATTGATTTAATTGTAACTGGGCTACCAAACTTTATAGCTGATGAAATTAGTAGAAATAATTTAACAGAAACTGAAGATGTATTTAAAAGTATTCGTGGGTTAGAACATTTAAATAAAAAACATTTAGGAAAAACAGAAGTGCATTTGGAAAACAAATTTAAACAAAACAGTTTGATAAACAAAACAGTTTGAAAGACCAACCATGCAAAATCTGTGAAAAAGAAAAGAAAGGAAATCGGTATCACTCTGAATCCGTTTGCTGGTTCAGAAAAAATGACAGTTTTCGATCAAAAAAAGACCCGTTTAGGAATGTTAATTAATATTAATATTAAGCATGCCGCAAGCATTTCACAAAAGCACTAGCCAAAATATAGCAATACTCATGAGCAAATAATATGAATTAATAAATGATTTATAAAAATAAACTATGATTTAAAAAAAAAAATTATAGCGCTAATTACAAAATTTTACATTGGAATCAGATTAAAACTAAGCATCATAATAATTCTGAATTAGAATTGAGTTTAAATGATGTAGATCCAAAAAACTAGTAATTCCACCATTAATCAAAATTAAATTAATAATAAACGATTCCATAGAAACATTGGGGGTTTATGATTCAGGATCAAATGTAAGTTTAATTAACTCACGTTTATTGTCCATAAAAAATTACCAATCCCACAATAATAATAACAATCAGGCAAATTTAAAAACGATTAATGGTGTAAAAAAATCGATTGGAATAGTAACACTAAAGATAAAAATTTTTGAAATAGAAAGAAAGGTAAATGTTTTTGTTGTAGATGTAAAATCTGACCCTAAATCGTATCGCCCGATATCGATGGTTCCCGCCGTTTAGATTACTCAATTTTGTGGCGGATAAAAACTTTTTGTCGGAGAGACAGTACGCGTACCGCGGTGGGCGCGCCTCCACCGACCTGGTGCGCGAGGTGGTCCGGCACGTGCTGGACGCGCGCGAGGCGGGCCGGCACGTAGCCCTGCTGCGACCTCTCGCGCGCGTTCGACACCGCCGATCACACACTTATCGCGCACAAACTGGAACACTACGGGATCCGCGGCCCGGCCCGGTCTTTGATGACCTCTTTTATATCGCAGGTCGTGGTGGGGAACAGGGGCCTTGCCGTCTCCGCTGAGTTGACGAGTATCCTGGGCGTCCCGAAGGGCTCCTGCTTATCGAACACACTGTTTAGTATCCTCCTCAACGACCTACCTTGCGCTATTAAAAATGCAGAGGTAAATGTACGCGGACGATGTCGCCGCGGTGATCTCTTCACCGTCAATTCTGGAGTAGGAAGAGGTACTAAATCAAGTAGCTAGCGACCTTAACCGATGGTTCAGCATGAGCGGTATGGCCCTAAACTTAGGAAAAACGTGCTTCCTGACATTTAACTTGAATGGTAAAACAGCCAACCATTTCTCGGTAGCTATAGGCAATACCGCGCTCCAACAAGTACAGAGCACGAAACTCTTAGGCTTCCACATCGACGGCGCTTTAACGTGGGAGAAGCACATCGACAAGCTGTGCGGAAAGCTGAGCCGCTCGTGCTTCGCGCTCCGGCGGCTCGCGGCCACCGCCACCCGCGACGTCGTGCGCTCCTGCTACTTCGCGACCGTCCACTCCAACATCACGTACGGGCTGGAGCTGTGGGGCCGCGCCGCTGACTACAAAAGAGCCTTTGTAATGCAAAAGAGAGCTATACGAGCAATGGTTGGCGCCACCAGTGACATCCTGTGTTGAGTTCTTTAAAGTACTCCGTATTTTGCCACTCCAGTACATCGTCAGTAATATTTCGAAGAACACCAATAACTCGTCTACATTGGTTTCTTTCCCTTCTGTAGGCCTACTGGAGGCCTGTAATTCCCCGCTGTCCAACATTTCAGCAGCTAATTGTTGGGCATATCTATTCGTTTCCTACACAATAAATTCCATGAATTCCTGGTCCCAAATTAGTCCAAAAATCTTGTAAGGGTGTCACTTACAGTGACAGTGATACCAGAGTTTTCCGTAAAAGATTCACGCCTTTCTGTTGGCGGTATAGGAGAGTCAGGGAAAGTTCGGTTAGGTCTTGAGAAAAGTAAGCTTGTGCTTGTGATTACAAAAAACTTTACGTAAGATGTTATCAATAGCTAATTTGAAATCGCTCTATGCCCTATTCTAATTATTTAGTAATTTAGTGCCAACATGCACATACATTTACATCGCAAATTTAACAAGTAGCAAATTTCAGAGTCTCGTAGCGTTCGACGTAGCGATGAAATAGAATCTCTGTTCCTGTGTAGTACAATAGCATACATTTAGAATCAACACCTTCCTCTCCCATCTTCTCATTCTTCTACCACTTACATAGTATCATGTTCTTGGTCTGGGAAAAGCGATCGACGCACACGTTTATGTGACGGCGAAGGACTACGGCTGCCATGTACAAAAAGCTGTATATTATATCTAAAAGATGGCGTGCTCGTACCACTGCCGCCACATTCAACGTACCTGAAACATTATACGTTATAAGTATTATAAAATCAACTATATAATACGATATTAATATAAAAAAAATATACATTGCCGGTGATGGCGGAATCGCAGGTGAAGACAAAATTACTGGGATGTCCTCGCCGTCAGGTTCATAATTTCGGCTGAAAATAATAATGTATTGTAATATTGACAGTTAGCTAAATGATGATAGTGATAAAGTTGGCAAATAAAATAAAAATAAATTGGGTGAGGGTTGATACTTACGGGTTCCATGAACGCTCACTTCGCTTCGTCAATGCCTGCTCTATCGGTTCCCCGGCGGGCAAATCTTCAATTGCAATAAGGTTAAATCTGTAAATACAATCACATTTATAAGACAATGAAGATCATGTCATGGAGGAGAGGCTTTTCTAGCAGTGGATTCAGGCTAATTATGATGATGAAATCAATGCACATTTACTCATGAGACGCAGTGTCACTATATAAATATAAAAAAAACCGGCCAAGTGCCAGTTGGCCTCGCACACGAAGGGTTCCGTACCATTATTATTAATATCGAGCAAAAAATAGCAAAAATATCACCTTTGTTGTATGGGAGCCCCCCCTGAAATAATTATTTTATTTTGTTTTTAATATTGCGGCCACAGAAATACATGATCTGTGAAAACTTCAACTCTCTAGCTATCACAGTTCTTGAGATACAGCCTGGTAACAGATAGACAGACAGACAGCGAAGTCTTAGTAATAGGGTCCCGTTTTTTTCCTTTGGGTACGGAACCCTGACAAGTATTTAAAATTTCCATTAAAAACAAAATACTAACGCGCCACTTGCCGACGGCCTCTGTTCAACAGAAGACCGCGGGCACCCCCTTCCTCTACCTTGTACCTTTCCTTTTCGTGAAACTCCACGTATGGGCACATCAATCGAACAACCTCCGCGAGTGCGCACCCCTCTTCTTCTTGCACTGCCTCCCCTCGCCCGCAAACTTCTCTCACTATTAAAATCCAATCAAAAGCGCAACTTAAGCCACATGGAGTCAACTGGGTGCAGGAAAAAAGACGTTCAAATTAGTTTTAAATAAAGCGCAAGTTTTAAATACCAAATCAAGTCAAGCGTAGTAAAGTAATTATCAAAGTAAACGGCACACCATGGAGTCTCAATAGTCTTGCAAAGGGCTAAACCCAATTTAGCACCTAGCGTCATTTGCTTGTCTTCCTCTGTGAAATCAATGTACCTGAAAGTATCATCGCCGCCGTACAACAGAAAATCATAGACTATTCCGGACGCACCAGCGCGTACTATGTTTTTAAACCCCCATTTGTTTCATTCGGTTGTATTGTTTACGGTTACCAGCCTTGGAACCTTTTTATATGGTATTGTCATCTCATCAATGCTGAATTTCATCTCTTCTTCTGTAGCCAGACAGTATTGCCTTATTTTTTCAATAAAAGGCCGTATCTTGAAATACCTGTCCTCATCCGCATCGACGTTATCGACAAAGTGAATGTTGCGCCGAATTAACTCGAACCGTTTCAACGGCATGACGTCAGCCACTTGTGGGTATCTAAATTCTGCAGACCAATAGTCCAGTCCAGGATGGCATATTCACTATTCCCATTAAAAGAAGAACCATGAGAAAATCTTTTAAGTCGTCGATGGTCAACTGAATACATTTTCCAGTTCTTTGTGTGGAATATAAGTTTGTGTTGTTTACTACCTCTTCGAGTATATCAGGGGAGACTTGTAAAAGAACTCCAACGGGGAGTCTATATTTGGTAATTGAAACACAAAATCGTTTGATCGAAGATCGGCCTAATCGGCCTTATGTCGAAATTGCCCTTTCCTCCATTTGTACATTTCAATTAGTGTTTTTTTTGTCCTTTTTGTCTGGACATTTTGCACAGGTCGATTTTGTAACTTTCTCTTTCGTCTGGTTATTCTCGATGTCGATGGACTTGTAATGGACGAAGAACATGGTGATGGAATTGTCAATAATGAAGCCAAATAGGGTATAGCGTTATAATTCACATCACCAGTCGTTGGTAGCACGTTGTTAAGAATTGGGGTTAATGGAGGTTGACAATAGTCAAAGGTTTCTTCTACTTCTAAAACAGGGTTGATTCCGCTATCACTGATACGAGGGTCAAACTGAAAGTTCTTAGAACTGTTCCACTTATAAACAATATAATAAAAAAATAATTCTATAATTTGAAAATAGAACTCTTTGCCAATATTACTGAGTATATACTTCATTCATTTGTCATTTGTTTTACGATTTGGCGGCAAATTGAAAATTGTCTGTGTCACGTCAACATGAATTTAACACGAGAAAATTGTCGTGCAATGATTTTTTATGACTTTCGATGTCATTTAAGTCAACAAGAAAGTTATGATAGACTACAATTGGCCTTTCACGATGAAGCCCTCGTGCGACTGTTTACAACTGTATTTAATTGGATAAGATAAGATAAGATAAGATAAATTTTTATTCAGTTCACAAGTTTACATTTTTACAATTTGCTAAGTGGAAAATGGAACCCAAACTCGGCTAGGCCGGTATTTTGGCATTCCTCAGTTTGATTTATAAAAATTACCGCGAAACAATTTTACAGAATCTAAATAAAAATACAAATAAAAATTATAGTTAGATATTAAACATAAAATTACAAGTAGATGATTTAATGAAGTATTGTGTCTTAGAAATACATAAAGTTAGCTAATTAATGAAGCTCAAGCGCACTTGCATGTATAAGTATAAATATAAGGGTGGAAGCGTGTGAGTGAATGTGAGAGAGTGTGTGCGTGTATGTTATAAATGGATGTGTGGTGAATGTATGTAAGTATCTACGTGAAGGTATGGGTGTTTGATTGTGTGTGTAAGTGTAGGAGTGTCAGTGCATTTGACAGCTTGTTTCACATTTCGTGAACTATCGGTTCACGAAATTTGGTTTCGGGGCAAACTTCCTAGGGTAGACGTGTGTGTGGCTACGAGTGATGGTGTACGATAGCTTCTAATATCGTGATCGTAAACCTTTACAAGTTCCTCCGACATCCCATAACTTAAAGGCTGGAGCCAGTCCCTCACTACGCTTTGGGCTTCTCTTTGCGACATACTCTTTAGGTCGCAATGCTTGCAAACTGAGTTATAGGTGAACGCATGGATGTAAGGCGGTAAGCGTGACGCAAACACTGTTTTGACCTTCGGAAGTACAGCAGTGGCGGAACGGCAGCTTCTCTTGTGGGCGTAAAGTTGTACTGTATGTGACTTTCCTATGGCTTTTATGATGAAAAGTTTTCTAACAGAGAGTACCCCAGCAGTCCTGAAAGACATCTTCGGTAGGATATCTACGAGTTCTCCCCAGCAAAACCTTTAAGACAGCCCTCTGTGCCCTCTCTACAGCAATCATGTACCTTGCAGCGGCTCCACCCCACACACCTATGCAGTATTGAATCAGAGATTGGCATAAGGAGGTGTAGACAAGACCCAGCACCTCCCTGCTCGCGGCCGCTCTTAGTTTATTCACAATGTGAATGGTTTTCCTAACTCTTTTGGACAGAAAAGAAATGTGCTGCTGAAATGACAAGTTTTGATCTATTTGAATCCCAAGATACTTAGTGCATGATATTCTCTTAATATGGGTACAGCTACACTCCAAATGACCTGTGGGATCGTCCAGCAAAGGACAATTTCCCTTGTGGATTTTTATATTATCCATATTAGGTTGTGAGGCTCGCGTTATGTGGAAGCCAATGAAATTGGTCTTATCTATGTTAAGGGACAGGAGGTTATCGTCAAGCCATTGCGCAATACGAGATAACCCAATCTCAGCAGCTAGTTGAACTCTAGGCCAACTTTTCTCGTGAAAAACTGCCACCGTGTCGTCCGCATAGCAAATCAGAGAGACATTTGACATTTCTATCTCCAACAATTCGTTGATGTACATCAAAAATAGCGTCGGAGATAAAATCCCGCCCTGAGGGACACCGAAGCAAACCTCCACCTCCTCACTGAGAAGTACACCGATTTTTACCTTTTGAACTCTGTTACTGAGGTAACTCGTAAACCAGTCCAGAGCCCTTCCGCGGACCCCAAAACGTTCCATTTTCCGAAGAAGTATATAAGGCGATAGGCTGTCAAAAGCACGAGCCAAATCAAGGAAAACAGCAACGCATCTGTCTCCTTTATCCAAGTGTGATGTCACTGTCTCCGTCAAACCCCGCACCGCGTCTTCCGTGCATTTACCTCGTCTAAAACCAAATTGTCTGGCAGTCAAAAGGTTGTGCTTCTCAAGGAAGTCAACCAGCCGTTTGTTGACTATTTTTTCCAATATTTTGGAGAGTATACATAGCATAACGGGACACTCACGTATATACGGTCGGTCAATCCGACTCGAGTTTCGGCCGCGTCCGGCGGCCTTTTTCAAGGCGAGTGCACACGCGCACAGTGTTTACAACTGGTTTAATGAGTTTAAACGTGGTCGCACTAATCTCACTGATGATTTACGTGAGGGACGGCCTTCTACGGCGACGACTGAAGATAACATCTGTGTTGTGCGGCGTATGATAGAGACTGACAAAAGAGTGACCTATCAGCAGATTCGGACAAGCTTAGGCATCGGTATGAGTCAAGTGCACAAAATCCTACACGAACATTTAGCGGTCAGGAAGCTTTGCGCCCGGTGGATATCTCATAATTTGACTGAGGCTCAAAAACTCCATCGTGTGGATTGGTGCCGTAAAATGATTGAAAGATTTAACGGAGGTGACTCAAATGCTGTGTTCGACATACTAACAGGTGACGAAAGCTGGATTTACTGTTATGATCCTGAAACCAAAAGACAATCTGCTCAGTGGGTGTTTCCTTTCGAGGAGTTGCGAACTAAAGTGAAGAGAGATCGAAGTGCGGGGAAAAAATGGTGGCCTCGTTCTTTGGAAGGATAGGTCATTTCGCAACAATTGTGTTAGAGGATCAAAAACAGTTTCTGCAAAATGGTACACTACCAATTGTTTGCCACTTGTCTTGGAAAAGTTCGAGAGAAACGACCTCGCAGTAGGATCCTCCTTCACCACGACAACGCCTCATCGCACACCGCCAAGCGAACGATCGACTATTTGGCGACATCAAACGTTGAATTACTGGGTCACCCGCCGTATAGCCCCGACCTCGCGCCTTGTGATTTTATTTATTTTCAAAAATTAAAGAAAAACTTAAAAGAAAGCGGTTTATGAATTCTGAAGAAGCGGTGGCTGCGTATCGCGATGCCATTGAAGAGACCCCTAAGGACGAGTGGGCAAAGTGCTTTTCCCAGTGGTTCCATCGCATGCAGCGGTGTATTGACGTGAATGGACAATATTTTGAAAAGATATAATAAAACTAATAACTGGCTAATGTAATCAGTTTTTGATTTTCTAAGAACTTTCAGTTTGACCCTCGTATAAGGCCAAATTTAGTATGAAAACGAACGTGGTTATTACACATTTTACATAAATAACTCACGTTTAATATAGTCAGTCCAATCCGACTCAAGTTTCGATCGCATCGATATTGTGATTCAAAACGTTCGCGTTCATTTAATTGTAAATCAATATTTTCATCAATAGTTTCTAACTTTACTTGTACGAGTACCTCATCAAAATCATCATATAGAGATTCCATCTTTCCAATACGCAACTGCAGTTCACTGGCACTAAACGCGTCCAATGAAGACTCCTTTAACGTGTTGAGATAGTTTGTAAAATTTGTTAAACGACCCTTATAACTGCCACGCTGTTTAATCAACTCTTTTTCCCCGCTCATTTTGGTAGTCCTGGGTGGCGCGTATTAATGTCAACCTGGAACGTTATACAATACAAAATCAATGTAATTCAATTATGATATTTGTATAATAATGTACCAGTAGGTACTGAGTTACTTTTCGTACTCGAAATGGCAGATACTATCACTCTCAAGCCATGTTATCAATGTTAGGTACCTATTTTAATACCAATTACAATATGTGTTTTACTTTACTATAATAATTTGGTTGAATTAAGAAAGAAATAGAATTCAAAGTCAGTAATTTGAATTTTAACAAAGCAACAACTATTTTAAGTTAATAAATGTGGGTAAATACATACTTTGTGACTGATCACTTTGCCAAGTATAATTTACAAGTAAATTTTGTCGCAATAGTTATAAGTTTACAAAATGAAAATAGTTAATTAATGTAGTTTTAACACTAACTGTATTGTATACAATACGTATTAACTATATGGGTAATTTTAAAAACGTAAACTTTCTACTAATATTATTCACAATGTAAATCACAAAATGGCTAACAGTTACTTAGGTTACCTACCTAATAATGATGAAATTGTACATAACACTAACCTTAACTCCGTGCGCTAATTAACACCTGAGTGCTGGGTGAAACTACATATTTATTATTTTGAGCTTAACACTGTCTTCTTAAGATATTTGAAGCCAATTCGTCTGTATTTTGTATGGCGTCTTTTCACAATGCAGCAATCACAATACTTTTAGTTTTGGTAATTCCACCAAATCACGTTTCACGTTACGTTCACGTCGTCACGTCGTCGTCACGTTATATATATTATGTTTTCGTCTGTAATCTAGTATTCTTACAAAGTGAATGAGAATAAATAGGTATGTCTAAATCCTAGGATGGTAAGGAGGTTTGAATTATGACACCAACCTGTTTTTTCAGGGTTGCCAGTCCTCTTAGAACCCTAAAAAAGCAAATCAAAATAAAAACCATTTACTAAGACTTCTCTATCCGTCTGTCTGTTACGGTATGTATCTCCTGAACCGTTATATAGATTCTGTATGGAATTTACTAGATTTTGTAACGTTTATTTCTGTCTATGTCAATTGGATTAAATTTGGTCCACAGGTAGTTTATACAATAAAAATTAACCTGATATTCTCCCCGTAACGCGAATTACCCCTTCGGCATTTGCCGTCTTTATTATAAAGACATATCTAGCGCGCACCTAAAATTCCGACATCTTGATATAAAGACATGCTTTCTTTTTACAGTTTATGCCTATTTTCAGGTAGTTAGAGTTTATTTTTGCAAATTTTGTTTACGATGATGTCCTTTACGACATCAATCTGCTACACATTGTGTACCAGACTTACGTCGTCTTACATCATCGCGAACCACTACTAATTTACGGGTAGTGTTTCGCGCGCAATTTGCTACTTGGGATTCCCATTACATTCAGAACCCCAAACCGATTTAGCTCATCTTCAAACTTGCTAATTTTATAAAACAATCAACACACCTACAAAGTTTCACGAAAATTGGATGAACTGTCTCAATAGACTTATAGATTAACATTACTGTGTTCCGGTTTGAAGGGCAATGTTACCAGAGAAATTACAGGGCTTAGAGATTATGTATATGATTATGTATATGAATATGATTATCTTAGATCTCTGGGTGACGAGCGCAGTGCAGTGCTAGGTAATTATTTGGACTCTTCATGTTCCAATAGCTGCGTGTCACTGTGTTGTTTATGGCTGGCATTTTGCTTACCATCAGGCACATGTCCAGCTCGTCTTGTTACTCTAAATTATAAAAAAGAATTGGTTCGTTATAAATTTACTGCTTGTTTTCTTACTATTTTAGAGTCGATGCTGAGCAATATTGTGATCCCTGACCAAAGCAGTTCAAGTATTGAAAATCCGTTCAAAAAGCGTCTAATTCTTAAAGAAATATTGGAGCAAGATAAATATGAAATCGATAACAATTATGTCACGTAAGTCTCATTTTTCAAATTAATATCACAATAACATAAAGCAAAAGTGTGTGCGAAATCACACTTACTTACGTATTTGAATGTCATTTGTGCTAATGATAATTTTGATGGTACTTGGTATTATCAAATTCTAAATCTGACTGGAGACCTAGTTTGACACAGAGCATTTAGAGCATTTTTAACATTATAGTAAATTCATTGTTAATTAACATATCTCTGCATATAACCGAGGGCCCCAAACTAGGCAAAGCCTGTATTTTTTTATTTTATTTTTTACTTTTATAGGTTTACACTTGACCGCCATCTCGCCTGATGTTAAACGACGATGCGGTCTACGATGGAGCGTGTTTACCTAGAAAAAAACGATTCACTCTCGATTTGAAGACTTGGGCTCCCTCCTCAGTTTCCAGAAAGAAAACAATTCCATTGTTACAATTGCTGTTGACAATATTTACTAATGCTATGATTTAATGGATAAACTAACATGAAAATAATAAATGCTAAAATAAAATTTTTATTACTTAACAGCAGCTTTAATGCTAAAACTAAACAATCAGGCACATTAATACTGCTGATCAGAATACAGAGAATTACAGTACCTACTGCAGATATGAGGAGTTAGTGACACATCGGGTCACAAGTCGTATCAGATGGTACTCGATATAACTTCTCTGGAGATAATTAACTAGAGTAGGCATGTACATAAAACCTTGAGAAAATATGGGTTGGAGGCAAGTTATTTAAAGTTCCAAGTTTATGCATGATATAAGGATGTAGGCATGACAATATGAACTCTGTGAACGTGTGAATGCATGTAGGTGTATATGTGGAAGTGTTTGCAAAGAGCGAATGTGTAAAGTGTGTGATGTTTATTTTATGTGTGCAGGTTTCAGAAGTGATGCGAGTGGAAGACGTGAGTGTGCTCAGCCGTCGACGTGAATGCGTAGAAACTTGTGTAAGAGTACTATAATGATAGTTCGGGGGTACAGCGATGAGAAAGAGTTTCCCGCCGCAAGTTGTGTTATAAATGGGTCAGTGAGCAAGAGAGATGAGTGCGATCTAATAAACACATACAAAGGTTGATCTAGAGGTTCGTTTGTTGAAACAGGAGTCTAGTATCTCGGAATCATTAGGGCTGAAAATATTCAGGCGTACCAAATACATCACTTCGCCTCATTTCTGTGAAAAATACGAGTCTCTCTGTTTGTTCTTCAGATAGGGAGCGCAGCCACCTAACAATTTTTTGTTTTATTTCTGCGAAGGCGTTGTTTCTGATGTCTATGACTTTACAGACCGAGTTGTATGTGAAAACAAGTACATAATTGGGTTGTCGATTAGCAAATACAGTATTAACTCTGGGTAGCGGAATATCACGAAACCGTCTATGACTCTCCTGTTCGGCGCTGGAAGACAAATGGTGACAAATTTTAATGGCTCGTAAGACAAAGAGTTGACGCACTCTTAGCACCGGAACTTCTCGATACAATTTGTCTGTAGTTTCGGTTGTAGGTAGAAAGTACGTGAACATATCTGGCTATGTCAAAGATCATTATTTTGCCCTACTTAGAAACGTCACATTCATTAGAAACTTTTAGTACCTATGTGGCCAATGCAATAATTTTAATAGTTTGTCCCGATATCCTTAGTAATAATAAAGAAAAACTAAAAAAAAAAATTCGTCTGAAAGATTTCCTGAAAAATCAAAAATGGATATTGAAAGATTGATTTATGGTAAATTATGTTAAGCTGGCTTAACAAGTTGCATAAAAGTCAAGAATAGTTAAAAATAAAACTCACTCATTGTCACATTTATTTGTTTATTTAACGTTATAAAGTATCCTATTTATTAAGTTTTGTGGTGATAATTGAAATGACAGTTACGTCCTTTGACAAAACAAAGTTGCACATTACATTTCAGGCAGTACACTGTAGTGAAACCCTTTTTGCAGTTTGTGCATCGACCATATTCTGTTCTATGGTCTGGGAAATGGTCGATTGTGTCAAATCTGACGTCATCTACAGGACAAGACCGTGTAGGTTTCAGTATTTTGTCCTTCTTTTTCAAATCTTTTACACATCTTGCGTCAACATTTCGTCCTTTCTTTATTAATGCTTTAAAAATATCCAGTCTGAATAATTTTAATTGCCTGTGTTTCTTTAACCATTTTCTGGAATTATCCCGTCTGTACATCAACCATGCATTATTTACGGAAATGTCCAGCATTTGCGAAAATATCGACAAACATCAGCATGTCAGCCAAATCCACACCTCCCTCTCCCCATGTGCGCGTTATTTTGCTTCACAATGTCTGGATAGAGAACCTCAACTTTTTGCTTCTTTATTTTACAGTACTATAACTTTTGTGATGGGATGCGCATCTGTAAAACTGCACACCAACAAGCACAACCAACTTGTTGTCGTTCCATTTCACAAGCGATAATTTAGTTTTATTACAGACAATTTGACTGAATGCCCCTCTACCCTGAGACTTCAGGAGTTTATCAGATTTCAGTTTCGCTGCAGCACCTCTAAGGCGATTTGTTCGTATTGTGCCAAGACTAAATATTCCGTACGATTCCCGAAGGTGATGTATCAACTCAAGCTCTGTTTTTGATCGTCTTACACAGCCTCAAAACAGCTTTAGCACCCCAACCCATATTTTCTTCCTCTGAAGTGAACAAGCATTCTTCAAATTTGTCATTTCCATTTTTTACAGAAAAAAATCGTATATGATGCCAGAAGCTCCAGCTCGCACCAAATTTTTAAATCTCCATTTGCGAGATTTCCGTGGATTGTATTGTCTTTTTTGTCCAGCCTTTGTACCCTTGTAGGGAATAACCATCTCATCGATACTGAATCTTTTCTCTTCCTCTATTTTTAGGCAATTCTGCCTGATTCTCTCAACAAATGGTCTCATTTTGAAATAAGGATCTGCGTTAGTTTCTGTATTGTCAACAAAATGTACATACCTGCGTATTGCTTGATAACGCTTCAAAAGCATAAGATCGGCAACTATCGGATAGCGAGTGTCTGCTGCCCAAAAATCCAGGTATGATGGGAATGTTGCAATGCCCATGAAAAGCTTGATTGCTATAAATGTACGCATTTTTTCAACAGATACGTTCAATGCACGTCCCGATTCTTGAACAGAATACATATTTGTATATTCATAAATTTCAGAAAAAAGTTCTTCAGGAAAAAAGTCATAGAAATATTCCAGAGCCGTCTTTTTATCAGGTATTGGGTGCAGAAAATTGTCATTCTCAATATCAGCTCGATACTGAAAACGACCAGAAGTCCACTCGAAGTTTAAATTCAGATGTGTTTTCTTTACTGAAAGAGTAAACCGATTTTTTTCTGTAAAAATGGAAATGACAAATTTGAAGAATGCTTTTTCTTAAGAACATTATTTGTGGGTACGGTTGTAACAGTTTATTTATTAAACTTTCTTGTTTTTTAGATGCCGAGGGTACGGCAAAGAAAGACTACAAAAGGTCAAGCCGACTTATCAACATACCAACGAGCCTATGAAGATGTGAAAGCGGGATCTTCGTTGAGAACAGCGGCAGAAAAAATAGACTGAACCACTATTCCCTGTTCAGATATACCTATACGTTTTTGTTTACTATATTTTATTTTTAATTTTTATTTAATTGATTTCTTTTGTTTACATAGTTTATAATTAAAAGTGTTGATAGTTGAGAAATATAAAAGAAGGATTGCTTAGTAACTTTCTTTAAAAATATTTTCGCTACGAACATCTAATTATTATTTAGTTCAAGTTATAGGTACCTACTTCATATAAAATATTGATGATGAAATATTGCTGATTAAAAATAATGTTAGATTGTAAGTATAGTCAAATAATTATCGCTACCAACATCTAATTATTATTTAGTTTAAGTTGTACTCAATATAAAACTGAAGGCTGATTAAAAATAATGTTAGATTAGAAATATAGTCAAAGACTAGAATATTACTTAATAAAAATATTTGTGATAGTCAACTGCGCCATCACCATTCGTAACATGTTATTAGAAGATTAACAAAAGATGATAATTGATTATATTTTGTATTATTTGCATGTGTTTCAATTGACCCCAGACACTGTTTCAACCGACCCTGGCATGGGGACGGTTAAAACAAATTACTGTTTTTTTTTATTTGATTTTGCTCAGAAATTACTATACAGTGATCTTAAATAGCTCAAAGAGTAAGCAAGCTGAAGTGGCAATGGGCAGGCCACATCGCTCGCAGAACTGACAACCGATGGGGAAGAAAGGTTCTCGAGTGGCGACCACGAACCGGGAGACGTAGTGTTGGACGGCCTCCCACTAGATGGACAGATGACCTCACAAAGGTCGCTGGAAACCGCTGGTTGCAGGTTGCGCAGGACCGTTCGTTGTGGAAATCTAGGGGGGAGGCCAATGTTCAGCAGTGGACGTCTTGTGGCTGATGATGATGATGATGATGATCTTAAATAACATTGCCCTATAGTAGACAGTTATAAGGTTTTTTATTTAGTATGTTTCCGATATCGCTCGCTTAACAATTCCCGACGCTATGCATGATAAATGCTAAAATGTTTCAACCGTACCCAGCCTACCCTACTCCTAATGACAAGGCGCCTATCGATGATGTTTTTCAGGACATTTCTCCGGGTGATGTTGATAATGTCGAATCCCAACGTGATATGCATACATACATTATAAATAACATTAATTGACGGATTGTGACTAACTTCAGAATCAGTTATTCAATATCTAATAATGTATGTATTATAATAATCGCTATTAGTAAAAGTATTTAATAATATTATAAAATTGTAACTATTAGAATTAGGTAGTGGCAACACTAAAATATGATGTAACGATTCTTATTTCATTTCTGTTGGAAGGCAGTTCATATTAGAATAACGACCGGCAAGGAATAAACAGACTGAACGTGTTACGAACATCGGCATCTTTTATTAAAATCCCTTTCTAAGTTACAATTACTCAGATTTATTGATGAAGCCCTTATCGCTGACGTTATTTAAGGCATTCCTCATTGTTGTCTTTACGCCAGAACCCCAAAATAAATAGGACTCGGACTACTCCTGAATCAGGAGTAAAATAAGGATATAAGGATATATAATAAGGCGCGTAAAATACCTCGTCATCAGGAGTAGTGATGACGAGGTATTTTACGCTGAAGTTATTCAGGACATTTCATCGGATGATGTGGTGTTTGCACCTGAAATAAAGAAGATTACTTAGGCTATTCCTTCCGAAGTTACACATGAACCACGGGTGCATCATTCTCGTAACATTTTTTGTACTGAAATAGTAACAGACAATGTTGACCAATCTACCTTACTTCAACCACATGAGGTGTATACTTCTCTGAAAACAGTGGTATTTGAGCACGAACGTAAGAATATAGGAGAGGATAAGGGTTCTCCTTCCCTTATACACACTTTTGATACATCTTATGTTGATCCAACAATTGACACCAGTGGATGTCAGTTGTTTGTCAGTGTGGGTGTTGGATCAAAATAAGATGATGATATGAATTCTGAACACCCTAAACAGAGTAAGAAATTTCGTAAAATGATTTCATAATCCTACGTTAATTTCTCTCTGATTATTAAGACTTTCAGCAGGTAGTTCCGATCTTTGGACCATGAATGAGTCCGAGAGTTCAATAAATAGTGAGGAAAAAAAGAAAAAGTGCTCCAAACCGAAACAAATAGTTAAAGATAATAATGAAAACAGCGCTAATACCACCGAAATGTTAATTAAACAAAAAACAAAAAAATAAAATAAAAGTAAACTTAGGAAAAAACTAAAAATGCTGGTGAGTCGTATGAAACAAGATCAAACGAAATAAAAGAAGAGAGAAATCAATGAAAAAAAACCCATGCTTACCTGGCGTATGTGCTAGAAAATGTTATGAAGTGTCAGAGGATACAAGAACGAGCTTATTTAAATATTCCTGGACTATGTTCAACGTCGAAAAGATTGTATCGTAAGAAGTGCACAACCAATCCCGATCAAAAGAAAAAAAAAACTAAACGTGTAAAAAGCAGAAGAAGCCGAACGTTTGAATATACCTTACCTGTACCTTATAAACGAAGGTGAAGGATCTAGACCAGTTTGTCAAAAATTTTAACACATTAGATATCACCCAAAAGTTCATTTTATACACAGTGAACAATGCACACGAAAGTATGGCAAGCGTAGAAAAGAGAACATGTCATGCAGAGAAGTATAGTGATGAAGATAAAGCCTACGCAAAAGCTTTTATAGAAAAGCTTCCAGCTGTTCCCTTCCGCTATTGTCGTAAAAAGAGTACATGTCTATATTTACCTCAAGAATTTAAAAATGCTACAAATCCATATAGAATTTATCTCACAAACACCTGCAACCTCCAAAAAGTGCATAATACTCCTCACGGAGAGAGTATGTTGTTATATTACTCAAGTAAATACGCAGTTTATAATTGTACATTCTATGAAAGCCAAACCATAATAGAACATTGTTATGTATGGGGAGAGAGCGATGGCAAAAGCGATGGTAGCAATGAAATAGCAACCTGTATTTATAAATTCCTACTAGAAATTGCGTATATAAGCGTCCTGTTAAAAATGTTCTACTTTATTGTGACTCTTGCCCAGAACAAAAACAAGATAGTTCTCACAGCTGTACACCACTTTTTACAGAACGCCAAAAACATAGAAGTGGTAAAAATAAATTACTTGCTACCTGGGCATACTTTTAAATAATCATAATCATTTATTTATAACCAACGTTACACGTCATACAATAAATTCACTAAACATTGTTGGTAAATAAAAATTGTACCTTAATGTAGCATAATTATACATAAAATATTACAACAATTAATGTCACATCAATCAATAAATATAAATGTAAAAGTTTATCAATATAAATGTCACACAAATTAATTCATATGTATATCTCAATATCAAAATTAGGATTTCAATTGTATAAATACATCATAGCTATAAAACGCTTACTCGATAAGCCAACATTTGACTCGCGATTTGAAACTGCCCATTGTGGGCGCAGAGGTGACGGTTTCCGAGAGTTTATTATAAACAGTAGGCCCCATCACATGAGTCAACCTGGCTGACTTCTCCAAGATGCGATGCACTTCCATGAGCTTTCCCTTGCTGCAAGTCTCATTACAGAGTGTTTTATAAGAGGCTTGGTTCGACCTAACATACACTGCGACTTGACTGCGACTGCGTCGCGCGGATTCATCCTGCGGTATTCTCGCAATAGCACGGACGGCTCGTTTTTGCAGTCTGAACACTCGATCCCGGTCCGCAGCTCGTCCGTACAGCTCTGGTCCGTATTGAAAGACGTGGTCGTGGCCGTGGACGGTAGCGAAATAACATGAGCGGACCACATCGGCGGATACGATTTTTGCTACACGGCTTAACGCAATGTACCCGTCATTTCAATGCATGTGGTCATTGAACGCGAGGTTAGGCGAATTATCGTTTGAAGTCCGAGTCAATGACCAACTTACATGGAGTCTGCAAGAAAACTTCCTGAACCATACAAAATCAATGTTTTGGAGGATTCTAATTTTATCGATTGGGGCAGTTTGGTGGCTGAAAATTTTACGAATACTTTTCAAAAGCAAATACAGCTGAAATCAATGCTCATTGTTACGTTTAAGAAAAAAAAAACGTTAAAAATATGGAAGTAAAAAATTCAATGAACGAAAACGAAGATGCTCGAGTAGTGATATTGTATGATGAATTTAAAGGAAGAGGATCAAAAAAAAAAGGCAAAACCAAGATCTAACATGTGCCCGCCCACACACTACACTAACATGTGCCAACACGGTACAAGATACTTCTGGTTTACCATCACTTTATGACAAACCTAACTGTATACCAGTCGCTAAATACAATGATTTGAATCGTTTGTGTATGAATGGTACTACCAAAGCGTTTCCATAAGGAGTATTTAGATCTACCGGCTTTAGGAACCGTTAAAGACAGTCTTCCTGAAACTGACGAAGAAGACGATAACGACATTGATTAAGATTTAAAAAGTCATCCACATAAGTTTCAGAAGGAGTATCTTTAAAAGACATAATTGATTAAGTCTTTAAGATTAGAAAACAATAATTAATAGTAATAGACAATACAATAATTAACAGTGATAGTGATAAGAATGTCAATTGTATGACATTATATTTCTTTTCTATTGAAAATAAAATGACACTCACTTATGGGTCGTAAAGGACACTCATTTTCGTTATTTATAAAGTTATTATTCGTTAATTTTCGTTTTATTTTGTTTATTTATGAAAGAATGAATAGAACACGAAAAAATAGTTAGGGTACCCTTTGACACCATTAATATCTTCAACTTCTTTTATTTATGGCTTCTGTATGCGACTTGACCGCAACTTCGCCAGTGTCTTGAGTGTTGTTGCTAGTACGATCTTTCAGGGTCACGAAACGAAACGGCTAAAAAATATATTCGATGGACGCGCCGGGTCGGCGGAGGGCTTGAGGGGGGCGGTGGGGAGAAAATGCGCGTACACGTGGCAATGTTTTTGTTTAGTATTGCGTCATCTTTCCTTGCGGTTGATTGCACGTATTTGCAATGTCGGCGCCGCACAATTTCTAAACGCTTAAAACGAAGTTTGACAGTAAGTTTCGGGAGTTACTAACATCAAAACGAACTGATAACAGTTTTTATTTGAGTGACGAACAGTACGATAATGTAATTCAAGAAGTCAAGTCAGCAAAACTCGCCGCTAAGCGTTCAACATTGCAGTATCGATATTAAATAGATTTGATGTTTGCACTATTGGTGGCGTAGAAAAGCTAATAGCACCAGTGGCAGAACAAGGCAATAATAGTATCTTGTATTATGTGAAAAATTCAGACCTGTTTGATGTGTTGCATACCATTCACATTGATACGGGCCATGGTGGGCGGAATCACATGATAAATTAATTAAAAAAAAAGTACAAGAATGTGACAAAAGAAGGAATATTATTGTATTTAAGTTTATGTGAATCCTGTCAAATGAAATTAAAAAATAACAAGAAAGGAATAGTCGTCAAACCAATAATATCATCCGAAATGAACAGCAGGTGTCAAGTTGATTTAATTGACATGCAGAGCAGTCCAGATGGTGAATTTAAATTTATTTTAGTTTACCAGGACCATTTAATCTCTTCAAAATAAATTTAATTTCTTCAAATTCGCCCTCTACGTACAAAAACGGCAGTGGAAGTGTCAAACGTGCTTCTTGACATATTTTGCACATTTGGCGCACCATCGATTCTACAGTCTGATAATGGGCGCGAGTTTGCAAACAGCGTTATAGCAGAATTATGCAGTAAGTGGTCAGGCTTAAAGATGGTACACGGGAAACCTCGACATAGACAATCGCAAGGCAGTGTTGAACGTGCCAATCAAGATATTCAAAACATCTTGATGACGTGGATGAGTGATGAAAAAATCAAACTGGTCGGAGGGTCTTAAATTTGTACAGTTAAAGAAAAAATAAGCCTTTCACGACGGTATCAAGAGAATGTTTATAATGTACAGGACTTAATCACGATTTAATTCATTGTTTAAATACCTCGACGTTTCGGCAGCGTTACAACCGCCGTGGTCACGAGAAGAAGTGCCGAAACGTCGTGGTATTTAAACAATGAATTAAATCGTGATTAAGTCCTGTACATTATAAACATTATGTGTTCAAATCGCGAAAGCTTAAAAACAATATAGGTATCAAGAGAACACCCTACAAAGCGATGTTTAGAAGTGAAATAAAAGTGGGGTTAAAGTCATCGTCTTTGCCTCATGAAGTAACAAACCAACTAACAACGGAAGAAGACCTACGAGAAGTGATAGATAACTTTAAAGAAAATTACTTGAACGATGAACAACAGACCTCTCAACTTCATACCTTAGAAAATACCTGCACCCTTTGTGAAGAACATGGCATTGTAATTGACGACATGACATGCCCTCTTTGTTCAAAAGAAGCAGATATTGAACATAATCGTTCAGAAGCAAAATTAAATTTAGAGTATCAAGCCATATAAAACAAAATTCTACTGTTAAGTACAGTAAGAGTAAAGATACCGGAAGTAGACCGAGGCCGAGGCGATTTTAGAAACATTTTATTGACCGTCTTAGATAAAAATGAAGACGGACTTTACAGGTTAGGCAACGAAAAAGATACGATCGAACAGTTTTTTTCATGAAATCAGTTTACAGTTCGTGAACAAAAATTCGTAGAATCAGAAGTGTCGTCAGTGAAAATGACTATTCGCCAGCTTGCTAATGAACATCAGGTGGACAAAGCTTCCAAAGATGTCATTGCAAGACAAGATGTTGTGGTACACGCAAATGCCGCTGCCGAATAAATAATGTTCTTTGTCATTCGAAATGCCATTCTAGTTTATCATGTTCCAACAAATAGCTCCATATTATTTTATAATTATGACTAGATATTTCTTTAAGTAATTAACACTGACGAACACTGATAAACCGAAAATTATGGTTTATTATAATCATGCAAAATGAGCCGTTGATCTGTCAGATCAAATGTCATCGTACACGACCCCTCTTCGCTAAACAATTAATTGGCCCAAGAGATAAGCGATAGAGCTATTACTGAATAGTGCTGTTGTAAATTCGTACAAATTACATAAATTAACAACTAAAAAAAAGCTCACTGTTGATCATTTCAGAATTCCATTAGTTGAGTATTTTGCTGAGCACAGGAGTCTCAGAAATAGGTTGTGCGCTAGGCCGAGATGATTAAAATACGAATTAAAAAATAAGCAAGGGCTGCCTTCTGCCGGTCGTAAATATTGTTTCAGATGTTACAAAAAAAATTGTGCAATTGAATACATGCGAGAAACAAGACCAAGAGAGTAGTTACATACTGCGAAGGTTGTCCAAATAAGCCGCATTATTGTATTAGTTGTTTTAATTGAGACCACATTAATGAAACAAAACAGGCTCAGCTTCTTGAAAAGAACAAAGAGCCTCTGTCTTCGGAGCAGTATCGACGCGACGTCTATAACGATATCTCTTAAAGACTGGTGACACTTAAAACTTGGTCAACCAACTTTTCAATATCACCACTTTTTTAGCTGGAATAGCAAGCTCATTCATGTACTTTATAACAAAAGCAATTATTTACACTCGAAGTACTTTCGCACCTTTGCGAGGACACCTAGATTTTTGGCAGCTAATTTAGCCTTGGGCTTGATATACAAGCCAAATTTAAGCGTAGATGTCAAAGTAACGCCCAAGAGCTCAAGATGATCAGTAACCGGCACGGATACACCTTGAAAAGAGGAATCTATTGTATTGGACTCTTTTTGTCGGAGAACAGACACGACTGCGTCGTTCTTTCGTTAAGCTTGACCAGATTGGTTTTGCCCCATTCAAAAGCTGAGTCGGTCCGGATCGTAATAGGTCCCGGAACGGGTTCCTTAGGTGGAACAACATAGGTGCATTCAACATTACTTAATGAAATTGTTTCGCGATTCTGCGTGTTGTAAGTCTCACAGTGCCCTCTCCTAAGCTCTCCACTCAAGTGGCACGTGCACAACGTCGTATAACTCATTCTTTTTCTTTCGTCCACTATGTTATTCACATTATTTTGTAAATAAAATTACTCATATTAAATCTTATTATATTGCTATCCACAAAAGTTTAAATATTAGTTTTCAGTTGTTACGGACCAGGGAAATAATATGATAAACAACTCCTGGACGAGCATTTTAAAATTTAAATAGAGCTTTCTGTACTAATTATAAAATCGAAAATAAAAAGTTGTCTCATATTTTTAAATTCTCGAAATTTCTGGGAAAGCATATTTCCGTGTAAATTATGAAAATAAAATCAAAATTGAGTTTTATTTTGTTACTTACTTGACTACGAGTGGTACATTTTTAACAGTTATTAAATAAATATTAAAATTGCTACTATGGTTTCACGTCGCAAAACTAGTGTTTTGTGGGATCAGTTTTCGGAGATAATTAATGAAAAAAGCTAAATACGAGTATGACAGCTAACACTAGCCCATAGACGCCCACGATAAGGATCCTAAATGCTATATGCCATGATAAGGCCGTCCTGATGTCGATGAGAAACTAATGAAAGTAATGTTTCCCCGACATGTATATCTTCAAGCCATACAGTATCTATCCCACTGTTTGGCTATTATTGTAAGATTCCAGGTCTGCTCGAGCTCCGAGACATATAACTCGCTCCTATTGGTGTAGCCGCGCGTGACGTGATTTTTGACCGACCAACCAACCTTAGAATGTAAAGACAAGGAAAAGAGAATATAACACAGCGAGCACGAATGAGATGGAGCTAGCAGCCGGTTAACAGACCGGCCAGTGTAACTAGACCTCTTTGATTTTGGGAATCACATGAAACGAAAACTAAAAGTTATGAAATTATACTTATGAGAAAGGTTTTCCATTTTTCTGATAAAGGGTGACAGCGGGAAATTTTGGACTTAAAATTGTAACTGCTCAAGAACTAGAAGGGCACGGAGAGTGAACTGAACTGAATTTTATTTTAATTGGTTTGGGTTTCGGATTCGGGGATTTTGTTTCCAAGTTTAGAAGTTTAGACATGAGTTTACTGTGAAGCTAGCAGAAATCGCAGAGAGGCAGCAGCGAGCATCGGCGCCACATTCCCCTATTGGCATTGGACTTGCAGCGGATTTCTCGATGTTCAAACTGTTCACATTGTACTCTCTTCGGGCACTACAGTAGCAAGTTGAACTATTTGCACAGCAACACGACAACTTGGAAATGCACAGCAGGCGAAAAATACTGTTGCTCCATGGTGTTCCTGAGACCACGGAGGAGGACATTGCTGCCGTGATCAGTAAGCTTGTGGTGACAGGAACATTGAAATTGAGTACTTTTCAATCTAGAGATATCACTCGCTGTCATAGAATAAGAAAGACTTGAACATTCAACCACGTATCTTCAATATATATGTATGTGGGAGCCTACGAGGGATTTTGTTTATAACTTTGATGTTATAGTGTCCGTTCGGAATGTTTTCTCATCAAAAAGTACTGCTGGAGAGTGCGGCAAGCAGGGCCACATATTCAAGATGAGTCTTAAAAACAAAGGAATTAAACAAACAAACATAGTAACAGCGGAAACTAAAGTGATAGTACAGCATGAAGAGGAAAAGAATAATCGAAATGTGTGCGTGAGCATTGGATTGTGAGCGGGAGCGTCTCAATTGGGACTTAATCGGATTGTGTGCATGAGCGTCTTAATTGGATCTTAATTAGATTATGTGCGGAAGTGTCAAGATAGTTCACGATAGATTAATCCGTTTACTCCCACCTGTTCTGTTGAGTAGTTCTGTTGACAAAACTACTGGGATTTTTTCCCCCATTAGTTCTGTCCACAAAACAAATGGGAATACAAATTCTCACTTGTTCTGTTGAGTCTCTTAGTTCTGTTATGATTCAAACTATTTCAATCAATTATCAAGTACCTACTGGCACTTCAGTTAATTTAATTTATATTTCTGATTCCTGATGACAACGTCACGATTACAAATTTTTATTTCAAGCTTTTCAAGAGTGCCTTGAAGAGGGTTGTTGTTATTTAAATGAGTGAATTTAAAATAATAAGACGCGGTCGCGGTCGCGTGTTACTCGAAAATGGATTCGAATATTACCAGCTCTCTAAATATAAAAATTTTCAAACATTATGGAGATGTGCCATGTACAAGAAAACCAAATGCAGTGGAACTGTTACCACTTCTGAGGTAGGTACCTAATTACTTTGTTCAACAAGTCATGGTATGAACCTAAATTCACACAATGGGTTTTTATTATTACCTACTATATTTTTATTTTGTATTTTAGGGTGAAAAGGAAATCATTAAACATGTTGACCATGACTCTACCTGCATTCCTGATACAAATAAAGAAGTCATGTCCATTATAATTAATAATAGTGTTAGTGAAATGATGCTAAGTAATGAAACCGTACCGGCAGTGTATAAGAAAACAGTGACTGCTTTAAAAGACACGGGTATAGATCTCATTAAAGAGTTACCTAGCTTCAATCAAATCAAGTCGTCGATTTACAGGAGGAGAAATAAATTAAATAATGTTAAGAAAATGAGTTACCTGAATGAGACTGTAAATGCAGTAGAAATACCTGCACCATTTTCAAAATTCATGTTGGCAGATTACAACGACGAGGCCGAGGGCGTCCGTATTTTGATTTTTGCAGTAAAGAAGCCAGAGCTCTTTTACGCGAAAAGAAAATCTTCTTTTCAGACGGCACTTTCAAAATTTGCCCAGTACCATTCACAGAGGTTTATACTATTCATGCGGATCTCGGTAGCTCTGAAGATACTTTAAATGTAATCCCCCTAATTTATGCACTTCTTAGTCACAAAAGAAAAACAACCTATACCACACTATTCAGTCTAATAAAATCACAGATTCCTGATTGGAATCCTTCCATTTTCATTACCGATTTCGAGGAAGCCGCTATACAAGCCATTGCAGATGTTTTCCCGAATGCCGAGCATCAGGGCTGTTACTATCATTTCTCAAACAAACTGTGGAGAAAATCAAAGCAATTGGGCATTAAAACAAACGCAAGAAAAGAATCGTAAGTTTGTGCAGCGTTCTTCCACTATTGCCCGAAGAACATATTACGGAAGGATGGGAGTATGTAAAATCCCAAGTGCTGGATTTTAGCGAAAGGTGCGACTTGGACAAATTTATAAAGTATATGAGTTTCTGGATGAACCCCAAGCGCATCAAGTCATGGACTGCCTTTGGTCGGCGCCATCGAACAACTAATGTTGTTGAAGGCTGGCATCGTGCCATTAACGGCACATTCAAAACCAGGCCAGCAACTATTTTCCAGTTCCTAAAAATATAGAAGAAGATGCAGCGTTTTCTTCTGTTAAAGCCTGCCAATTGAAATCAGTTAAACGAAGGGCAAATAAACAGATTGAAAACGATGCTATGATCAGAGTGTACCAAATGCAATTGATTAACGGTAACATAGACATACCTTTGTTTTTAGAGAAACTAAGGTAAAGTGTACAGTGGGTTTTTTCAGTTAAAAAGAAGATGTATTTTGTTGTTGAATGAATTATTATCAGTAGTTCTGTCCACAGAACTACTCAGCAAAACAAGTGGGAATAGTAGAGATAAAAGTCAGGTGTAAAGCATAGTCTTTTAAGTCACAGAACTAATGGGAGAAAAAATCCCAGTAGTTTTGTCAACAGAACTACTCAACAGAACAGGTGGGAGTAAACGGATTAATCGCATTGTGTGCGTGATTATTTCAATTTGATCTTGTCTTAATCGGATTGTGTACGTGATCTTTCCAAATGGGTCTTATCTGATTGCGTGCAGGTGCGTCATATTGACTACGGTACGGTGGACACAGTGGAGGCGCGCTCCTTTGAAGCCGCTGCGTCGCAAGTGGGGCGCGCTGCCGGCGCAGGCGCGCTATTGGATACGTCCTGCCGTCGCCGCCTTCGCAAGCGTGTATAAACGAACCTTACTCGCTGACATAGCAGCCATCGATACCGGGGTCAACTCAACACTAGCTATAAGTATAGCTAGTGTTGAGCTGTATACTCCCATCACTGCCCCTTAAGCCGGCGACTGACCAGAGCTTTTTTGTCGTATCGTAACATTCGGGGCGAGCGTGTTACGTTACGGCATTACCTGACTGACCTGCACCCTTGCTTGTGGCGAACACTATGCTCGACTGCGCTCCGTAACGTCACACTCAAAGGGATCCGCGAAAATACCGACACTCGAGTGGAGCACGTGGCGCTCGCAGCGAGCGGCTCGGCTCGCTGTACTGACCTGTAAATTTCGTCGTAACGTAACGTTACGTTACGATAAAATGTTACAGGTCAGTCGCCGGCTTTAGAAGATTATTTGAGATTTAATACCAAAAAACCATCACGATTCATCCATAACGATGCTGGAAGTTTCAGTTTTCAATTCAGCTTTGCATTTTTGGCCGCGCACCCCGCTGTCGCGTTCCTGGGCCGCGTGCGAAACGGACACTTTAAGAGAAGAGTTAAGCGAAGCTCTCTATTGGAAGACGGATTGCGAGGAGGAGGATTGCAGCTGATTTCCGGCGTTACTAGAGTCAAATACTAACGCCCCTCGCGAGGCGGGTCCGCAAGGGCAGTGGCAGGTGGGTCAGGGTCGGTGACGGGAGTGCAAAAAGTGACTCTGACGCCTGGCCATGCAGGAAAAATCTGTGGGACAACACAATTTATGACCACTATATCGATGATGAATGTGAACTTTGCAATTAATTAATATTAAAAAAAGACATCCAGCCTAATTACTTCATCTTCATCAGTTAGGTAGGTTAGTTATTCCTCTCGCTGTTTTTTTTTTGGCATCAAGTGGAAAGAAGTCAATATGGATCCGCAGTGGTAGCTCCCAAGATTAAAATTTTCGTACGTTTTTTTTGCAATTTGCAAGTCAGTATCAGGTTGTATCATGATCAAATTATGATTCGCGACTATCACAAATATGTATTTACTGAATTATAATTATTCATACATTTCTCATAGTTCGATTTTTCCATAACAATTGAAGTTATGGTCGTGCACTTGGCAATCAAAATCGATATTTCGACACGACAATCGTTGTCCCACTGCATTGATTGCTTACGTATATTTCGTTCTGGCACTGTTACGTATGTCCGACCTTTTTTCGCCCCTGATCAAATAATTACATCGCATTTGTTAAGATTTTGAGGTCCATGCCATTCAAGATTGTGCAGACCATTGAGCGAAGAAAGCATAGTCTAACAACAGTACCTGAGTAGTAAGAGCAGAATGGCGTGCTATTTTGGCCTAAAAACAACAAACAAGAGAAACTAAGAAAAAATAAAAGTCCAGTTGCGGATTACAATCAATGGTCAAAAATTAACTGCATAGTCAAAGGGAAAGATATTCCAACATATTATGACGCTGAGGCTGAAATCGACATCATGAGTAACAATTCAGAAACGGAAACTGATAATGAGAATCAAGCACCACATAAAAAAGACTACTACTACCCATGAAGTCTTTTAATAGCATGGTAGAGGTTATTAAGCCAGTATTAGGTTGTATGTTGATCAAAATATGACTCTAAATATGTTTCACTTGCAAATAGCAAAAAACGTAAAAAAATATAGAATTTCGCGGGCTAGCTATATAATAATATAGAATTTGACGGGATGCGGGAATTTTTTTTTTTTAACTCCTTGTCATTTCTGGCCTATACAGTATAATAGCAAAACGTGTATAGTCATTGGCCTAGATTATATGAATTTATAATAAGTATTATTTTCAGGATATCTATCAGGCTGCCGCAACTTCTATTCAGGTAGTCTCACCACAGACCAAAACCTATACCACTAATGATAATCCAACGATATGAAGTCCCGCATACCCTAATTTACAGGTGTGTATATTATATAACGTTATTTTATCAGTTCTCCGGAACCCGTGCAATGGGCTCTGCCATGTTTGAAAGTCGGATGAGAAAATTGTTTTACTCTATATTATATTATTTTATGGTAATTGTATTTATGATGGTTGTACTATTTTTGTAGAACATCAATCAAGACGCTTCAGCCTCAGTAACTGTTGGTACTGAAATAACAAAAATAAATAATCTTCCAATTATACACCTAAATGAATGTATTGTATTTTTCAAACACTAGAGGAAAAAACAGGAACATGTGAAAATGAGAATGTTGGAACAGTACCAGTTACGGAAATACAATCTGAAGAAAAATCAATTCTGGAGGAGATTAAAACTATTAAAAATGATATACAAACGATTACTGTGAACCAAAGTGTATTGTGTGACAATCAAAATACCATTATTCGTCGGGATCGGTCGTCGGGATCAACACCATGATGATGACAAACATATGTTTGTCACCTGCCGTCTCTTAATGGTGGACGGCGCGTAAAGGCATTTCCCCTACTAAAAAAAGGTATAATAAATATATAGGTAGATTTTTTTATCTATCGTGGCTCCCGCTACTCTGCTAGTAATACAACTTTATGGAATCACTTAGGAGACTATTAATACATGTTTATTGTTTCAAATGATATCTATTGTGAGGTTTAAAGAGTAAATTATAAGTTTGTGAACGCATCTTCATATTACCTTATGGCGCAATTTCATTGGTCGTTAACTCGTTCGGTATACAGCATACGGGAGTCCCCGCAGGCGAGATAACGACACATGAAAGTTTCAAGTCGATACACCGTCTGCAGGGATTCCCCGCTTGCTTTATACAGATCGTGCTATCGACCAACGAAATGCATCGGTCGATTTCAATGCGGGTCGTGATTCGTTCAATTTAATTCGCGAGTGCTTGTTGGATTAGAAAGACGCTGCGGAAAATGGCTGATCGCTTTACGGATACGCAAATGTTAAAACTTGTGGAAATCTCTCGAGATTACGATTGTTTATGGAATGTGACTAGTACGTTGTATATATACAGTATGACTGGTGAGATACTATTGATAATAGAGGATGTGATACTTGGCAATGAAATATGAAAAAAAAAATATGTCTTGACTAAAAATAACTACTGAGTACTCAGTAAACTTAACCGAAAGTTCAGTTATTAAATTCAAAACGCATGGTCACCGCGCGGGCGCCCGTGCTGCGTTATCTCTCGGACGCACGGTTCAATGTCATGACGGTCGATGGCGCTCTGTTTACCTACGCACAGTACGCACGTTAAAACCTCGCTCTATCTTTACGGTAGTAGGCACATATTGGAGGACGAAGTATGATCCGTTTTCCCTTCATACTTTAATCCTGGCTTAGGACAGGCAAAAATACCTAAGTAGGTGGCGATATGATTCAACATATTTGTTGACTGAAATAAGTATTCTGTACATAGCTAAGTGTAAATTACTTAAATCAAGATGAAATACTTACGTAGGTATTTTAGGCGTATTTAAAAAATGGATCATACTTATTTACAATGATTGATCCTAATTAAACTACCTATTTACAACAATGATTGAACTTAATTAAACTACCTAATTACACTAACCTTAATAATTGTTCAAAATGTGCCCCTCCTCGTGTGATGCAAAGTTCGGCACGTTTGCGCATATTGTCTTTCACACGATTTAGGACAAACGGATCACTTTTAACAGTTTCAAAAGCGCTACTGATTTTCATCTTCAGTTCTTCCCTGTTAGCATACTCAGTAGCGTACACTAAACGTTTTACTTCACCCCATAAATAAAAGTCCAGTGGGGTGAGATCGGGAGAACGAGCGGGCCATGGCACAGGCCCTCCGCGACCTATCCAGCAGTCTCCGAAATGAGTGTTTAGGAAAGTACGTACTTGCGTCTGATAATGGGCGGGCGCTCCGTCGTGTTGGTAAAACAAGTTTCGAAGGTAACTCAAGGGTACATCATCGAGCATTTCGTCCATCACTTTATTTAAAATGTTTATGTATGACGCACCATTAAGTCTTTCTTCAATGAAATACGGGCCTAATAAACAATTATTTAGTACACCGGCCCACACATTTACACTAAATCTGTGTTGAAAAGCGTCCTGTCGCGTAACGTACGGATTCGAATGACTCCACCAATGTTCGTTGTGTACGTTAAAATACCGAGTTTAGTAAACGTGGCTTCGTCTGTAAATAATATGTTTTTATCGGTATTTTGCAAAACCACCGACAAAATTAATTCGTGGCTCGTAATCGTTGACACCGAGCTCTTGGACTGGTCGGAAATGATAAGGGTGTGAACCATCTCTGTGGAGTTGATTCCACACAGTCCACTGGGATACGCCAAATCTTCGTGCAGCATTTCGAGTACTTGCTTGTGGATGGTTCTCGAAGTACTCGAGAATGTCTTCATGTAGCGAGACGGGTACGCCACTCCCCTCGTCCTTGAGCATGGACTGGAACAGTGAACTGCCCAAAATCTCGTAACCTTTGATTTGCGTTCAAAATTACGCTGGCTGTAGGTATTCGGCGGTTGGGAAACATCTCCCTATACAAATTTATAGCACCTGGCAGGCTATCATTAGCACGCGCGTACGCACGAACCATATCTAAGTACTCAGAGTTTGTGTATTGGTAAGTCATTATTGATAAAGTTCACAATATGTTCACAAGACACGGGAGCGAGGGCGCGATCGCGAGACGGACACGGAAGCAGGAAGCGGACATACACACTTCACAGCGCTTACGCATGGACTAACGAACAATGTATTATGCAACAGGTAGCGGGGTTGGGGGCGGGCGGGAGAGGGCTTTAGGCGGCAACACTCGCCGGCCACTGGCCGCCGCGACAAAGAGACGCCGCTGGCCTGGGTGCTACTTTGATGCGAGCCGCCTGCGTTACGTTAATAAGCTACACGTTATCAATATCGAAAACGTGTCCATACTTTATTTATTTCTTGAGATATTTGGCCAAAATTTAAGTACCTTATTTTATTACATAATTAGAACCAGAATCGCGGACCGAGTACATTCCTAAAATATCGATAGTATCTCACCAGTCAGACTGTATATTTGTCGGGGCTGGACGAACCCCAGGGCTCAGTGGGCACACATTTGCATCGGGCTCGGACATTGTGGGTGGCCTCGAACATCAAACGCCAGATAACTCAAATAGTAATTTATTTTTTGCAATCGGCACTTGAACAGACACGTACGCTCGGTGCGAGCTCTACAGATCGAATGCCCGCTCCCTCCAACGGCCGCATCCAAGTACAGCTTCGTACAACTTCGTACTTGCGTTCGGTTGTCGGCGCCTGATTCTCCGACACGGCCATCTCTGATGACTCGCACGTCCTCGTGTGGGTATTCTGAAAAGACAACAATGGCAAAGCATTTTGTCGTTCGGCTATTCTGATATCGTATCTTAGAAGTGATAGGTAGTAAAACAAACGAAGTAAAATTTTTAAACTCAAACAAAATTTACTATGGTAACACACAATAAGTTTACATTCTGTACATGATCATTGGTAGTCATCATAATCATATCACACATTTAACTCATTTTCGCACCAACGAAAACAAGGATAACAAGGGATCACAAAAATATGCAGTCGCACCAACGACTTACAATAAATCTCAAAACACACTGTCGCACCAACGACTACAAGAAATCACATAAACATGCCGTCGCACCAACGACTCATCTGGATAACGCACCAACGTTCACCAGATTTGACACATGCCACCGCACCCACGGCTCATCTTGTTTACCAACCAAGTAAACAAGGATACCTCGGTGTTAATACTCTCAAAACCTATCGTGTCACTCTGGTCAGATTTTTTACACGCCAAAACTTTTTGATGACGCGTCAGAGTCACAGAAACAGATGAAACGTTAATGTCAAATCCATTTGTCAGTATTTCTCTACCAATTAAAATATTATCATTCAGACAATCGTTAGGCACGACATGACATAAAATTTCTAGGTTGAAATCGTCAATTGCTACAAGAGATAGGATCTGTAGTGTGCTATACACATTATGTTGACCAATTCCCGTTAACCTTACAACATTAATTATTCGTTTGCCAGAAAACTTATTAGCAATGCCTTCTTTGATAAGGGAACATTCGGCGCCAGAATCGAAACAATATGAAAATAACTGACCATTGTTCGTAAGTTGACCACGAGGACTGCTCACGCTGCACACGTTGACGCGATGCTCCCGTGTTGACGGTCCCGCCGCGCTCGTCCCTTGCGTCGCGCCTCCGTTGCCGCCGTTGACGGCGCCGTTGCCGCTCAGTCCACGGTGACATTTTGAAGCGAAATGGCCCTTCCCGCCACAACGGAAACAGATGACTTGCGATTGTGGGTTGCTCGCGGGCCTCGCAGCAGTCGGTGACGAATTTGTAGTCAATTCTCTTTCTCTCGAACGACACTCATGCGCACGATGACCCATCTTGCCACAGTGAAAGCACCTGTACGGCGGTTCCGACTTTATGCGTTTTGATTCCGTGTGGGTATCTTCCGATGTCGATGACTGTTTTCTTTCCATGAACGAGGTCGCCTTCAATTCCCGTTGTAACTTGCCTCGCGATAAAATTTCCGTAGTAAAGGCTAGATGTTGTAAGCGTTTGTCAAACTGTGTAATGTGTGCTAACACAGTCGATACGGCAATCTCTTCAACGCTCATATTTTGCCATTTAGAGGTCAAAGACGTCATCAACCTCGCAGCATACACCGATAAGCACTCGTTTTCTTTTGGCTTGCTATTTTGTAGGTTAATGAGGGTAGCTGCGGGTGTTTCAACACAATCGTACCGGACTCCCCGGCCAGACGCTGCTATAGTAAGACGCGTGTTATGTGACTCCGTAAAAATAAAATCTTTAAAATACGAACATTGTGCTGAATTGCAACGAGTGAAACATAATTATTTGCATATTAAAACATATTTTTGACACAAATACGGTGAAATATTCAAAGTGGAGTGTTTTTTTTTTGCGAGTTAAAAGTTACGAAAGTTTATATACTAATCGTAAAATACACTGCTGGATATTTTATAACCTCATAGCAACTGTATTATAAGTACAACGGAAGAAACCTAAATTGGGAAAAAACAAGTCAGCGAAGCAGAGTGAGAACAGCCGGGACATAGTTAAAGACATTAAAAGGGAAGGAATTTTAAAACAATTGTAGTTAGATTTAATCAGCTGTTGATAAAACAAAAACATATTATTTTAGGTACTATTGTATTATGGACCACGCCATGGTCAGCTACTATTGTAACTTTTAATAACGCATCTAAGGACGGACAAGGTCTAGGAAATCTTGTAATGTAATACTTATATTGTTTATACTAAAGACATAAAACTTAATAAGATAAAGAGGGTAGTTAGGCAAAAGTGACCTGTGTTACCTACTATTATTGTTGATCTGGGTACCACGCATTAGACAACTTCGGTGTTTTATTTACAACACTTGATTTGCATCTTGATTGAACCTTGTAGTATAATTAAGATTGTATAAATATCAAAATTTACAAATTGTACTTTAAAAAGTATACCTACTAGAAACTGACCACATAGTAGTCCAACTGTTGTGCCAATTTTATATTTAGAGTAAGCTAATTGACGTGTGGGACCTACCAAAGCTTAAAATTATTGTTCTTTTTTTTTTTTTTGCTTTTTAAGTTTGTTGTAGTGCATTTAGTAGTATGTTTGGTCACCGAACACCTATAAGGCAGTCTAAAAGTAGCTTAACAGAATCTCAAATTCCAAAAACTATCTCAACACATACAGATACAACAGGAAGTCTCAAAGATACTATCAACGCCAACGTGCGTAGACATAGCGGAGGTGACATGGAAAGTAATACAAACCCATCCATAGTATCACCAAGGAACGTAACTCATGGACCGGGGCAATCGGACGACATACATTCGAAGGACCCCCAAACGCAAGACACCACAAAGAATGATAAAAACATAGAGACTGAGATCTTGACAGACGGACATGTGCCAAAAGTTCCAGCTTACACTAGCCGAATCAGCGAAGCTAAAGCATGCTTACTTAAGGTAAAGTTCCGGATAAGACATACTAAGACTATTAAAAAAGAGACAGTAGAAGAAATTATAAATGCGGTAGATAGACTATACTCACTAGTGAAGGAATCCGAAGAAGGGAAACCATATAACGCTAAGGAAAGTACTAAGAAGAAGATCAAGGATAGAAAAGAAGACGAAAACAGTACCTTGGAACGGAAACAAAACGTAGAAAAAACAATTACAAGAAGAAATGTTCCGAAAATTAGACGAACATAGTGCGCTATTGCAGAAAAATATGACAGAAATGGAAGAATTAAAGGAAACTTTAAAAAAACATCATGACATCTCCGAGAAAAAAGAAACATATGCCAAAATTGTTGCAAAAGCAAACAAAACTCCGGAAGCTATGCATTCCGTGGCCATAACATCGACCAATAACAACGACTCTGGAGAACAAGTGTTACAATCCATCAGGTCTGTAGTTAATGCCAGGGAAGCTGGATTGAGGATTGATAAAGTCAGAAAGGCAAAAGACAGAAAAGTTATACTGGGATGTCGATCAATGGAAGAGCTAAGAAAAGTCAAAGATAAAATAAGGGAGTCTGGAAAGTCCCTGCAGGTCGCCGATATTAAGAATAAAGACCCACTCATTATTATGAGGGACGTGTTGCAGTATCACACTGACGAAGAGCTTCTAAGCGCACTACGGGTGCAGAATAGGCATATGTTTAGAGGGCTTGAGGAATCGGAAGACCGGATGACAGTGAAATTTCGACGAAAATCTAGAAATACGCTTTTGAACCATATTATTTTGACGGTATCGCCTTCCCTCTGGAATATTATGACACAAGAGGGAAAGGTTTTTTGTAGATCTACAAACGATCAGAGTGACAGATCAGTCACCTCTAATACAATGTTCACGATGCCTAGCATATGGACATGGAAAACGTTACTGCAAAGAAACTATTGATACATGCAGTCATTGTGGTGGTTCACATTTGAAGAGTGACTGTGCGGAATGGCTCGCTAAAGCGCCTGCATTGTGTTGCAACTGTGAAAAGGCAAATCTTGAAGATACTGAACATAACGCATTCAGTACAGCTTGCTCTGTAAGGAAAAATGACGACGCTTTGGCGAGATCTGCAGTGGCCTACTGCTAAGGTGGTTACAATAGTAAACTCTTCTCCAGTGGGTGGGTTTCACGAATATGCAGTAGTGCAAGCAAATTTAGCGAGAAGTAAAACTGCTACATCAGAAATCCTTCAAGCAGCGCTGAGTAGAAAACTCGCCTTTGCACTGATACAGGAACCTTACACTGGAAATACAGGTGAAGTCCGAAATTATTCCGGAGTCACAATAATCCAAAACGTTCAAAAGATTGACAAACCAAACAAATCAGCCATCTTGATATTTGACGATACGATCGACGTAATCCAATATCCAACATTAACAACCTACAATATAGCTGTTGCTAAGCTCAGAACCAAAGCATGGGAAGTGGGGGTTGTGTCGATATATTTAGAGGGAGAACAAGATATCGCACGGGATATAGCACGAATTAGGCGCATAGTCTCCAACGTGGGAACTCGTAATGTGATTTTGGGAGGGACTCTAATGCTTGGAACATATGGTGGGGCAGTAGAGACGAACCAAAGAGGTGAAGCTTTTGCTGAAATGCTAGACGATTTGGGTCTCGAAATACTGAACTCAGGTACTAAGCCCACATTCGATGTTTATCGTGGAACGACGAGGCACACTAGTCACGTCGATGTGACGACATGTTCTTCTAGTATGCTTGGTAAAGTTGACGGCTGGAGATTGGCACCAGATCTGACGTGCTCTGACCATAACGCGATCCTCTTCGAAATGAAAGAAATTAAATCTTCAGGTAAGCATATAAAAGGAAATACCAGAACCTACAACACAAAAAAAAGTTGATTGGAATGAGTTCCGGGAGGGTTAAAAAAGCTATGGCAGATAACAACATAAATACAGAGGAAATACACAAAATTGACAACAAAACAAATTTGGAACAATTCGTGGAAAAATATACTGAAACATTAAAATTTATCTGTGAAAAAACGATCCCTAAAATGAAAAATCGGACTTTTAAGGGATTGCCTTGGTGGGACGAGAATCTTGAAAATCTGAAACGAGACATGATCACAAAGAAACGCCGAATACGCTGTGCCTCAATAGTCCGAAGGAATCACGTTATTCAGCAATACCTATTAGCAAAAGAAAAGTATGTGACGGAGGTCAAGAGGGCGCAAGTATCTAGTTGGAAGGCTTTCTGTGGAAGACAAAATCGAGAAAGTATGTGGGATGGGGTATACAGGGTTTTGAAACATACTTCTGTTAGAAAGGAAGACGTCCCACTGATACAAAACGGGAAAGCATTGCAAGGCCAAGAATCTGCAAAACTGCTGGCAGAAACCTTCTTCGCGGATGACCTTGAGAGTAACGACAGTGTGCACCACAAGGCAATGAGGGCAGTAGCCATGGGTATAAACGAGAGGCAGCATGATGAAACATGTGACCCCCCGTTTACAGTGGATGAGTTAAAGTGGGCAACTGAAAGCTTTAACCTCAAAAAAGCACCAGGGCATGATGGACTGTCGGCAGATATCTGCAGAGTCGTAGTGAACTTGGACTTAACCATGTTCCTTGACCTTCTTAACAAATGTTTAGAGCTGTCTTGTTTTCCCAGGAATGGAAGGAGGCCACAATTGTGATACTCAAAAAGTGGCAAAAAGACTACAGTCATCCCAAGTCATATAGGCCTATTGGGCTACTTCCTATACTGGGTAAGATATTTGAAAAGATGATTGTAAGGCGAATCAGGTGGCATACCCTTCCCTATCTGAGCCCGCGTCAATACGGCTTTACACCACAGCGTAGTACCGAAGACTCCCTCTATACATTGATTAAAAACATTCGGGATCTTCTTAAAAAGCGAAAAATAATCACTTTGGTCTCTCTGGATATAGAGGGAGCCTTCGACAACGCATGGTGGCCAGCTATCAGATGCAGTCTGGCTGCGACCAACTGCCCACCTAATTTGAGACGTCTGGTCGATGACTACCTAAGCGAAAGGACGGTTAGGGTGAGGTATGCGGGTAAGGAGTGGCTCCGAAAAACCTCTAAGGGCTGCGTGCAGGGTTCAGTGGGGGGTCCAACTTTCTGGAATCTCTTACTGGATTCCTTGTTGAAGGAATTCGATGCTGGGGGACATTGCTGTCAGGCGTTCGCAGACGACGTAGTACTGATTGTCTCGGGTGAAACTACACTGGAAGTCCAACGGCCTCCTTCCCTCCAACGGCCGCATCCAAGTACAGCTTCGTACAACTTCGTACTTGCGTTCGGTTGTCGGCGCCTGATTCTCCGACATATTTTTATTTACATTAGCCACTCCACAGACTCCGGGGTCCGTGATTTTGTCATTACAATTATATATTTTTAACCCCCGACCAAAAAAAGGGGTGTTATAAGTTTGACGTCGATGTCTGTCTGTCTGTCTGTCTATCTGTCTGTCTGTCTGTCTGTCTGTCTGCCTGTCTGTGTGTGTGTCTGTCTGTGGCACCGTAGAGCTCAAACGGATGGGCCGATTTCAATGCGGTTTTTTTTATTTGAAAGTTAATTACCGTGCGGGTGTTCTTAGCTATGTTTGGTTAATATAGATTCAAAATGGCCGCCTCCACAAAATGGCGGATAAAATATTTCTTCACAACCTACCTCAATATGGGTATCAAATGAAAGGGCTTAACTAGTAGAGTACTGTACGCTATAACAAATTTCAAATCCAAAATGGCCGCCACCATAAAATGGCGCTTTATATATTTTTTTTCACTACTACCTCAATATGGGTATCAAACGAAAGTGCTTGATTAGTAGAATACTTTGTACTATGACAAATTTCAAATCCAAGATGGCCGATACCACAAAATGGCGAATTGCATTTCTTTTTTCACAACTCCCTTAATATGGGTATCAAATGAAAGGGCTTAACTAGTAGAGTACTGTACGCTATAACAAATTTCAAATCCAAAATGGCCGCCACCATAAAATGGCGCTTTATATATTTTTTTTCACTACTACCTCAATATGGGTATCAAACGAAAGGGCTTGATTAGTAGAATACTTTGTACTATGACAAATTTCAAATCCAAGATGGCCGATACCACAAAATGGCGAATTGCATTTCTTTTTTCACAACTCCCTTAATATGGGTATCAAATGAAAGGGCTTGACTAGTAGAATGTTGTACAGATAACACATCTTAGGTAGTCGGGGGTTAGTCAAAATTTTTAATTTAGTTCTTGTTTACACATTTCTTGGATAAGAAAATGAAGAGGAAAATAGGGGGGAGTTATGGGGGGGGGGGGTACATTTGAAATCTACTTCTAGTGCTCGTCTGTAGAGCCGATCACTACCGGTTGGGATTCCGCTAGTAATCGACTCGACATCGAGTGTTTGCCTTTTGCCATTTGCCTAAACTGTCTTCTCCCGGCACAGAGCCTCCACAACGGCCGCATTTCTGTCCCTGATGGCCATCTGTAGGTTGAAATCTCGGATGGTCTTCGGTGATGCAGCCAACGCTCGCCGCACGAACAGGCCGATGGCGTCGTCAGTGTCGTCGGTGTCAGCGTAGTATGTGAAGGTCCCGGTGTGCCGTGAGATTGCAACAATCGCATGGGGCACGCTCTCGTGCAATTCATGTTTGCCTTGGTTTTGATTGCGATTACCGAGTATGTTGTATAGAAACCAAGATGCCAGAGAAAGCGCGTATAATCAAATTTCGGAATTTTTAAAATGTATTTTTTATGTTAGTGAATACATATACAATAGGGCTGTCGGCAGAAAGTTCTATAAGAACCGACGCCAAAATTGAACTAAAAAGCTCTCCGATCAAACTCTATGTCTCATGGCGGTCAGACGAGATATGCGGTTACAGTCTTCGGTCGACATGACGGTATACAGACGGCTCAATAGACAGATCTCTACTTGTGTGCGACACGACATACGCTGCTTCAATACTGCGAGTATTGAAGAAGCAATCAAGCAGAACAATGGCTTGAAAGACCTTCGGTTTGCCGACGACATAGTCATTGTGGCGGAGTGAGGATGAATATGGACAAGACGAAGGTCATGTCAAATGTTCATGTCTCACCTGTACCGGTTATTGTTGGGAATACCACACTCGAAGTTGTTGACGAATACGTCTACCTGGGTCAAAAGATCCAATTAGGTAGATCCAATTTCGACAAAGAGGTCCAGCGAAGGATCCAACTTGGATGGGCAGCGTTCGGGAAACTTCGGCACATCTTTGAGGCCAAAATACCTCAATGCCTAAAGACGAAAGTCTTTAACCAGTGTGTGATGTTTTATGGAACTGAGACGTGGTCCTTCACTGTGGGCCTCATAACGAAACTCAAAGTCACACAGCGAGCTATGGAGAGAGTTATGCTCGGAGTCTCTTTGCGCGACAGAATCCGTAATGAGGATATTCGCAAAAGAACGAAAGTGGCCAACATGGCTCATAGAGTAAGCAAGCTGAAGTGGGAATGGGCAGGCCACATCGCTCGCAGAACTGACAACCGATAGGGAAGAAAGGTTCTCGAGTGGCGACCACGAACCGGAAGACACAGTGTTGGATGGACTCCCACTAGATGAACAGATGACCTCACAAAGGTCGCTGGAAACCGCTGGTTGCAGGTTGCGCAGGAGCGTTCGTTGTGGCAATCTAGGGGGGAGGTCTATGTTCAGCTGTGGACGTCTTGCGGCTGATGATGATGATGGTGAATACATATTGTTTGCCACGGTACTGCACCTGCACCATTAAAATAATGACTGTATTGATCTCGAATTGTTGTTCCACTTTCATGCGTACATTCTTCTTGAATGTCCTGTAAACCTAGAATACGTCTTTGCCTCCAGGTGCCATTAATTATTGTACCCGTAGTGATATCTTCATAATCCGTGAGTGCAGGTTCGATGTAGTCGGAACTTATCTTCCTTAGCCAATTATGACGAGTACATACATGTTCTTGTGTTATTTTCATCGTATTAACAGCATTGTTGGGACTCTTTTGTTCGAAAATTCTAAATCGACTTGCCAATATACCGAATGCGTTTTTTCGTCGAGCCCTTGAGAGTCGGTATTTTTTTTTTTAATGTAATTTTAGATTAGTTATAAAGATAAGGATAAGGTTTCACAATATTGTTTTGGAGTGGGAATGCAGCATCCGCAACAAAAACACTTTGTGCTGGAATATTCATACTGCCGTTATCAATTGCACGTTTCAGGCCCGTTAGTGCTCGACCGACCGTCAGTGCGTACGTCAGTCGCGCTTGTCATATGTATGAAAATTCATAAACCGTACAGTGCTAGACCGACCGTACGCACGCGTATTTTGCTACGCACTGCGTACGAGGACCGTCGGTCGAGCGCGTGCGCATGCGTACCGTCGGTCGACTGACGCGCTATGTAAACAAATGAACGCGTTCAGTGCTGTACGGACCGGTGCACCGACCGCACGCATGCTTGTATTATGCCCGTAGCTCACCTCCGCTGCGAAACCATAACAGCGGAACCGCATTATTTTTCGCTGTGTTTTGTCCGTATGTAGGAGAAGCGGAACTGCCACGGAACTGCCTGTTCTAACGCATAGATTTAACTATATTCTATCTCTTTCCCCGCGCGGTTTCGTCGATAATACTCCGACGCAAGCCACACTACCGCGCTCCGGCCGCCATTTTGTTGCGGTGCCGCGTTGTTTTCGCACGTGTTTGTGGAAATCGACAAAAATTAAAAGCGAAACTACATTTTTTTCATACAATGGACGTCGATTTCACAGAAAAATTAATTCAAGAGGTCAGAAATAGACCTATTCTTTATTTATTAAATCATCCGGATTATAAAAATAATATGAAAAAACTGCAGGCATGGAGAGAAATCCAGAGGGAATTAAATGAGGAAGGTATGTAGTATTTTTGTAATAATAATAGGTAGACTGTATTTGTTTATTTTGCTTATAAGATAACATTATGTATTATATGTATGACGGCGCGTTCGATGTTTAGAGCAAACAAGTCGGTGGCGATGTCAATGTCAGTGTCACACCCACGAAGGGACACCTTGCACCGATACTATCTGCAAGAGGTCAGATATTACCAGAAGCTACTTGTGTGTTTAAGACTCGAAGTCGTCCGGTCCAGGTCTTGGTCCATGAAACCATGTGTGAGTGTGTGTGTGTGTGTGTAATGTGAATACTGACGGATGTGTACTGAACAATTCCCACCTAAACTGTCAGGATAGACGAGCGAAGTAAAATTTGTGATCCCAGCGGTTATCTCTCATTTCAGGTCAGGGACCACGAGAGAAGACGGATACGCACGAGGACGTGCGAATGTCAGTCTGGCCGTGACGGCGCGTTCGATGTTTAGAGCAAACAAGTCGATGGCGATGTCAATGTCAGTGTCACCTGCCATTGAATTGTCACAGTCGTTCGGGTGTTTGCTCTGACGCGACACCCGGCGCTGGCGCACGAGGCGAAGGGACCGCCATTACTTAACGGAACGGCGATCGGTTCGCATCGAATTAATGTGCCACGCGTTTGGTGGAGTGTCTGTTGATTGAGTGCCCTAGACTATTAGACTGTACGATTACCTCTGTATTTTTGTAATTGTGTTGATTGATTGCTGTGAAATAATAATTGGATAATTGAACACGTGCTACGTTTTATTCTCCACGCCCGAATACCCACGTCCGCTAGCGTCGATATGGATGACGGAGAGGACCCTGCCCTGATTCCTACATGTATAATTATTTATTTGTACTTATTTTGTTATTTTTCAGTCGTAGCTTTAAAAGCGAAGTGGAAGAATTTAAAAGACTTCTACAAAACGTACAAATTATCTAAAAAGAGTACAAGTGGCCAAGCTGCAAAAAAGCTTCAAAATTGGACTTGGGCAGATCAAATGAATTTAATTGATCCAGCAATTACATTGAATGAGACTCAAGGTAGTATGGCATCTCTGAATGTTGAAAAAGTTAATTCTACTAACTCTCAATCTACGGGAGACGTAACTACACAAGAGACGTAACTACACAAGACGTTGCACAAGATACCTGCCCGCATGAAACTCAAAACGCCCAACAAATTTATAGAAGGCATAGGAGATCCGGATCCGGATCCAACAGATAGAATGATCCAGTACTTACAAAATAGAAGAGATCGCAACAGAAGTAAGATAAAGTTGATGTAAAATGTGATGGAGTAGATTTATTATTTTTGGGATACGCTGATACTTTCAAAAAACTATCAAAGCGAACACAAATAAAAGCAAAATTTGATATCGCCCGAATTTTTATGGAGGCTGAATTAAGTGATCTGGAGGCTGTAACTTCTAACAGCAACTCTACTGCGACGGGTAGTTTCAACTACTCTGTTCTAACTGATACCACGCATTCTCCTGCTACTCCAGGATATTACTCCATGATCAGTGACGCAACAGTTACTGACAATGCTTATGTATTAATGATTAATAAATAAATAATTTACTTACCTCAAAGTTAAGGCTAATCTTTCTCTGCTAGAAATAGCTTCCCTAAACCTTGTATTTTGTTTAGTAATATGTGGCTTCAAAAGATTATGTAGATCTTCAAAACTCCCTGGGCTCATTTTAAAATATGTATAAAAACGATCTTCATGTGACTCTAGTTCTTTACATAATAGGTTTTCTCCTAATTTCTTCCTTTTTTCATTAATCTCGTGAACCCAAATTCTACGAGATTTACGCCTTTTCAAAGTTAAAGTCCACAATAATATTTCCTCCTCTTCTGACTCTGATAACGACGACATTTCGCTCCGATGGCTGACTGATGACTAGCAAGTTCCGACGCCCGTTCCGCAACTACACAACTACACTTTATCGCAGCGGAATTCCTACAGCGGTTTCGCAACTGAAGTTTCGCAGCGGAGGTGTGAGAAGGGCGTTATTGTTGTCAAAACTCCAGTGACTTCGTAAAAACAAATGTGAACCTTGATACTTTACGCTTGATCACCGAAGTTCGTCGTCGTGAACCACTCTGGGATTTAGGCCACAAGTTATATAAAGACCGCGATGCCAGGCTAAAGGCTTAGAAGGAAATATGTGAAGTATTATGTCCGAATTTCGACGAAATGTCTCCGACTGAGCAAAAGTTAGTCTTTTTTTTTACTTTTATAGGTTTAGACTTGACCGCCATCTCGCCTGATGTTAAACGACAATGCGGTCTACGATGGAGCGTGTTTACCTAGAAAACACCGATTCACTCTCGATTTGAAGACACAAAGATTGTAATCATCGGGGAAAACCCACTCAGGCAACGTATTCCACAGCCTAGAAGTTCTTATCACAAAATTTGAGTCAAATCTCTTCGTTCGTGTCTTTGGAACATCAACCATGAAACGATGTCGCTTTTTCGAGCTACGAACATTCCGATAAAAAAAGGGCAAGTTGGTATCAGATCATGCAAATCAGTGGCACACTCTCCGAAGTGTATCCGATAAAAAACCGATAGGCTAGCAATTTTTCGGCGATGTTCAAGACTTTGAAGTCTTTTTCGCACAAGAGTATCATTGCCTATGAGCCTTTTGGCACGTCTCTCGATCGATTCCAGTGCCTCCAGCTGATACTTAGCTGATCCATCCCAAAGGTGCGAACAGTACTTCATACAGGTGCGAACAGTACTCCATACAGGAGCGAATCTGTGCTTGATATAAAGTGAGCAACTGTTCAGACTTGAAATACCTTCGCACCTTTGAAAGGACACCTAGTTTTTTAGCAGCTAATTTGGCCTTGGACTCGATATTTGAGCCAAAGTTGTCGGAACCGGCTTTAAATCATACGAAACCAACAATACAGAAAATCTTACAAAAAGGAGGAGACAATATATTATGGATAATATATATGTTCCCAAAAAAATTTAAAAAATCAGAAAGATCTAATTGATAGAGACGTATTGGAGCTATGTGTTGTCTCATTCCATCCATTTCGTATTGTAGAAGAAAGAACATTGAAAAAGCTCATGAAGTGGATTCCGGGCTATCAACCCCCGTCACGCAAACATTGTCTAACAGTAATTTGACTGTTTTGTATAACGCCACCAAAGAAAAAAATATTGCCAGAAATAGAAGCCGAATGCGATGCAATGTGGGTAACTTTAGATCTGTGGACATCCCGCAAAACAGAGTCCTATATAGGCGTAACTGGCCATTACATTAACAAAAAATTCCAGTTAAAAACAGTGCTTTTTTTTGCACACATACTTTACACTTTTTTTGCCACGTGCAGGAACTCATTGCTCGAAACTCGAAAGCAACAATCTACTGCGTTATCACCGCCGTCGGCTTCAATCAAGCAGCAGTGGCTCTGCCTGGGACATCTTCGACAACTTTATAGTGTCAAAGCAAAGGCGCCAGGTTACAGGGTACACCTCTATCAAAAGCCCTCAAACAAGTCCAGATGTATATATAGATGATGATGTTCTACCCCGTAGATACCAATGGGGAAATTTGTCTAACCCGCAAGCGTGGTGGTACGAACATCGTTGTCTATATCCTAATTTGGCTGAAATATATGGAACAAATTGTAACGTGGTGGCCACGTCTGTGCCCTGCGAAAGAATTTTCAGTAAAACGGGGCAAATTATTTCAGACCGCCGAGCGAGTCCACAGAACATATACTCACGGAGAAGAATGCCAACTCCATACTTCACGAAAAAGTAGCGCCATCTATCGTTTGCCCCCTTAAAACTTTTTCCAGGCTCAAGGCGGGAAATTTTAAAATCAAAAATTTTGCGTAGGCGGGAAATTTCGAAATGTATTGTTTGCGTAGGCGGAAAAATTTCAAATTTCGTTGGAATATAATGGGTAGTTTACGTACCACAAGGAACTACAGCCCAAATATAAACGAAACTTGTCTTGTTTATATTTATGGCCCGTAGCTCCATGTGGACCTGAACAAAAACATGCGTTAAGTTTTAGTAAATTTATTTCAATTCATTTATTTTTACAATTTCTAAAGGTATTTGGACAATATGGCCATCAGCAAAATATAAATAATTTTAAAAAGTTCCCTCAAAGAATCTCTAGTTTTTAAGTATGTAAACGGCATGACTTTCTTATATAAAATAAAAATCTTTTGTATCACATTCATAAACAAAAAAAAAATGATATGATAATGTAAAGAACAATCAAAATGTTCCATAAGCCCATAAAATAGTTGCACATCTTACTGGGCAAAAAAGAGCAAAAAAAATTGAACTCTGACATTAAAATGTGATGTTTACACCTTAATGAGACTTATCAGCCTGAGTCGCAGTCGCTTTTATATTATTTTCTTCAAACTCTGCCTTCTTCGATGGTCCTCTTTCTTGTTTGAAAAGGCTCAGCATCTGAAAGTTAATTAACATCAGCATTATAGATTTCATCATCACTTAGTTGAAAGTAATACATTTAATTGTTGTTATTGCAATGCAAGGCTTTCAGGGTCAATGTATCCAGATAAATATTACATGGCAGAGATATGTATCGCTCCTGTTATGGACAAGCATATTGCTCACTATATCACTATCCGGCACAAGCCCCGCTCATCCCATCACTCTAAACTATTATAATTAAAAACCATGGATAGCATGTAATGAGATATTTATAGTGTTATTGAATAAGCACAATAGTTAAATGTTGAGATAATGAAACCTACACTAAATTCTAACACAATTACATTGTTATTTTTCCTGATTAGTGTTTTATTTTAAATTGCTTCAGTATACCAACCTCATATTTTTTGATGCATTCTAGTAGTCACTTGCTTTATGTCAGCGGTCGCATTGTCATTTGTTTTGCGGATGGACCTGCATCATTTTCAGTTGTAGTAACCACTGCCAGTATTCAAAATGATGCGTTTTCTACTAGCAGCAGCTGTCTGCTTTGTAGATGGCCTTGCTTCAGGTTCAGTGCTGTTTAGCATCTAAAATGAAACAAATTATAAACTATTTTACCAAGCATAATAAGGACTATATACATATATTATATCATGTTATCCTTTGAATATGATTAATATATTTATTTTATCTTATGATTCACATATTTACCTTATCACAGTTTTCATCTAGTCCAGCAGATCTTATGAGTTGTTTTCTATCATAAACAACATCAAGATGCTTTTTGTACAGCTGTTCTTGAAATGGGTTTGAAAACCATTCTTCTTAAGATAGCAATACATCGCCCCTCAACTCGCAACTGAAAACATTAAAAATGAACCCATATGTTATGGTTTACACCGGGCGCTCTTACTATGTGATTATGAAAAAAATCGCAATTTGGCACTACATAGAACTTTTATTAACTAGGTACTAAGGTACCACATGCTTACCGTAGAGAATTCTTATTTCCAAGTCTAGGAGGCGATTTGCCACATTTTTTTTTCTCTTTCATAATGAAAAACATCAGGAATACTTTGTTTAGAACAAAAACAAAGAAAGATACAAACTTTTTACAACACAAAACCAAGAAGCCATTTTTTGTTTTTTGTGACGATTTTAGAGATGAGTATTTAAGTAATGATAAAATAATCGATAGTTCTGTTTATTGTTATTCTACTATTCGATTTATCTTGAGATTTATACACGTGATAATAATGAATAATGTAATTGTTATTACACATTTTTTCAGTTGGATCCAAATGATCTAATAATTAGAAACGGACAAAGTAATAAGTTGTAGATCAGCCAGAAACTACCTGTGTAGCAAACTGTTATTAAAAATACACCTACGTGTTCAAACAGGATACAGGTTGCTACTTTACTGAATCTGATTTACAAGTTTAGTTTAAATTCAGGACCGAGATTCACAACGCAATCTGATTGATCTCGACACGGCATCAAACCTCTCTGTCTTTGGCCTATCCGTTTGGAATCACAGAGACAAGGATTGTCATCCCGTGCCCGAATCGTTTGGGTTGCGTTGCGAATACACCGCCCAGGGCATAAAAAGAGCTACTAAATTAATCATTGACTCAAAATCGATACTATTAGTTACTAAAAATCGTATATCGTAATAAATAAAATCTTTATTTTTCACAGGTTACTTATCTCTAAAATGGAGCGTTAGAAAGAGACGCAAATATATGTTGCCACTCCTCGTTTGGGACCCCCACGTGTATGTACTTTTATCCCACCTGGCCCTAGAAGAGTCGACCACCCCTGAGCGAGTCTAACATCAGAGAAAGTGAGACAGCTAATGTTCGTAAATTTAGACCCAGCTAGATTTTCAGTTTAGGATATATACTTTGATATATAATCAAAGCATTTGTATTATGCGTTCCGTTTCGACGTCCGAAGTCCATTATGAGAGAGTACATCGCTTTCTTCACCTTACCTGGTCGTCAAATGTCGCTACTTCCGCTACCTAGGCGCGCCCCAAGCGCCCTCTATCCTTACGATCTGCAACTGAACTATCTTCCAAAGACAAGCCACCATTTTGGTCATTGTTGCGTTGTTTTTCGAACCGAGCACATGGTCGTTACAAAAAACTGAATAATAGTTTCAAAATTTTTGTCGCAATATATTTATTAATTTTGACTTTCGAGATTTAAGTAGAAAGTAAAATTCAAATTGTTAATTTGGCTTCGGCTACCTAAAAAGTGAAAATGAGTGGTAAATGTAGTTAGCGCGCCTGGTTGAAAATACTAGTTCTAGCTAAAATAGTTGCTTGAATTACTCCTGGGATCAAGAACGACTATCGAGCAACGCTAAAAATGCACCAGAGTGTGTGATCTGGACGAAAGGTTTGACCTAGCAACAGTTGGTGAGTCATTTGAATAATATTGTAACAGCAAATTTATGAGGAAGTGTGTTCACACTTTCAAAATATGCTATAAATATTAAATATATAATAAAATATAAGGGTACCTACCCTTACCTGATTTTTACAATAATGTTCCACACAGTTCGATTTTATGGATAGTTCACTACCTAAGGTACCATTTTTTAAATCGGCATAAATTAGATGCGGGTAGTATCGTAAATTTGAGAAAACGGAAAACTAGCGAAACATATCGAGCACGTGTCTACAGACCCAATAGTTTATGATTATGAGGAGCAACGACAATCGGAGGAAACTTTTACTCCTTTTCGTTGTTTCCAAATGGAGCATATTTTTGCAGCGTTCAATGCCTTGTCTAAAAAATAATTCCATAAATTCTACTCTATACATTAAGGTAGATTGGTTTTTCTCTACGGATATTTAGCTAAATGCACCGTCAATTTATGAAAAAGGAAACAAATTATTTAGTGATGGTTTCCATTATAAAATTGTCTCGCAACATAGATAATGTTTCAAATGTGCTGTATTATTGAAATTGTTTCATAGGGATGTCCTATACAAAATAAAACCTATGTGACAACTAAACTCCGGAATGATGTTCAATAGACGTTGGTTGTATATTCCTGTATTTACTTAAGCGTTGACAAAGTGAAAACTTCAACATAAGATTATATACGAGAACAGGTGTGTAAATGTAAAAGTATCGGTGCCGATCTGACTGCAGAGCCCCTGGTTCAAAGCCCACGCGCGCCGCTGCCTTTTCGAGGTCATGCTCGTAATGCCGTTGTAACGGTGGTAGAGGGCATCGTGAGGAAACCTACATATTCCGAAGCCCCTTCCAAGATGTGCGTCATCCGCCAATCCGCACTATACGCCGCTCAACTGCCGTACGCTGCCCAAGCGGCAAGTGACCCCTCTTACTTCCCCCGAACCAGTATGTTCGGGAGGCCAGCCCCGGCAATGAGGTTCGCCTCGAGGCCGGCACCCAGACCCACACGGAGCGAGGAAGATCGAAGAAAAAGACAGTGTGAGCAGTTAGTGAGCGGCTTATGTTATGTAATGGTATAATACTAGTCTGTGGGCAGCCTTAAACATGAATCTTCAGAGTTAAGTCGTTTCTAGATAAACCAAAACAGCAATTATAAAACCAAATAAGTATATAACTGAAAATAAAGATTCTGAGGATTTCAAACGAAATAAGTAATCAAACAAGAAGGGGGGGAATGCACAACAGAGAGTAGAAGCTTCAGGCGGCTGTCTATGACATTCTTGAGAAACTTGGGGCTCTTTTCAAGCCACCCAAATCAGTAAGCAAATAATATTTAAGGTCGCAGAATCACAGTCAAGAGAACATCACCATTAGTGTCTAACGTTACGTGTTTTAGCAAACTCTGGAAACTCTTTTATCAAACTGGAACAGGACAATGTCAACCAAAATTCAGAATTTGACCCTCTAATACCGTGTTTTATCTCTCCCCGTCCATAATTTCCAAATCAGTGGGAAAAAGCCGACCGACGCGACGTACTGATCAGCCCGGGTTGGTGTATCAATATGCAGAAATCGGCAACAACAACACCGCCAAGGCAAATGGATTTTCTGAAAGCGCTATGGTACACCAAATACAATTCAAAGTTCCTACCCTCATACAGTATCCAACGAATTTGTAAAATGTTCCAAGTACGACTCGCACCAGCCAGTAGTGGGAACCCAAAACAGGCCTATGCCTATTGGGACATCTCAACTTGCAATCCTTCATCACCCACCGGGGAAGGTTGCATTGCCAATAAATATGCAGAAATCGGTAACAACACCGCCAAGGAAAATCGAATTTCTCAAAGGGGTATGGGACACCAAATACAATGCAAAGTTCCTACCCTCCTAAAGTATCCAAAGAATTCGTAAAATGTTTCAAGTACGACTCTCACCTGGCAGTAGTGGGAACCCAAAACAGGCCTGCCTATTGGGACATCTCAACTTGCAATCCTTCATCACCCACCGGGGAAGGTTGCATTGCCGGTTGCTACAGCTACGCAGCAGCAAACTCTGAACACTGCGATCTCGCAGTCCAGTATTGAGAAGAGTTCGTACAATACGAGATACGAGGTGCGTCAATAATCCATCCCTGAATAATTACCACGAACCACGTCATCGTCGACGCGTAAACATTCAATGCCCTCGTAAACAACGACATGAAAGAATGGCGTATTAGCAACATCGGACAATATAGCAAACATAGCAATCTTACAGAAATGTATGCATTTAATAGCCGCTATATCAGCTGGAGAGATGAACTTCAAAACCCGACAGTGATTCTTTAGAACGACACCAAAACAGTCGTAGCCTACATAACGAACGAGATAAGAATACAATCTCATAAATTTTTACATTTGGCTCTACAGCGGTGGAGAACCTGGTGGACCACTTCAACATTGTGCCTTGACCGCACCCTTTTCCAGGCCGAACAATAGCGAAGGGGATTATTTCTCTTGAAAACGCACCGTATCTGAACAGCGTTTCAAAATCGTTGATATTTATTTCAAAACTGTTTAGTATGTGCGGCAAACTAGACCAGTTTGCGTCACTGATGGCACAAGTCATAGTAAACTTAATTTCGCTAGACTTATCAGACTCGAGCGCCTGCTTTCACGACGCGTTCAGCAGATCCTGACATTACCGACTTACGTGGCTATTTCAACTAGCCAAACGAACATTTAAGTTTACAATTTTTATGTTCTATCACATTGTTGCGTTTTAATTTGATTGTATCAAAATACATACAATCCACCAGGAGATAACAAACAGATCTCTCATAATGGACTTCGTACGTCAAACGGAACGCATAATATAAAAATTTTACCTTCCAATAAAATTTGTATTATGCTTCCAATGACGTCCGAAGTCCCAGTAATGTCATCCTGGTGCTATAATACCATTATGAGCCGAACAATGACCAAAATGGTGGCTTGTCTTTAGAAGATAGTTCAGTTGCAGATCGTAAGGATAGAGGGCGCTTGGGGCGCGCCTAGGTAGCGGAAGTAGCGACATTTGACGACCAGGTAAGGTGAAGAAAGCGATGTACTCTCTCATAATGGACTTCGGACGTCATTGGAAGCATAATACAAATTTTATTGGAAGGTAAAATTTTATATTATTTTGCATTCTTTACTGTTATAAAAGAAATTGACACTTGAATGTAGTTTTATTTATAAGCATTTCAGGAAACGGTTTTTTTTTTCGAAAAAACCCGTTGTTTCGTTTCACGAAATAGTCGAAACGACCCAGCTCTATTAAAAACAAATTGCTGTGTGTAAATATTGAAGAATCGGAGTCTGTTCCACATGAACCGACGTTAATGTATATAAAACGATAGTCACAATCACATACAGCAAGTAAAACAACAGAAAATAATTTCTTGTAATTGCAATAAATACTTCCACTATGTTCCGGGTTGATTAGTCTCACATGTTTACCATCTATACATCCAACACAGTTTGGAAAGTTTGCTTTTCCGTTAAAGTCATTTTATGAAGCCATCCCTTTGGCGATATTGGCAATGAAAGGCATTCTTCATGTAGAATTACCCAAATTGTTTTGCACACCTCCTTAACAATAGAACTGATTATTGATGCCCCAAGACGATAACTGTAATGCAAGTCGGTGAACGTATGACCTGTTGCTAAGTACCTGAAAGGAAGAAGTAATTCTGATTATTTTTTGTTACAGATAAAATGTACAACAGAGATGGAGAACCGGTCGGGATGCGTACACAACATCGAAAACCGCAGTTATTAATACGAAGTCCGGATCTCGTGGTGGAGATATAAAAAAAGTATATTTACTACGATCACATGCGATTCCTCGACATGAATCACCCCGTCGAAGTTGAGGACTCTCTTACTGCAAATGGCCCCCAGGCAAAGATTTCGGTGCCTGATTGCGAGCCACAGCCTTCAACGAGCCAAAAATACACTTCTGCGTTCCAGCTGTCAACCAGCCAAGAAAACACTCCTGCATCCCAGCCGTCAACTAACCAAGAAAATGCTCCTGCATCCCAGCCAAGTCAAAACAATATTAAAAGAAAAATAAAATCTAAGAGGACTATAAATAAAGAAGATTCTGATTTCGACAAGCAGATGCTAAAAATGTTTCAAGACAATAGTAAAATCCTTCAAAATGACGATATGGCATTTTTCACTTCCCTTTTGCCAATTATGGTGGCACTTTACATGGCTATTTGTATTTGTGTATTTGGCATATTTGGCAAACAATTAGCATGTGTGGATAGTTTATTTGACAAAGTATTTGCCTATTTGACAAATGAAGCTAATACCAAATACGCGTTACCGTGCGCTTGTCGGTTTCTTGAGGCACATCAAAGCAGTCAAATAGGCAAATACACAATAAGCCGTCCACACAATGGCCATATTCAGTAGCGCACGTGCCGTGCACCTGTACGGACGTGCAGTATCTTTGTTTGCGTCTGTGCTGTGTTGTGAGCGAAAACGGAACAACAGCTTTTGAAAATGAATTTGGACAATGATACAGTGATAAAATTTCTGGAATTATACCAAATGAACTCGTGCATATGGGACCCCCAGAATTACTCCCATAAAAATAGACAGCGTGTCAATGACGCATGGAATAATATTAAAGAAAATTTGGGGGTTCCTTGTGTAACGGTGTTCAATTCCACCGTTCCCTTAAAATAATCAAAAATAGACTTGCCGTCTTAGGAAACCTTTAAATCGTAAAACGGCCGTAGATGGTAAAACGGAACGGTGTCGCGGACCAATCGGGACGCGACAAATTCAAATCACCCAATGGCGAGAGACGACGCCGAGGGTCATACATAAAAGAGAAGCTGACTTGAGGCAGAAGCCATTTTACAAATAATTTTTCTAATAACTATAAAAAGTGAAATAAAACTAAATACTGTCCGAAAGCTTAAAAGTTATAAGTGCAACGAAAACCCCGTAGGGTAAGTGTTCCAATTTACATTATATATCGCTGTTGCATCACTGTTCACATTACGTGTACAATTGTGTAAAACATATGGTGTATGAATTGTGTTAGTTTTACTGCTCATCGAATTTGTCTGCCGATGATTTACGGGAGACCCCGCGACAGAACGATGTTCGTTTGGATTCAGCAAATTACTTTATGACAATCGAGCACGGGGTCAACGGCCGGCGAGTTCGATAAGTCGGAAGCGAAGGTCATTGACCTACCTGCGTCTAGAAAAGTGAATGACGGTTGATTTTCCTTCGACCGTTATAAACTTTCCTGCTATTTCTCATACTTATGCTTCTTTATGTAAGTGTGATTTACTCAGTGTACAACCAAAATGTAAAGATGACTGCCTCATCATAATTATCAATCATGCGCGGACCACTTTGGGTTCTGTTCTGCTTCGACGAAGCAGGCCGCGGATGTCGCAGCTATCTTCGTATTGGGGGGCAACATTCTAATGGTCACCTTCGACCAATTCCAGGGTTCCAGCACCGGGTTGAGTCCCTAACGGCCAACTTTTATGGCCGGCTGATATACCAAGGGAACTACAAATCTTGAGGTAGCAGCCTCCACTCCTTCGGGTGAAACAGAAGAGCTACCCGTGTAGGACACAAGGAGCACCATCGCCATGTCCAGCTGCCACCACTGAACCCCCAGAAGGACTGCGACCCGACTCTCCGCGGCTTACACAGGCCAGTGTGTCCCACCAGAATTGCACTATAATTCCCTCGATTTGCAGACGACCCCGACCCTCTCTTTAATTTCAACTTATACTACCCCCAGAACTACCACTACATTTATACCACCCATCCAGTGGTAACTGTAAACTTTATACGATAATAAAATCTAATTAGTTAAACTCGCGGTTTTTATTAACAACTCTTATAATTACTTCTACTCATGTTCACCGGAGCTAGCTTGGATACTCTCTCTATCTTTTAACTCAACCAACTAGCGAGGTTTCATTGGCGCCCAACTACTAAGTTTGCAATCGAGTCGGATTTATATTGTTTTTTAAGGTGTGCTCTTGATAATTTATGGTGTTGGCTATAATCTTCTAGATCTAAGGCAAATTTTTGTGTGTAAAATTACCTTGTGTATGGACAATCTCAACTACTTACCTATATTCTTTACTATACCCACAACTATTTTTATAAAAAATTTTTTCATAGATTCTTCTGGAAGTTAGTAGTTAATGACCACACATCGGGTACTTCTTATTATAGGGTACTTATATTTTCTAGGGTGACCTACCTCACCACTGCTATTGCTGTTAAACCAATAATACTTCTGCATTGTGATATTGCATATTAATAGCCTAATACTTTCTAGGTACTAGTGAATGTGTGATATATCCTTTTAATTTTTAAAATTTTTTACAGTTTTTTAAGTTGTAAGAACACTTTGGTTCTTTTACAAAACTTTTTAACTACCTGAAGGGTGACTTCCTATCGGATATTCCCACATTAACTTTTATTTATATTGAATTGCTTCTGCAATCAATCTTGAGTCATTACTGTGACAACCTTGGATAATTATTGTTGAGCTTAAATTGGAAACACTTACCTGAGCATAATGGGTTACGAAATTAGGTTTCTTTCACTTCAAAAGGCGGAATTAGAATATGAGGTTGAGCTTCGCGGTGGTACCGGAGACTCGGTACAGGACCTTCGTAAACAAATCGTTGAATTGTCTCAAATGTTGCCATCCGAAGACATACTCGAATCACATTTGGAACCTACAGATGATCTAAAGGCCGTTAAAGAATCCTTGTTAAAATCTCAAGGCAACATAACAGCGCTTAAAGCGAAGTTCGATAAGAATCTTGTATCAAGAGCGGAGAACCTATTAAACCACATTTATCATAGATTAAACAGAATCAGTGTTATTTCCGATATTGCCGAGGTACATAAAGTTTGCATATCAAATCTAAATTTCCAATACAAAGAACTCAATATTCTTAGACCTCAACAATCTCAAATACAAACCAAAGCTAGCACAACCACGAACCCTGATACCATACCGGATGGAATCAGTATCGCCGTGACATGTGACCGAGAGCTTACTACTAGCACTTCTAAATTAAAATTTAATGGCAAGTCATGCGTGCGCTCCTTCATTCAAAAGGTGGATGAATTTGTTTCAACAAAAAATATCATATGAAAAAATTCTATCGTTGGGTTATGAAATCTTTACTGACGATGCCTTGCATTGGTTTCAGGATAATAAAGACAATGCTCAAACTTGGCAAGAGCTGTGCACACTACTCAAACAAGATTTTTCAAAAAAAAAAAACTATGACTACCTACTAGCTACTGAAATTGAGCGCGAACTCAAGGTGACGGAGAAAATATTGCTACCTACATTGCTTTAATGCAGGGAATGTTCTCGCATCTTGACAAACCTCTAACAGAGGAAGAGAAATTAGAAATTCTTCTTCATAATATACTTCCTTATTACACGGCCGCATTATCTACACGTTCAACGATCCAAAACGTTAAAGAACTTAAATCAGTGTGTCTCAATTACGAAAATTTAAATTCTCGTTCTTCTCATTACCGCGAACCGCCTAGAATATCTGGTTCGACCTTGCTTCCGGACTTCGCATACAAACGTACAACCAACCTGTCAGTACCGACGCCGAATCGCTTTCAATCGTACATATATGACAACAAGGCGAAAATACTAACTCAAATTTTAACTTTAAACCTAAACCGAATGTAAACACGGTGCACAAAAATGAACCTTCAAATTCCAATGATACGAGCGAAGTCAATGCCCTAACAACTGGATTTCCAAACCAAATGGAATCCAGTTATTGCGGTCGATGCAGAGTATCGGGCCATTCACTTAAAACTGTAAGCAAGAGCGCTTTCTGATATGTTTTAAGTGCGGAAGAAAAGGTGTACGCGTACGGGAATGCCCTAACTGCAATAGAGCTCCCAATTCAAAAAACTAATCATCGAGGATTGCGACTACCGAAGAAGAAGTCCGAACGCATCATCAAGTATTAAAACTAGTCCTACCGAATGGGCGGAGTGGCTCAGCTTCGTAAAAAATTTTTCGGTATTTAATACTGTCTCGTCAATCCGTGATACAAATCCTGAAATAAACAAATCTAGACTGTTCGTCACAATTGATGTCAAAGACCAACGTCTAACTGGTCTCCTTGACACTGGCTCTTCCTCCACTATACTGGGCAACGGGAGTCACGAAGACATAATGAAATTGGGATTCCACATGGAACCCGGTAACTCTACTCAATTTGTCGCCGCGGGAGGAGAAAAACTGGATTCGATTGGTATAGTTAATCTCCCTATAACCTTCCAAAATCAAACTCATACCCTACAAGCTTATGCAGTACCGAACGTTAAACATGATCTTATTTTAGGAATAGATTTTTGGCAATTTGCACTGTAAAAGATTTAAAAAGGAAAAAGGAGTCGTTAATGTCGGCCTACAGAAATTACAACACTAAAATAAAGAAATCGGAAAGATCAGGATCAAGTTCAAGTGAAATTTACCAACTGACTTGGTTTGCATTTTCATGCATGGATGGTTTTTTGGGATCAGTTTACACATCCAACCCAACTAAAAGTACCGAGGTTTGTACCTATTGAAACAATATTTATAGTTTATAACGTTTATTTATTAAAATTACAATATAATTTTATAAGTAGGTACAGGTAGGTAGGTTCTTTTATCATCGATAAAAGTTATAGCATACTCATTTCTGATGTCTACTGGATTTCTCGGAGATCTTCTAGGAATATTAGGAACAATACGCAGAGCTGGATTGGTGAGTACCTCAGCCCTCCATGACCTCTGAACTATTAGATTGTTTCCATCATATATGTCCCAGGTGGATTATATCTATGTGAGGAACGTCCACTTTTTCTTAAAAATTTGTGCAATACTATACATGCCATAACAACTTGTATTGCTGATTCTGGTTGTAGAAGCATGGGTTTACGTAGGTAGCACTCTAAATACAGAGGACAGGACTCCAAAGATATTTTCGACTACAACACGGGCTGATGACAGCTTCTTGTTGAAAATTCTTTTTTTAGTGCCTTCTTGATGTGCACCTGGATATGGTTTCATTAAATTATTAGGGCAAATGCTCCATCGCCCAAAAACACATATGGTAGGTCAATAGTTCCATTTTGTAGAGGGCTAAGTATCAGCTAAGTATCAGCTGCAGAATCGATTGAGAGACGCGCCAAAAGACTCATAGGCAATGACACTCTTGTGCGTAAAAGACTTCAAAGTCTTGATCATCGCCGCAAAATTGCTAGCTTATCGGTATTTTATCGGATACACTTCGGAGAGTGTGCAACTGATCTGCATGATCTAATTCCACCTTGCCCTTTCTTCTATCGGACTTCTCGTTCCACAAAAACACGAACGAAGCGATTTGACTCCACGTTTATGATAAGAACGTCTAGGTTGTGGAATGCGTTGCCTGAGTGGGTTTTCCCCGATGGTTACAATCTTGGTGTCTTCAAATCGAGAGTGAATCGGTTTCTTCTAGGTAAGCACGCTCTATCGTAGATCGCATCATCGCTTAACATCAGGCGAGATGGTGGTCAAGTGCGAACCTATTCTAGTTAAAAAAAAGGGCTCGGTGAAGGTAATCTCAACAGATTATTGCTCATTTTATGCCAAAGCAATTAACGTTTTAGCACACCGCCATCGCTTATGCTCCCTCGGCATCCTACGTCAGCAAACATGAAGCAGTAGTTACTATTAACTTTAATTAATTGCACAAAGGCTTCCCTTACATTTTTTGCATTTCAGCTGGCACTCCTATTTGTAATATTTAATGAAGTAAAACCGATTGCAGAATTTGAATCATTAGTATTGATGTCAATATCGAATACATTATCCGTTGCATAAGGGAAGCTAGATTTTCTAAGAAAATTGTGAAGGAGACAGCAAGTTAAAACAACTAGATCTATTCTATCTCAACGTAAGTTTATAGCAGTATGAAAGATTCTGAAACGGTTTGACATAATACCGAATACATTTTCTATTATGCGCCTAGCTCTTGACAACCTATAATTGAAAATTTTTCTTTCTTTTGTCAGAGCTGCTCTGCTAAATGGCTTCATAAAATCACTTCGTAGAGCAAAAGCTTCATCCCCTACAAATACAAAAGGTACTGCAGTGTGGCTGTTTTGACACCTGTCATCATTGGGGATGTTAAGTTCCTTTCTCAGTAATTTTTCATAAAAATTGTATTCTGTATGGCTCCTCCATCTGAAACTCGACCATTTGTACCAACTTTATACCATATAAATTCATAGTTGGCATTTGCACAAGCCATTAGCACAATGCTATTGAAATTCTTGTAATTCCAAAAATAGGAACCACTACCTGGAGGTGGTATTATCCTTATATGCTTTCCGTCTACATCCCCTAAACAATTAGGAAACAGCCATCTTTCTTCAAAGTCATTTGCGATTTTCCTCCATTCTTCTTCAGTATCTGGCATCTTTAACAAAACAATATTTTTTTCAGATGAGCGGTGATGAAACTGAAACCAATGTATCAATGAATGTGCCATCGCTACTTTCACAAAGTAGTGGTAGGACTCTTGGCGGAGTCCGCCTGGGGAAGTACCACACCTTTGCCAGTTATTCTACCGCCAAGCAGTAATGTGCAAACATTACTGTGTTCCGGTTTGAAGGGAAATGTTTCCAGAGAAATTACAGGGCTTAGAGATATAAGATCTTAGATCTCTGGGTGACGAGCGCAGTGCAGTGCTAGGTAATGATTTGGACTCTTCATGTTCCAATAGCTGCGCGTCACTGTGCTGTTATGTGTCAGGCATGTTGCTTACCATCAGGCACATGTCCTGATCGTCTCGTCACTCTTTATTTAAAAAAAAAAAAAAAACAAAGTAGTGTGGCTTCATCGTCAAGGACTCAAACAAGAAAAACCAAAAAACAAAAAAAAAAACAAAGCCCAAGCTGACAATGTTCTAACAAAGGTAGCAAAGAAATTGGAAGAACCTCTACAAGTGAAACAGCAATATCACTCATTTGGTGAACATATTGCAGAAAAATTAATAAATTTGCCGGCAATGATGGCTACATACTGCCAAAAAATAACTAATGATGCGATATTCATGACTGAGACCAACAATTTAACTATTCATTCGCACATTGTAGACACTCATTTGAACCAGAACAATCCAAATAATTCGCAAATGTATATGAATCTGCCAAACCAGAATAATGACAATTCTGTATTTGTGAATAATTCAGTAAATGAGCCTGGATCTTCACAACAGCACCATAATTTATTGTATGAAGCATTTGTTACCGCTATAGGCGACACAGATTCAGACAACACTAAATAATTACTTTTAAATATGTTTTAGTATGAGTGCTAAACGAGCTACGAACCCGCGCGCGCACTATCCTTGAAAAAGATCGCCGGACGCGATCGAAACTTGAGTCGGACTGGACTGACTATATTAAACGTGAGTTACCCGTGTATTTATGTAAAATTTAAATATGTTACTTTTACTCTAATAAATGATTGTAATACTCGATAATAAAAATACTAAATACACATTGTATTATTTACTTACCTTCATATAACTCTTCAAAACCGTTATGATTGCCTTGCAAGTTTCTGGAATAATGGTTCCCAGGCACTGTGCAGAAATTGCAGTGCGCAGAGGGTATTCCCACGGCTCCCGATACCCGCCAGTCCGCCACAGCGCGTTGTCGAGAGTAGACGTGTACAACTTTTGCCGAACCTCCAGCGTGCCCGTGCGATCGACTACATTTATTCCATATAAACTTTTTCTGCGCCTAAACCCTACGTTTACCACCACCAACCATCCACCCACCATTTTACTAGTGACTAGTGAAAATGGGAAATAAAGACAATAAAAATAGAAAAAAAATCTGCTCGAAAATACATAAGAAGCAGATTATCGAATCTGAAAAGTATAATGTAAGTACCTACTTATTTTCTTTGCGTAGGTACTACCTAATTACCTACTTATTTATACATTTAGAAATAAAAATAAAAATATTTTTACTTTTATTTGTGCAGCCCTCCGAACATAGATATGGAACAATCCCATGATAGTAATGCTGAAGAATTGCTGCCACCAAATTTACCGGAATCTTCTAATGTGGCATACGAAAATCTTAGACCAGTTACACCCGGTTTTTTCGAGTAAGTTACTTTATATCAAGTATACAATTATATACATATATATCTGCGCTTACATACTTCTACTGTGTAATTTTGTACTCAAGAATACAACTCTTACATAAGGCAGCCATACCGGTTTTTACGAATACCGATATTTTAATTTTAAATATACCGGATTCACTAAAACTATTGTTTTTATTTAGACATACCGGTTTTACTAACACTGATATTTATATCATGATATACCGGTTTTAGTATGACTTTGAAACTATTATTTGTATTTACTTACTCATTTATTATGTTTCAGAATTTCTGAAAAAAATACTGATACATTGGAAACATCAGAGTAAGAGGCACCTTTATCACAAATGCCAGGAACATCTGGCCTGACACAAGATAATATCCGACTAAATTCCCCGTCGTATCCGAGTAGAGAGTAAGAATAATAATATTGCCTCAATAAGTGAGGTAGAACACCAAGTTCCAGAGTCGAATGAAATTAATGAGATTTTTTTATGTGAGCAAGAAAATATTGGAATGCAAGCGAGACGGGAACGATTGAATATCCATTCACAGGCATATGCGGTTGGATGGGTAACAAGAAAGTTATTAAAGAAAATAAATTGCGAAGAATGTAAAAACAATTTTACTACAGAAGATGAGAGTTCCACTCATGCATACATCAAGGAGAGAGAGTACAAATCCATAAAGATTAAAAAAATGTGTTATCCCACCGAAAATGCCATAACAAGTTTCGGAAATATAATTAAAACAACAAATAAACACTTGAAATCTAATGGCCATGCAAAATCAATTAGCAAAAAAATAAAAGAAGCCATCATTTCCAAATATTCATTTAGTTATATTGATTGCGCGATACACAAAGAAGTAAGCCGTGATTTGTTCCTTGACATATCAATTAAACTATTTGTTTTTAATTGGTGCAATATAATTAACAACATTTTGAAAGGGACTGATGTTTTAAGGCTGAGCAAAAAAAATTTGCCACCAATGCAATTAAAACCATTGAATAAATTTAGGAGAAAGCTAAGAAATAAAAAATTCAATATGTGATTAATTGTATTGTTTAATTTTTTCCTTCTAAATCCTCAACTTAAATGAAATCGTTAGAATACATACAATAAAGAGGTCTACTATATGTATAGCTATACGTATGTCTATACGCATGTGATGTAACGTGGATGAATAGTACGAAATGAACATGTCAAAAAAATAAAAATAAAAAGAAACGTTATGTTCAATTCTCGCATACGGTCCAACGCCAAACTAAAGGTGATATCAGACGGTTCATTTTTTGTTCATTTTCACCTTTCATTCGGTACATTTCACTCGAAATGAAATGTCTGAACAAAAAATGAGACACGAGTGCCGAATGAATTAATTAGTGAACCCATCCAACAGTGTTGGATTTTGGCATCCGGTATCTTTCATTCCCACTCCGAATGAACGAGAAAAGAACGGTCTGAACACTGAGAGAACGTTCATTCGGATTCGGCCATTTTGTTTCGAGTCCTGTAGCCGACGGACGTCACGTTGTCGACGAAGTTATTATTTTTTTCTGTGTGTTAATATATTGTTTTCATGCGGCAAAATGGTGTTCAAGTAGAACGATCAAAATACATTACTTTTTTTGGAGAACTTTAAAAATTATCAATGCCTTTGGAACCACAAAATTGATGAATACAAAGACCGAACAATGCGGGCTAACTCTATAAAATCTCTAATAATAATAATAATATATCACTTTATTACAACTACAAATCTTAAAAATTAATCATAACAATAGCATTACAGGACAAATGAATAAATTTGCAGAGTAATTGGCGGCCTTATCGCTTAAAGCGATTTCTTCCAGGCAACCATTGAGTGGAGAAACGTCTATAAATATTTTGTAGTGTAGGTGGTGTGGTGTAACTTACTATAACAATAATATTCATCCATACCAATAAATATAAACATACTTATAATACAGAAATATATACTTAGATAAATACATAGTCATATAAACATACATATATCTATAAATAACTAATATGAGAAAAAGTACCTAATGAGAAGAGGAAAGATAATGTTGAAAGACACGATTTTTAAAAATGGGAAGGGACTTGGCTTCTCTGATAGAAAGAGGAAGAGCATTCCATAGTAAAATAGCTTGTATTGTGAAAGATTTATTATATGAGAGGTTAGAATGGGTAGAGGTAGGGAACATGAGCTTAAGGAGACGAGTGGTGCGGAGAGGATACGATTTAGGCTCAATAAACTTAAATTGTTTTTTTAAGTATAGAGGAGTAGTGGGATTGTATAGAATCTTGTAAAGCAAGGAGAGAATGTGAGCATTACGGCGGAGGCGGATAGGTAACCATTTGAGCTTATGACGAAATTGAGAAATGTGATCATATTTTCGTAAACCAAATATGAATCGAATAAAGAAATTTTGTAGTCGTTCCAGTTTATCTAGCTGCTCTTCGGTAACATCCAGATAGCACACATCAGCGTAGTCCAATATTGGAAAAAGGAGTGATTTTACGAGCGCAGTTTTAGTAGAGATAGGAAGGAAATTGCGTAGTCTCCTAAGGGAAGCAGCAGTACCAAATATCTTACGGCTCACTTCTGCTAATTGAGGAACCCACGAAAATTTCTGTCAATAAGGATACCCAGATTTTTACCACTTCACTGATGGTGATAGGAATACTGTCAAAAATAACCTGGGAAGACGGAACCAGTCAATCCTCGAGATCATACGTGAACTTCCTACAATAATAGTCTGTGTTTTCAATGGGTTCACAGTGAGGCCGAAAGACCTGCTCCAGTTTAGTAAGCCATTCAGATCGATATTAGTAATTTGAATAGCTTCATGCAGGTTGTCTACAGAAGCTTGGGTATATATTTGTAAATCGTCTGCATACAGATGGTAGGATGAAGTAATTTTTTGTGATTGAGTTAATAAATATTGCGAAAAGGAGTGGAGATAAAACGCCGCCCTGTGGAACACCGGCAGAGACACTACACCACGAGGAATAAGTGTCATCAATACGGATTCGCTGTCGGCGTCCAAACAGGTAACTGCGAAACCAGTCAATTACCGATGGAGATATGTTAAGAGAGCGAAGAAGTTCCAACAAAATGTCAAAATCGACATTGTTGAAAGCATTGCTGAAGTCTAGTAGCGTTAGCACAGTCAGCTTACCATGACCGATACCGTCTCGTATGTCATCGGTGATCTTCGTAAGAGCAGTAACAGTGCTATGGCCCGCACGAAAACCAGACTGATAAGGATTAAGCAGGTTATTTTGACAAGATAAGAGGTAAGTTGTTGATGGATAAGGCGTTCTAAAACTTTGGATAAGAAAGGAAGAATAGATATGGGACGATAATCGGAATAGGATTCAGGATTAAGTTTTTTGGGAAGCGGCGTTATTTGGGCTTCTTTCCATATAGCTGGAAAAGTACCCGATGTCACAGAGTAGTTAAGGATGTGCTGGATTATAGGAGCGATTTCATCGAGTATGGGTACGATCATTTTGCGGCTAATGCAGTCGCTACCAACAGCATTAGATGAGATAGATTGAATGCTCTTCTTAACATCACATGCGGTAAATTGACTAAAAGTAAAGGGGTCATAATTGGGAGGACTTACAGAGAAAAGAGATTTAAGCGTCTCAGCTTTTAATGGTCCATTAAAACTGGAAGAATCGGAGAAGTGACTATTAAGTTTATTGATGTCCAGATTTTGCGGAATGTTATCGTGACGCGATTTTCCAACTCCCAATGACCTCAAAAATTTCCAAACTTTTGCAGGATTTTCATTTTCTACAGAACTATGGATATGTCGGCGTTGTGCGTCCCTACATGCTCTGTTGCAGACGTTACGGTAATGTATATACTTTTCCTTACTATCATTAGAATGATGTCCTTTAAGTTTGTTCTTAGCTAGTAATTTTTTTGTGCATTAACACACGTATCTCATCAGTCAACCAAGGTGCCGGCAAATGTTTCATTTTGACAGCGCGGAGGGGTACATGAATATCAAATAGGTTCGTTAAAATTTCATTGAATTTTGATATTTTAAAATCCACGCTATCTGCACTCCAAACATCTGACCAATCGGTCTCTAATACATGCTCTCGCAAGTTTTCAATATTTATACTGGCAAAACTGCGCTGTAAAAGAATTTTGGGTTTGAATTTAGGTGGCCGAATTTTGTACGAAAGAAAGATCATGTCATGATGAGAGATCATCTGCTGCACACTGGCTATACGCAGCTGCATGGGAAGGAGAAGATATAAGAATTAAGTCTAGAAGAGACGGTGTATAGTTTGGAGGATTGATTATAAAATCTCTAATCAGTGATTTAAACTTAGAAATTACTGAAGAAGATATTAAACATAAAATAAAAACGATAAGGACCCGGTATACAACAGAATTAACCAAAATAAAGCAATCTACTAAAAGCGGTTGCTCTTCTGACGATGTCTATGTACCGAGCCTGTACTGGTTTAAACATGCAGAATTTTTAAGCAGTGTATGCGTCCCACGGCAGAGTACATCAAGTCTCGTAAGTAGAATCTTTTATCAATCCATACATATATCCATAATATTAATCCATATCCTAGTAACTCTGTCTGTCTGTTCGATAAGCGACCACTACGTGAACAGAAGCTAGGTTGGTACCTACTTAATACTTATACTCAAACAAAAACAACGTATATGAATTGTATAGGTTTATTCAGTATTATTACATCATATTCTTCTTATCATGTTCCATTGCCATGGTACAGTGCATGAAGTGATGAACTTTTCTGCATATACGTCACGCACGCGGCGGGCATTTTCACTATGATTTCTGGCATTGGTTGGTGGTAAATCGCTTAATGCTAAAGATGGTACTTCTCGCCATTCTCCAGGTACAATGGACCCTGTGACCCAATCCTCACTTTCCAGTGATCGTTGTTGCACGTAGTCCACTGTAGTTTTTCTGAGCCAATTATGTAATGCACACGTCGTTTTAACAAGTTGTTCAACTTTTTGCACTGACAATGGAATCGCCTTTTCATAGATTCGAAATTTTGATACTAATATTCCAAAAGAGTTTTCGACCACTCGTCGAGCTCTTGACAACCGATAGTTAAATATTTTTTGTTTATCGCCAAACTCTCCTCTAGTATTATATGGTTTCAAAACATCCGTCCGCAAAGGAAAGGCATCATCTGCGACGATTACGCCTTCCTTTGGGAAATTTAGAAGATTCGACAACAAAGCTTCATTCAGTGTTGATTTATTAAAGACGGATGCATCATTTGCCCTTCCGTTTGTCCCAACATCTATATAAATAAAATTATAATTCGCATCTACTACTGCAAATAGATGAATACTAAAATTATTTTTGTAGTCGAAATATTCAGAGCCTGATCTTCCTGGGCATCTTATATTCACCAATTTCCCATCCATTGCACCACAACAGTTTGGAAAGTTCCATAATCTATAGTAGTCTTCCATTATGTTATTCCATTCATGTTGACTTCCAGGAACCTGTAATAATAAAATTGTCAACATTTTAATTACAGGATGCACCACAGACTCAAAATGAAGACTCTGCTGAATCTGAGCAGACTCAAGCTGGCAGTGAGGAACAAGAAAAGGAAGATTGATATACCGATTGATAGAGCAATTAAAGAATTAAAAACTATAAGCGAGCAAGCCAAAATCCAAGCTGAAGATGAGTTTGATTTGTTTTGCAAAAGTTTGGCAGTACAACTCAAAAAAATGCCCTTGAACAGGGCTTTGATATGTCAGGAAAAACTTCAATCTGTGATGACTCAGGAACGGTTAACACAGATGTCACAATCATTTCCTGAAGTAATTTACTCGGACTCCAGCACTCCATCCCCATTTACTATCAATCAATCGCCGCTATACCAAAATACAACACCGGAGTTTAATTATAGTAACTACCGTGTCACCGAACAAGATTATACGCAACCACAACCAGTGCCTGTACCCTTGAGTTCACCACAAGACACCAATCAAGTCACAATTGTCCAAACATCCACCCAAGAGCAAGAAAACATACTCTCACAAGCTCTAAAAAGTATTACGTAAATGTTGATTGTCTAAATTAAAATGTTTCAAGAAAATAACTCAATATTTTATTAAATTGATATAACTGACCTTAATAAACTTTCCAAGGGCTGTCCAAATGGCTTCACATGCTTCTTGAAAAAAGTAGGATATTGTATTTCGAGGTACTCTGTACAAAAACTCTAAACTTCCAAAACTATCATCTGTAGCCAGGTATCTCAGTACAATTTGAAGTTTTATCCGGGTAGGTATGCTATCTCTCATTAAAGTGTTTTCTTTCGTTATTAACGGAGTAACAAGAAGTAGAAGTTCTTCAAATTTACTTTCATCCATTCGAAGATGATTACAATATGAATCAGGATCTTCAACGGCTAGTTCTCTCAACAATGTATTGGAAGCTCCTAATAAATTTCTTCTTGCAATCCATGGTCGCACCCACCACCGTCGACGTTTTCTTTGCTTCTTTTTTGTCAACTCTTTGATTAAATGATCACAAATTAAACTAATTCCAAGACGTACGACTTCATTCGATGACATATTTAAAAGAAAGAACAATGAATGTTCATTTCTGTATCATTTCGTCTAAGCCGTGTGAACATAGAATGAAAAAAAAAATGAAGCATTCACTCGAGTGAACAATCATTCGAGTGAACCGTCTGATATCGCCTTAAGGCACATGGCGGTCTGATTTCTCTTATTGGTCTTTGCTTGAGAGCGAGCACCCGTCGTGAGCGGACAGGTTAGTACAATGTGTTGGTTGATGGAACTTGTGTTTATATTTATGTGAATCGATGGTTGTTAATAAACGTGTTGAATGTAATGTGAGGTTGTTATTTAGGGCCCCTTCTGAGGTGTAATCACACAAACTAATATTATAAATTCGAAACTGACTGAACTGAACGGACTGGCCGGTTGGCGCAGTTGTTAGTATTCCTGCCTTCTGAGCCGCTGGTCCCGGGTTTGATCCCCGGATAGGTCAAACATTTGTGTGCATGAACATGTCTGTTTGACCTGGGTCTGAGTGTGGATATGTATATAAGTATGTATATCAGTCGTCAGGTTACCATAGTCCACAGGTTCTGCCTAGTTTGGGACCAGAAGACCTTGTGTGTTGATGATGTCCCATATATATAAAAAAGTAACTTCTGTCTGTGTGTCTGTTACCTTGTCACGCCTAAATATCTTATCCGATCTTGCTAAAAGGGGTTTGGGTAACTTTGTGTGAGCGGGTGGTGTCATATTTTTTTGAGCTACCAAAGATTATTTATTTACTACACCCGGATTCATAATCAGAGATCAAAAATGTAAACAAAGGTGTTGACAGAACGAAAAAAATATACATAAAACTGTGTAATCCATAATATAATGATAGACATGATAAATAAATTATTAAAAATAATAACATGTTATACTTGAATGAATTAAAAAATCTAAATGGATCGTTTTTGCAAAATTGTTACTTTAGACAAAACTATAGTGAAAGGAAGTTTCTTTCGTGCAGTAATTTTTCTTAGACTGGGCACATAGCAGAGGCTTAAAACATTTTGTGATTTTTTGTAAGTTTTTCGTGAGCCGACTGCAGGTTTAACTAGGACACGTGACATCACTTTGAAAACCCTAGCAGCATGTAGGAAAATATATCGATACCCCTTCTGACAAGATTTGGGCACTTGGTATTGGCTGGATGTTTAATTGCTACATCTTTTACTTCATGATAAATTCTTAAAATAGGTAGCCACATATTAAATTGTTTCATGGCTAGTAGCATAAAACACAATTAGGAATTATAGTTAAGAGTTCATATTCGGCTGTCCCATTTCAAAACCTAGTAAGGGACACTTTTTTACAAAAATCGTTTTATTGCGTAATCTAGCTAACCTAGTAAGTCCCTACCAAATACATAAACACCAGCTGTTTAAAATCACACAAAAACAGAAATATTTAAACATCGAAACCTAGTAAGTGTACCATTCACTCCCTCGTGACCACTTTAAAACCTAGTAAGTCATTTTAACCAATTCAAAACCTAGTAACTCTCTGGACTTGCTAGGTTTTAAAATGGGCGATACACCTTACTAGGTTTTGGAAATCAAGACCGAATATACGAACGCAGAGTGGGGATGGGCGTGGGTTTGCTGCAGCAAGTCACAACTCGCCGGCACCTTGCGGTCTCGCTTCAATCTTCGTCGACGCGCGAACGAAGTAACTGTGTTTCAGTAATTTGTTTGTATCTACTTCATAAAATGAACCGCCAAATGCAATTTTACCGTTCGAAAAAGATTGTGGCTGCTGCCAATAACAGAACTAACGATTTAGATTGTGATTTAGAGACAGAGAAGTGGTAAGTTTATTATACCTATTATTAGTATATTATTTCTTTTGACTTTAAAACATTCATATAATGTTATGATGCTAACATTCATATTTTAATCTCTGTGCGTGGTTATTGTTTTGTTTGGGTTTGATATGTGTGGCTGGTTTTTAACCGACTTCACAAAAAAGGAGGAGGTTCTCAATTCGTCTGTATTTTTTTTTTTTTTTTATGTTTGTTACCTCATAACTTTTGACTGTGTGAAGCGATTTTGATAATTTTTTCTTTATTCGAAAGCTCATGCTTCCCGTTTGGTCCCATATCCAGGGTATCCGGATCTGATGCTTGGATCCTGGGGAAATCGAGGGGAATCCCTCAAAAAGTAAGGCAACAATTCTGTTTCTGATGCCTTTATACATAATTTAGTATGAACATTTGCGTATGGAGACTATCTTTATGATGAGTCCATGAGGAATAAGTACAAGGCATTTGAAGTCGGTTGTCTACGTTTTTTGAAACGAAATTATGTAGTTTGTTGGTTTTGGCGCCAAAAGCACGGTAATAATATCTAACAGTATTCTACAGTATCAGTATTTTTATTGAATACCTACTTCCTATTTCATTCACAACGAATTTCATATTTTTTTATTAAAAATATAATATTTACAATCAAAGAAACTCAAGTAGGTAGATGAAGTTAAAATACTTTATGCGGGCGTATATTTTACGTACCGCGCGTGCAGGCTGTAGGTAGTTATTTCAAGGATCGGCCCGAGTCACAATTAAATACTGTTATATGTTATTACCGTGGTAAAAGGGAATTATTTATATTTATATTATTTATATATTTACTTCAAAATAATACTATAACTTGACAAGCTTGCGGTTTGTTTTTGTTGCATTTTTTTTCTTTTCTTTGCTTCAGTTTGCCTGCTAATAACTACTCAATTGAACTTAATGAACCATCTACTTCCTCATCGCACAATAATACTGCTTTAACAACTAACACGTCCTTAGGCGTCATTAGTCTTGAAGAATTAATTACAGCCAGCGATTTGGACGACTCAGTTGAAGATCCTAACTTTGAGTTGCCTGAATCTGTCAAAGATACTTCGTCTGAATTAGATACTGATTTTACATTTCGGGACTATGTATTGGGTATTGAACAGCAAAATACACAACCTGAAATACATTTTGTAGCTGCATATCCCGGTCCAGTATTTACTTATAATGAATATAATAATATATCGAACACCACTGCACCACAAAATGCCGCCCCGCAATCTATAGATGCCTCTATACCAAATGTTTAAAACAAAATAAAAATAAAATTAAGTATCCGATGATAGTAAACAGTTGTGATGGCAAATGCAAGAGGCAATGTGCCACGTTTTCACTTGAATGGCGAAAAGAGATTTGGGATAAATATTGGGATCAAAATTATGTATCAAGGCGTTATTTTCTAAATAAATGTATATTTGTTCAATAAAGCGACGTAAAATTCAAATCTCACATTCTAATGAAACTTTTTTTTAAAACGAAAGTCGTTATTTTTACTTGCCAAATAAAGACAACGAGTTGATTTCAGTTTGTCGCAACTTTTTTTTGGCAACTCTTGGATATAAAACTGATGCCGTGGTAACAGAGCTAAGTAGAGCTATAAAAAAGGACTATTGAATGCATCTGTTTTCAAAGAAAATAGGGGTGGCAATCGGAGAAAAATTAATGCAAGTTTAATAACCGAACATATCATGACTTTTCAGCCTACTATCAGTCACTATCGCCGTCACAATGCGCCATTTACTAAATATCTGCCTAGACATTTAACATTACAGCAAATGTATAAAGATTTTAAACAAAAAAATCCAAATTTTAAATGTGGGATTGAATTATACAGGCAAAAAATAAAAGAAATGAAAATATCATTTCACATGCCTAAAGGCGATAAATGTGTAGATTGCTCGATTCATGAAGAAGAACTGAAGAAGTACAGTGATGTTAACTTGATGCCTGAAGTAATTAGAACGAAATATGAAAATCATAAGTCTAAAGTTGACTCTGCTTTAAAAAGTTACAGATTAGATGGAACAAATAAAAATTCAAACAAAGTTAAATATATATCAATGGATTTGCAGAAAGTGATTATTTTACCAGAAATGCCTGACATTAAAGATGCGTTTTTCATGAGTCGTTTGGTCACTTTTAATTTAACATTTGCTCCAATTGAAAAGAAGTCAAGCGATTTTGCCACATGTGTCCTTTGGCATGAAGCTCAAGCTGGACGAGAGGCGAGTGATATTGTGAATGCCATATATGCTTTCTTACAGGCTAATAGGGATTTGGAGCACTTGTATATATGGGCTGATAATTGTACAGCCCAAAATAAAAATTGGACCCTTTACACAGCAATGATTATGATAGTTAACAACTCCTCGAATGATCTTAAATCGGTAACGATTAGCTACCTGACAAAAGGACATACTCACATGTCCGCGGATGCCGTTCACGGCAATATAGAATTGAAAATGAAGAGACAAAAAAATGTTTACGATTATCAAGATTTTAAAGATATTGTGATGCAGTCAAGGAAAAACATAAAAGTTGTAGAAGTTACTTCTAGATATGAATGGCCAAAAAAAAGAGAGCGGCACGTCATAATGACCCGCTTAAAGATTTTAATATAAACTCTCTTGTACAACTGCAATTTAATGCTGGTTCAAGAAATCTTTTTTATAAAACAAAATACATTTAACTTATTTATTTGAACTTAATTTTTGAAATTATGTTTGTTTTTTTATTTTGACTTGAATTTAAATTTTGTTTTTTTTTTTAGATTTGATGAACCTCTCCAGGAATTAGACTTTTTAATTAAAAAATTTGATTGTCATACTCTCCCTAAGACAATTGCCAATCCAAGGGGCGTTAAACAGAATAAAAAAGAAGAAATTATTAATAAATTAGTACGGTTGCGGTCTATTTGGACTGAATGTTATATTGTACTAAAACCGTAATGAACAAATCTTAAAATGACCTTTTCCCATAATGTCTGATGTTCGAAATGTCTGTGATGTCTAATGTCTGATAATCATTATGTCTGACGGGACATGTACAATCAGATTCAACATCAGTACTTCATGCTAGTGCATTCATGCTAGCTAGTTATACTCTGGTCAATACACTGACAAGAAAACTATGATTGTTTCTTCAAAGTACCATCACCAAAAATGTCCTGCTCGTGTTCTCAACACATTTTCTACAAATTTGCGTCGCAGTATCTTCTCTTTTTCGCCATATTATTTCTGATCTTAGATCTTTGGGTGACAAACGCACTGGAGTTCTAGGTACGAGTAATGATTTGAACCTAATATTCCAACAGCTGCGTGACGCTGTGCTGTTATGTCGCAGGCATGTTGCCTACCATCAGGCACAGGCGTCCCCATTTTTTCACATGCTTAAAAACCACTATAATTTCAAATTCAATGAATTATTGTGAGCTATATTAGTAGGGATTCAACATTAATTCTAAACGAAACTTATTTACTATAGCTCGCAAGAGTTAACATGAGACATGAACCCTGTAGGTAGTACACACCGGACTCCAAGGTCTCCACGCCTCGACACAACCCCCTCATTTTTTCCTGGGTCTCTTACCGCCCTTAAGGCCTGCAGCGCGCACTATGGGGCGTTATCGCCCACTTTGGGAAAGGCTGCTCTATACTATAAAATGAAGTCGGTTAGAAATAATCTATGGCTAAAAAGTATATCCGACAGTAATTTTGATTTTTTTTATACCCGCATATTGGGTGTTATCTTCTTAATATATTAAGGACACATATAACTTACGTGTCGCGTTGTTTGTCGGCGATAGACTCCTGAGTATTTTAACAGATTTTAATCAAAATCGCACACCGTGTGCTGTATGATCCAACTTGAAAGTTAGGATAGTTTTGATTTCAATTAATAGTCTTTACATATATGACAATATTCGAGCGAAGCTGAAGCAGGACGGTAGTTATATAAACATTTTCATGTTTAGGTTCTATTTCATTTATTGTTTAGTCAATTTGCACGGTTGGTTACAAGAGATCGTCCTAAGCGAAGCATTAATTGAAATATCTAGATTATAACGTTCTTAAGTATATTTTTGTGGCTTTTAGGAAAGAGTTTTCTTATCTGATTAATTAATTACACCTTATATATTTGCTTCAGGTTTAATTTTTATCACTACATTTTCATCAACTATCATCCGGTTCATCATAGTTATATTAAAATTAAGAATAGAAATAGTCTTTTTTGTTATAAAATTATTATATTATTTTATTTTAAGCTTTTAAAAAATGTTACTAACTGTACTTCAATTTGACAGTTTTTTTTCCGGCATACTAGAGTAAGTACATTTCAAAAATCAGTCATTATGGGAAAAGGTCATTTTAAGATTTGGTCATTACGGTTTTAGTACAGTATAACATTCAGTCCAAATAGACCGCAACCATTAGTGGTTGCGGTCTATTTGGACTGAATGTTATATTGTACTAAAACCGTAATGAACAAATCTTAAAATGACCTTTTCCCATAATGTCTGATGTTCGAAATGTCTGTGATGTCTAATGTCTGATAATCATTATGTCTGACGGGACATGTACAATCAGATTCAACATCAGTACTTCATGCTAGTGCATTCATGCTAGCTAGTTATACTCTGGTCAATACACTGACAAGAAAACTATGATTGTTTCTTCAAAGTACCATCACCAAAAATGTCCTGCTCGTGTTCTCAACACATTTTCTACAAATTTGCGTCGCAGTATCTTCTCTTTTTCGCCATATTATTTCTGATCTTAGATCTTTGGGTGACAAACGCACTGGAGTTCTAGGTACGAGTAATGATTTGAACCTAATATTCCAACAGCTGCGTGACGCTGTGCTGTTATGTCGCAGGCATGTTGCCTACCATCAGGCACAGGCGTCCCCATTTTTCACATGCTTAAAACCACTATAATTTCAAATTCAATGAATTATTGTGAGCTATATTAGTAGGGATTCAACATTAATTCTAAACGAAACTTATTTACTATAGCTCGCAAGAGTTAACATGAGACATGAACCCTGTAGGTAGTACACACCGGACTCCAAGGTCTCCACGCCTCGACACAACCCCCTCATTTTTTCCTGGGTCTCTTACCGCCCTTAAGGCCTGCAGCGCGCACTATGGGGCGTTATCGCCCACTTTGGGAAAGGCTGCTCTATACTATAAAATGAAGTCGGTTAGAAATAATCTATGGCTAAAAGTATATCCGACAGTAATTTTGATTTTTTTATACCCGCATATTGGGTGTTATCTTCTTAATATATTAAGGACACATATAACTTACGTGTCGCGTTGTTTGTCGGCGATAGACTCCTGAGTATTTTAACAGATTTTAATCAAAATCGCACACCGTGTGCTGTATGATCCAACTTGAAAGTTAGGATAGTTTTGATTTCAATTAATAGTCTTTACATATATGACAATATTCGAGCGAAGCTGAAGCAGGACGGTAGTTATATAAACATTTTCATGTTTAGGTTCTATTTCATTTATTGTTTAGTCAATTTGCACGGTTGGTTACAAGAGATCGTCCTAAGCGAAGCATTAATTGAAATATCTAGATTATAACGTTCTTAAGTATATTTTTGTGGCTTTTAGGAAAGAGTTTTCTTATCTGATTAATTAATTACACCTTATATATTTGCTTCAGGTTTAATTTTTATCACTACATTTTCATCAACTATCATCCGGTTCATCATAGTTATATTAAAATTAAGAATAGAAATAGTCTTTTTTGTTATAAAATTATTATATTATTTTATTTTAAGCTTTTAAAAAATGTTACTAACTGTACTTCAATTTGACAGTTTTTTTTCCGGCATACTAGAGTAAGTACATTTCAAAAATCAGTCATTATGGGAAAAGGTCATTTTAAGATTTGGTCATTACGGTTTTAGTACAGTATAACATTCAGTCCAAATAGACCGCAACCATTAGTACCCCTGATGCCAGAATCAAAAAAGGCATTTTGGCACAATTTACCTATTAATGACTCGTCAGTCGATTTGACCAATGATGGGCAAATATCTCCAGCTGACTAGAGCTATTCAGCTGATACAGACATTACCGTAACATTTATTTTGTTTCTTTTTTTTAATTAATAAACGAATTCATTCAATAACTCATTATTTTATTTATATACCCTACAGTCTAGAATTAAGTCAATGAAATATGATAAGTTCCATGTCCCATAAACCATTACAAAACCTAGCAAGTGCTCTTACTATGTTATGAAACTAATTGCTACATGAACCTTTACTATGTCGTGTCAATTATCAAAGTTAGTAAGGGTTTTAAAATATGTAATATACACATGTATATTTTATTTTGTAGTACTATGTGTTCATCATTTATCATTTTTTACAACCAATATCATGTTTTTTACCTATCATAAATACTTTTCATAGGCTGACCTATTTTACGTTTATGCGCTCTCCTGTAAAATTTAGTTTCAAGTCCTTACTAGGTTTTGAAATGGGGCAGCCGAATTATTTACAAGTACCTATTTTTAATGGAAATAATATTCAACTTTTGGTTGACAACGAATGATATGAATAATGATGACAATGTGAATATCAACACTGCAGCAGTTTCTGGGATTGTAGCCTCAGGTATCGAGTAATCTCAATTCGAGGAAACAATGTCCGCCATGGGCATTCCCATATTTCGAAAAAGATATTACGCAAAAATACAAGATCTCATATTCAATGAATGGAAGGTTACAGCTGTGGAAGTGATGGACCGGGCTGCTGCAAAAGAACGTGAAGGAGCAATCGAACAAGGAAATTTAATAAATGGTGTTCGCAGACGGAGCGTGGTGCAAACACTCATACAGTAATAATTACAAAGCACTGTCTGGTGTAGCTGCCATCGTTGGTCGAAAATTTGGGGAAGTTCTTTTTCTTGGCGTCAAAAATAAATATCATATGCGCACGAACAGAGAAACTCCAAAAAAAAAACAAAAAATCACATTTGCTACAAAAATTATGAAGGCCCGTCAAGTGGTATGGAAGCGACAATAATAAGTAATCGGTTTTAAGTAATCTGTCGATATGTATGGGCTTATCTACGGCAACATAGTGGCTGATGGTGATTCTGCGACGTATGCTAAAATATTGGCGTCAGATCCGTATCCTGGTCACGTTGTTTGCAAGATCGAATGCCGAAACCACGTTTTGCGAAATTTGTGTAACAAGCTGCGTGTGCTGGGAAAAGACACAAAATACCCGAAAGTACATAGGAAGCATATAAACGATGAAAAAGTTATGAGAATTCGAAAAGTGATCACAAATTCGATTAAACATAACAAAAACATTTCAAAAGATTTAGCTGTAAAACAAATTTATGAAGAAATCACAAACTCCTTGCATCATGTATATGGAGACCATACACACTGCAAGGACTATTACTGCAACAAAGATAAAAGCATTTTGGCTTCCACTGTAGCAGAGCTAGAACATTCCATGTTTTGGTTTCGGCTCAAAGTAATTTTGAATTCCGTGGCCGCCAAATCTCGGAGTTTGTTAGAAGACGTTGATACTAATGCTTTGGAAAGATTCAACAGTTGAATTTGAAAGCTGCAACTTGGCAACTATGTGCCAAATTCATTGGTGGCAAGCGGATAAATTTTGCAACAAGACGTTCATATCAAGCGAGATGTGCTACTGCTGTTGTTAGTTATAACACTAAAAAGCCTTTATACACTTTGCACAAAAAACCTTGGGGTAAAGCCCTAGAGGCAGTATAAAAAAATGGAAAGTAGGAGAGAGCAACAGAGAAGACAAGGGAACGCGGTGAAAATAAAAATAAATAGAGTAAAACTTTTTGAAAGTCAAAACGACTACGGGAAACAAGTGGCAGCACCAGATATGTCTGATGAAAATTACAAAGCAGCATCATTAGAATTTATAAAAAATCTAGAAAAACTAGTCTCTGACAGGGAAGGAATTCAAAAAAGAACCACAACACCAACGGGAGAGCTCTGAATGGTTGCAAATTAAGAGACTAATGGTAACTGCTTCCAACTTTGGAACCATAATAAAAAGAAAGAAAAATATAGCTGCTCTAGTAAAAACCATTCTGTATAATCCGATATTGCATCGGTTGCATCGGTGACACATGGCCTTAAAAATGAAAAATTTGCCATGCAACAACTGACCCGCCAAGAAAATTTGGTAATAGAAGAGTGTGGGCTTTTTGTCGACAAAGAATTCCCATTCATTGGTGCTACACGTGATGGAGTTGTGGGTGACGACTGCATAGTCGAAATTAAATGTCCTGTGGCAGCATATAAAATTGGTATAGAAAAAACTGTTAATGTAACATAATCCACAGACAACATTATTGATAATATCATTGTCTGTGGTAGTTGTGTGCTGGCAACACTAACGGCGCACTTTTTTCTTCTTATCGTGACAGCCGGCTGGTCCAGTCACAGTTTTGTAATCATATTTTAAATAGTGCACAAATAAAGTGAATTTGTTTAACTTACGTCTTATTTTATTGCTAACAGTTTTGGTGCCGAAATAAAACAGAGAAAAAGTGATGTGAGTTCTTCAAATTCCACAAGAAGTGTTAGTCGGCCACGCTATATTGTATTGCGCGCTATATCAAATTTAATACTAGCACCTACAACGGGACGCATGATTTCCTTCAATTCAGTGCGAGTAATTAATGGATCATGCCGGTGGAGTGAAATTTGCATTCAATTGAGATAAGAAGCGACGCCATTTTGATTGTCCTTCACAATCGCTGCGGTCAGTTCATTAACGTCGGCCATCTTACTCCGGCGCCTGCGCTTCCCTCCAAAAGTTAACCTATATGTCATCGAGCGACACTGACGTTGCTATCACTGAAATCGACAGTGACACTGACGTATCGTTCATCAGTACTTTAGCAAGATCGTCAACACCAACAATTAAACGATTTCAGCTAACTATGGAAAAATCCCAGCAATTAGCACGCCTGCGCCAGGCCAGAGGACATTGCAAACAAGCAATAACCCGCTTGGAAAAGTTTTTCTCCACACTAGAGCAACTAGATGCTGATGAAATACAAACGCGTCACAAGGCACTCAAGGAGACATATGGAAAGTTCCAGGAAGTGCAGCTGGATATCATATGCATTGATGAAGCAGATGATGAAACGGAACAAGTGGAGGAGCGATTCTTCGCACTGTGCACCACTATTAATAAATTAAAGGCCAATATTTCACATCCATTGGAGGCCACCACACACTTGATTACGAAAAACAAGTCGCCCAAACTCCCTAATATAAACATCGCTACATTTGATGGACGTGAGATAGCAGCGTACAAGCCATTCAAGGACCTTTTCACTGCAGTGATTGACAAAACAAGGATTTAAGTGATATTGAAAAATGTACTACCTACGTACATTGTGTCAGGGTGAGGCCTTGCAAATCATAGAGGGACTTCCAATTTCCAATGAATCATACAGGCAAGCATTTGAGTTGTTAAACAAGAGGTATGACAATCCCACACTGTTAATAAACAACCATGTTAGTCTTTTGCTAGATTTACCTAATGTGCAGAGAGGTACAGCACAGCAGCTGAGAGATTTAGTTACCCGTGTTCGACAAAATGTAATGGCTTTAAAAATCTAAAACAGCCTGTTGAGTATTGGGACACAATGCTTGTGTGCTTATTAACTAAGAAACTAGATCTCCTCACTGTTAGGTTGTATCACTCTGACAGAGACTTTAATGTTGTGCCCACTTTAAATGAATTACTAGAATTTTTAGAAAAAAGAGCTGCATCTCTTGAGAGTAGTCCAACAACAGCTGATAAAAACAAACCCAAAGGTAGTGTAAGCTTGACGGCTGGAGTGGCTGCTAACAATGTCATCAAATGTAAGTGTTGCTCCCAAGATCATAGACTATTCAAGTGCCCTCAGTTTTCACTAATGTCCCCACATAAAAGAAATGAATTTGCAATTCAAAACAAAATTTGTAAAATTTGTTTAGGGTCACACGCACAAAAATGCCGTTATCACTTTCAGTGCAAGCTATGCAAGTCCAAGACTCATAACACAGCGTTGCATGTTGAGTCAGTAAATGAGAAACAGAAACCAAGCGAGGACGCACAACCAGAGCCAGCAATAAGTGTGTGCTTCATCTAAAAATCCCGCTGCCAAGGTGCTATTGCCAACAATCAAAGTATTAGTCAATGATGCTTTTGGAAATAAATTGGTAGTTAGAGGCTTGTTAGACTCTGGTAGTCAATCATCCTTTTGCACAAAGGACCTCGCCGACAGGTTAGGTTTGCAACCATTTTCTCAAAATTCAAATATTGTCACACTAGGTGACCAAGTAAGTAAAAATAAGTTCAGCGGTCAATCTAGTAATTACCTCAATGACTGAACAATTCCAATTAAAAACAACCTGCTCTATTGTTGAACATATCACCAACCCTTTGCCTCAAAGGAGGTTTGAGTCACAATCATACATGATTCCAAAGGGTATTTATTACATTGGCTGACAATGAGTTTAACATTCCAGGAAACATAACACTGCTTCTCGGAGCGGACATATTCTTCAGAGTTCTGACTGATGGAAAGATAGAGGGTGGACCTGCAGACCCTATCCTGATCAACACCAGGTTTGGATACATCATCTCAGGTGACAACTTTCCTTGTTCAAATTTCTTAACGACTATGCATACAGTGGTTTGTCACAATCTAGATAATCTTGTAAAAAAATTCTGGGAAACAGAAAAGGTACCAGAAATATTTCTAGAATCGTTGCCGGAGCACGAGCATAGTGAAGGGGTATTCAAGGACTCTGTCAAAATCATAAATAATAGGTTTGAAGTAAAACTTCCATTGAAATGCAGTTTGAAGGAAATTGATTCCTCACAATCATTTGCAATAGCTTTACAGCGCTTTCATAACCTTGAGAAACGTTTTGCTAGAGATCCATTATATAAAAAAATGTATGTTGACTTTATACAAGATTATTTAAATCTAGGACATGCAAAAATTATTGATACAGAAGCACCATGTCACGATGAGCAGCCATTGTATTTTCTTCCTCACCATGCTGTCCTCAAAACTGATAAAGTAACAAATAAATTGCGCACTGTCTTCGATGGTAGTGCAAAAAGCAGGTCCGGCATTAGCTTAAATGAAATGTTGTCTAACGGGCCTGTGGTTCAAAAAACAATTATTCGATGTTTTATTGCAGTTTCGCACATTCAAGTACACTCTTATGTGTGATATACGTCATATGTTCAGGCAAATACTTGTTCATCCACATCACAGGGTTCTGCAAAATATTTTGTGGCGCAATTCTCCTGTTGAACAACTAAAATGCATTCAACTCCAAACAGTAACATATGGGTTGACTTGCTCCACCTATCTAGCGACTAGATGTCTTGTAGAACTTGCCAAAACAAACTTGAACACCTTTCCACTAGCTTGTCATGCTATATTAAACAACTCTTATATTGATGATATCATATGCGGAGAAAACACAATCAGTGCCGCCAACCAGTTGCAAAATCAATTAATAAATCTATTGAAATTAGCTGGGTTTGAGCTTCATAAGTGGTGCTCAAACAACATCGCCCTCTTAAAGGAATTCCCAACAGAGAATTTAGGTTTCATCAATAAGGATCTGGATTGGGACAAACTAACTGTAAAGACATTAGGTTTGTCTTATCACACCAAGGAGGATGTATTCAAAATCACTGGTGCAGTAGTGACAGCAACAGACACTCCCACTAAAAGGTCTGTGCTCAGTTCGATAAGCAAATTCTTTGATCCGATAGGATTTGCAGGTCCACTTACTGTCAGGGCTAAGTTGATATTACAACAGATCTGGCAAAGCAATCTAGACTGGGATGAGATTGCCTGCTGGTCTGGCTAATATTTGGTTTAAGTTTCAATCTGAAATCTCAAATATGTCTCCAATTTGTGTTGAACGTAACATCAAACTTTATGATTCTCAGCACACTGAATTAATTGGTTATTGTGATGCCTCTACTGATGCGTATGGTTGTTGTGTCTATATTAAAGTACAAATACAGGGTGTTTACCATATTTTCTTATTGTGTTCAAAATCAAAAATAGCACCACTTCATTCTAGACTCACAGTTCCAAAACTGGAACTGAATGGTGCATTGCTGCTTGCTAAACTTATAGCTAAGGTTTCAAATACATTAACAAGTATCAAGTCTTGTTTTTAAACTTTCGCGATTTGAACACATAATGTTTATAATGTATCTACAGGACTTAATCACGATTTAATTCATTGTTTAAATGCTTCGGTGTTACAACCTTTGGTGGGTAGAACTCAGTCTTTTGTGAAAGATTCCCGACACTTTGTGGAAATTGTAAGAAACATCAGATTGGAACCGGATGAGATCATGGTGAGTTTTGATGTGGAATCTCTTTTCACCAAAGTTCCAGTAAAAGAGTGTCTCGAAGTCGTTAGAGAGCTGTTAAGGGAGAACCACTTACCGGAAAACCTGATGGTGTTGTTGAGAAATTGCTTAGACGGAAACTATTTTCTTTACCGTGGGCAGCATTACCTACAGATAGATGGCGTAGCTATGGGGAGTCCTGTGGCACCAGTGTTAGCCAACATCTGGATGGAGCATTTCGAAAAATTAGTTGACTTTCAATCAGCAGCGGTAAGAATGTGGATTAGATACGTGGACGACGTTTTCTGCATTTTAAAAGGAGATAGAGAAGCAGTAAACCGTTTCTTGGAGCATCTCAACTCGATACATGTCAACATTAGGTTCACATTTGAATTGAGGTGGATAGATCTCTGCCGTTCTTGGACGTCCGAGTGACAGTTAAATCTGATGGTTCGTTGTCTCACTCTGTCTATAGAAAACCCACGCACACTGACCGGTATTTGCACGCGACGTCACATCATCACCCTCGTCAACTACAGTCGGTGTCCAGATCTCTTTTAGATAGAGCGGACGCCCTCTGTGACCCTGAACATTTAGAAGCGGAAAAAAGACACGTTCAGGAGGTACTTCAAAGTAATGGCTATAGTGTGACAAAGTTAGTGGAACACAGAAAAGGGCAGAAAAGGAAAGTGATGAATGTCGAGAGGCAGCCGGCTTTTATGCCTTACGTCAAAGGCATCACGGATAAGGTGGGGACATTACTAAAAGAATATTCTATTAAAACTGTGTATACTCCTTATCAAGGATGACGAGGCATATTAGGACGCCGAAAGACGTCATTCCATTTCAGACTCCAGGTGTGTATAAGGTCGACTGCAGCTGTGGTAGTTCTTATATTGGTCAAACTAAGCGTACAATTGCTGAAAGGATCAAAGAACACATCGCCGCTGTAAAAATCGCCAGACACAGAAATCTGCGATTGCCGAGCATTTGATTGATGCGGGAACTGGTCATTGGATCGAGCTCCACGACCCGAAGATTCTCTCCACCGAACGTCATTACTACGCAAGAATAGTTCGGGAAGCCTTAGAAATTAAAAAACATCGTAATTTCAACCGGAAGGATGGTTTTCGGTTATCGGCGTCGTGGAATCCAGTCATTAATAAATGTACGCATCGCGGAGTGAGTTCGGAGAAGCCTGGTGATACGGTTAGTGTTGTGTGTCGTGGTGGTAACCCTGCGATTTTTGAAGACCAAATGAGGGTAGATCTAGATCCCCTCATTTCGCAATGAGACGACCCGCAATTTCTTCAGTCTTCTCGTGACCACGGCGGTTGTAACGCTGCCGAAACGTCGAGGTATTTAAACAATGAATTAAATCGTGATTAAGTCCTGTAGATACATTATAAACATTAAGTATCAAGTCCATTTACTTATTTTCTGACTCAAAAATTGTACTAGGATGGCTCCAGTCTTCAACCACTACACTCCCTGCCTACATAGGCAATAGAGTAAAAGAAATAAATGCAAAGTCGAATAACATGACTTGGCTCTATACTCCAGGGTTACTCAACCCAGCTGACATTCTCTCAAGAGGTGCCAGCCCGAACAGCATACATGCAAATGAGTTGTGGTGGCAAGGGCCAAATTACTTAGTAAACCATAATTATAATTTATATATGATTGTAATAGAATCTCCATTAACATGCAACAATTTTGTAACTGAGCTGTCCACTAATGATGATGATAATTTATGGTCCCTTTACAGCAAGTACTCTTCCTATACAAAATTGCAGCGAATAATGTGCTACATTTTAAGATTCACCAACAAATGCAAAAATAAAAATTCCATCTATAAAGAACATTTGTCTGTCACTGAGATAAGAATAGAATAGAATAGAATAGAATAAATTTATTATCAATGCTAGTTACACTCACAAAATATTTATAACTAAACATCCTGAGTATTTCTCAGCAGACTCGTCAAGTAGGTACAAATTTGTAGTAATAATTTAAAATAATAACAATAACATAATTAATAAATTCAGCTGTAAAAGGGCTGTGTCAAAGTTTTCTTTTAATTTGTAATAGAAATAATAAATAAATGAAAGCGACAGTAGCAAATATTCCCTAAGATTAATACGATAGATGCAATGATCCAAAGTTAGATCCTTGCTAGTTGATGGGGTGAGAACAATGTCATTGAAATCTGACTTACATACTAATCAGAAGGTCACTTCTAAACAGTCCATTTGTCCATGTCCCTGGAGCATACGAGTAGGACTTGCCTCGCTCGGAACACAACAATAGACATCAACAGTAATATTTCACCAACACAACACATCATGCAAATGCAACACACCTCCATACTTTTCACCTCACACAAATAATTTTATAATTTTGCATTTATAATAAGGGTAGCCTCTCAAACTATAATAAAGGGAATTCAGTCATATCATTTTAGTAATGAAATCAAATGCATACATCTCAGTAAGCAAATTAATTCTAATTTAAAATCACTTCATCCATTCTTAGATGGCAATGGGCTGCTTAGAGTTGGAGGCAGACTACAGCATTCCCATCTTTCATATGATAAAAAATTCCCCATAATTCTACCCAATAAATGTCATGTCACTAAATTAATTATACTGAATGAGCATCTTTCTTTATTACATGCCGGGGCAAAATTAACCACAAACAGCCTTTGTCAAAATTATCACATCATTAATGGACAACGACAAATAAAATCGGTTATACATAAATGTTTAACATGTAATAAATTTAAGGCTGAGGGAGCCAAACAGCTTATGGGTTCACTCCCAAAGGATAGAGTAACGCCAGCAAGACCATTTGAAAGAGTGGGGGTTGATTACTGCGGTCCGTTTGAAGTCAAACAGCACACCATAAGACGGAGTGTAATTTCAAAGGGTATGTGGCAGTATTTGTCTGCTTTACCACCAAGGCTGCTCATATTAGAGCTTGTTGCAGACCTCACCACCGAGGCCTTTCTGGCTGCCTTTAAGCGCTTCATATCAAGAAGAGGTTGTCCATCAAATGTCTACTGTGACAATGCAAGCACATTCAAAGGTGCCAATAATGTGTTAAATGAGCTTTACAAGTTACATCAAAGCTCTGATTTTCAAGACAATGTTAATAATTTTGCCACCAAAGGGGCATTCAGTTCAATTTCATTCCAGCCTATAGTCCGACTCAGGGCGGATTATGGGAGGCTGCGGTCCGTTCCACCAAAACAATCTTTAAAAGGTGACAGGCTCAAAACATACATTTGAGCAATTTAGTACATTATTATGTGAAATAGAAGGCATACTAAACTCAAGGCCTCTTACAAGCATGTCTAGTGATCCTAATGATTATTCATGTCTCACACCAGGCCACTTCTTGATAGGTAGCGCTCTAAATTCATTCCCACAGCCAGACATAACAGAAATCCTTCAAACAGACTGAAGTACTGGAGGTGCTGTGAACAGATGCGACAAAGATTTTGGCGTCCTTGGTCAAACGAGTACCTGCACTTACTTAATAAACGCACTAAGTGCTATAAAGAATATCCAAACATAAAGCAAGGCATGATCGTTCTGCTCAGACACCCCAACACTCCAGTCCTTCAATGGCCTTTGGGCAGGATTCAAAGAGTTTATACTGGTGTGGACAATAAGGTCCGAATTGTTGATATCAAAACAGCTGATGGCAAAGTTCATAGCAGAGCCATTTCACAATTAGTGGTTCTTCCCACTGATCCTGATTAACCTATTTGTTCAATTATTGTATCAGCAGCCTATATAGTGTTAAACTCTAAAATATACATTCTAAAATTTAAATATATTAAGTTATTTCTGTATAAGTGTAACTGTAAAATGCAAGGGCCAGCCAGCAATTAGTTTTAAGCTAGCTTAATTCAAAGAAAATGAAACCAAGATGTAATTGACACTTTGTAATTGTCTAATTGTTTCATCGGCTTACATATTTGTGAAAACTAATAGTGATTAATTAAGACTCCATATGAGTATTTCGGTAACATAAATAAATTTAGTCATTAGTTTTGTATACAACTAATTTGATGAAACATGTTATAACTTAAAACCTAGCAAATTCAATTAAAATATCATTCAAGTAACTAAATGTTAGCCAAATTATTTATTTAATTCTATTTAAATTTAAAATCTGCGTTAATTAAGGCATGTTGAAAGTTAAATTGTATAATTAATGTAGTAGCTGCTATAATATCTTATTTTCACTTTATGTTAACTCTCAAATGGGGTCATTTGCTGTCCCCCCCCCAATCTGTTAATGTAACATAATCCACAGACAACATTATTGATAATATCATTGTCTGTGGTAGTTGTGTGCTGGCAACACTAACGGCGCACTTTTTTCTTCTTATCGTGACAGCCGGCTGGTCCAGTCACAGTTTTGTAATCATATTTTAAATAGTGCACAAATAAAGTAAATTTGTTTAACTTACGTCTTATTTTATTGCTAACAAAAACTATTCAGCTAAATAAGTTCAAATTTTAAAGTTTGATAAAAACAAAAATACAAACAGTAACTGATACTACCAGGTTCAAGGACAGTTATGAGTTACTGGCAAAGAAAGGGACATTTTTGGGATTTGGGGAGGAGAAAATGAAAAATTGTACGTTTTGTACATAAAAAGGGATGACTACTTTTGGAAAGACAAAATGGAGGCCAAACTAGTGAATTTTTTTCAAGAATATATGCTCCCGGAACTGGTAGATTCACGACGTAACCGTGGCATGCCATTGAGAGGCTGCCTGTGAGAAATAATATTCGAATTAGTTTGTTTTTTCAATGTAAATAAAAATAATTATTTGAATTTATCGGTATTTTTTTATGATACCGGTATTTTATAATTATTCGAAATGGTTTGCGCATATTACCGGTATTTCGTAAAATCTGAGGTGTATGTATATCAAATACCGGTTTTTTTTGTTCAATCCTTAGTTTTATTTACAACATACCAAAAAAATATTTGTTTGTTAGGTGTGTCAAAAAGTTTTGTTATTGGTTATAATTATGGTAGATATATTTTTTCCAACTAAATGAAGTATTCAAATTACATCGCTTGAACTGCAATCATAAACATTACTCTAGGTTATTCCGTTTGGCATATAATACCTATATGTATGTTTAAAAAATTATAACAAACTTTTACTCGTTTACTAAAAATATCAATTTCATATTATGCTTTTAATTTGAATTTATATTTTAGCGTGGAATAATACCAATCTTGTCGTAAACTTTACACCATACTGTAACAATTTAGGTACCTAAGTATTTACACGCAGCTTTGAAAATATAACTCGGCATCGACACATCTGTCAACACTTCATATACATATATTATTATCAATATCATTACCATCGCGCGCGCGAGCGAGCTATAGCTCTATCTCGGTCGCATGCGCCGCCCGGCGAACTACGTCTGCTTCACCCCCTCAAAACCTGAGCAATGCTTCTACTATTTCGTATTAAATGTCATTTGATCGGATAAATCAACGACACTTTTAGCTTTACTATAATCTAGTATAATATTGGGCTTGGAAATCAATTTGCGATGTTCGGTAATAGTAGTTCGGAAAGTCACAGAATATTTTGCAAACAAATCCAGAACATATCGTTTGCCTCTCAATATCCATTCTAACACAGTGATTCATTCCATCAGTCTCCTTTGCTATGTATTTTGCCCTCTTTTCAGTTTTGTACATAGAAACTGTCTTATTATGATAATACTTGTGGTTTTTTTTCAATGTACCAACCAGACGTGTTTCGTTTTCTAAAGCTCTCTTGCTAATACAACACTAGTGTACCAGTTATCGGTAAACAGTGTAAAGTAAAGTAAAATTTTATTTGTCATAAAATAATTACAATTAAAGATAATTCAAAAGACAGGTTTACAAGAAAAGTGATCCTACGCTATATCGCTATTACAATGGACCCCCAAAACTAGGCAAAGCCTGTATTTTGGGCGCCCTTTATCCGGTTAACAAAATAGTTTGCGCTTGCCTTATATTCACCTCAAGCCACAAAATGAAGTTTTAAAATTATATAATAAAAAGATAACTAGTTAAATTTTAAATCTATGAATTAAGATGTTAGTTAGAAGCTTAATGTACTTGAGATGAGTAACCACTTTGTATTAATTGGTTTCTAATATTTACAGTATTTTTGAATATATTTTGCTAACTTTCATTACAGTTCTTGATTCGAATTAATAATGGGTAAAAAGCAGTGGACAGAATAAATCCGCTTTGAATTATTATCAGGAGTGATTTGCACAAAAAAAAATAGAGAGCGTTGCCTGAGCGCCACACTGAGGCATAGTCTTAAAAGTACACATAAGAAATTCCTGAAGCGTTTCTTGGTTTTGGTATAGCGTAGAGCAACACCACATTTTTAGCATTTTTGTGAGTAAATCCAGTACACTTCGGGAACTTACACCTGATTATCAGACCATTGAGACCAGTGCCCAAACTGGTCTTCCCGTACTGTCATAGGAGGTGCATGCTGTGCCGGTCCTTTTTTATCCGTATTTTTGGCTTGTATCTCGTTCTCCAGCGAGCGGCGACTAGACATACTAAGCTTTACCAATATTCATACCCAATTTACAAAAAAAAAAAACACTGCGACATCTAGACGAAAATCTGCTGAAGATAAACGACATGAGAAGCATGGCTTTGTCTTTACAGAGTATAGCAACCATGAGTTTGCCATTTTGACATCCAAATAATGATAGAACACACGTATTTGCCATCGTTTGCTATGCAACTGTATCTTGTATATCGCCATGATGCTGTCGATCAGGTCAGGTTGTTTTATACTCACGTTCACTCACGTCACCTGGAGTTCTAGGAGGACGGCCTTGGGTCCCTGGGATAACAGTTCCAGTCCCATTTCCATCATTGTTTTAAATACTATTTAAAACTAAGTTAAGTAAGTTTTTATTTGCATTTTTAGTTGACTTTAAAGTTAAATAAGTATGTGACTTAACTTGATTTTTATAATTTGTTGTCTCGTGAATAAAGACTGATGTCTGAAATCCCCCTTTTGAATGTAATTTTTTTAAATGCTTTTAAATAAAAAATCAATTTTTTATGCGTTTTATTACTTAGATGCATTTTCCGTTAGTAATAAATCATTTACATTTTGCGGTATACAATAAAACATTTTTTTAAGGGGAAGAACTCCTTTAGGCTCACTTTGGTGGGTCAAAGCCAAGCGTTTCTTTACACTTGTTTTGAAAAAAGTTGTTTTTGGTTTTTTAAAAAGGAAAGTATATGGGGCTAGACAAAACCAAACGTGGTAAAAGGTTTTGGTTCCAAAATGATATTTTTTAGTGGAAATGTGGGCGATCGAGAAAGAACTGCATCGAACCAATAATTGTGTTGAAGGGTTTGATAGAAAATTTAACAATAAGTTAGGGAGAAAATACAGCAACTTCATTAATTATATATATGTTATAAAGCAAGAGGCAACATAGAACACGTTACGTGAAATACATATATTACAAATAATATTAATAATATTACAAATAAACGAAAAAATCAAAACATCGATAACGACTGGTTAATGACAGGTGAAATATAATACGTGGCAATATGGCAGTTTGTTTTATATTTATTTAAGAGTACGCATGTGGCTTTAAACTATAATACTTATAATTTGTGACTGTATCGATATTTAACTATATCTAGTTTTTTAGATTGATAACAATTTAATTAAGTTAAGAGGCTGATTAGTTAGATCTTGTCAATGATTACTAGTGAATTATTTGCGCATTTCGTCTTTTCTGTGGACAAAACAATCCTATCAGTAGACTCAATAATTTAACAAAAATGTTATGTTCCCAAAATATTTGATTTTGATCTCAATTATACTATATAAGAATGTAATTATTTTAACTACCTGAACCCTAATAACATTGAGTAAATTTAATGACTTTTTTATTTCAAAATGTCCGTGTCCTGATTTTTTGTATGATTCAGATTCAGATTTTTATTCGTAACAAGATATTTAAGTCAATTAAAAAATAAAATTAAAATTTCGATTATCAATAATGAAAAAAATTCTTATAAAATATCAAATAATTACCCACTTAAATTTCATCTCAACAATTACAAGAAAATAATTTAATGTACTTCACATAATCAAACAAGCAAAAAATAATCTTACGTAATTTATAAAAGTCATACACAAAATAGGATTGAGTCGAAACAACACAGCTTATCGGTAAGTTTACATTAAATCTATAAATGTACTTTAATTTTAAAAATTCGTCGAACTTATAGAATGCGTGGTCGACAAACCAGTTTTTTACCCTACGCTTATACGAACCTCTCGAGTGTGCCTCTCTGAGCTCACTGACGATTGTATACTACAGACACAGTAACGTGTACCAATTTGGACGTCTTAGTAAGTCGGTGTGGTACGGGGCAGAGTCGGCTCGGGTGGCGCGATCGCGGGTTCGCGTCCCCAAGACATGTGTATTCATCAAGGTGGTCCCAGGCATAGGGTAAAGGGAGGTATATTGGTGATATAGGTAAGTTGGTGATATTTTTTAAACGGAATACCACTTCCCTATGCAAGGAAATTCAAGAGACAGCGCTATCAAGTTGCTGTGAGTGTGAGAAGGATAGCTATATACTCGTTGCTTCGCTACAACGTTCCCGCGTTTAGTAAAAACTAATATGGCGATTTAGAAACGGCAGCTGACATTTCGCGCTAGTGATATAGTGAAGTTATTTTGGTTTTTTGTTAAGGTAAGAGCTTGAATCGCGGCTATTTGGCTAATTGGTAGTATTGAAATAATTTAACAAAACTAATTGGTAGTGTAGACAGTAGATACATAAATTATTTCTGCAATACTTTTATCACATTTTATTTTATTCCATGTGCCAACATGTGGAACAATGATTTCGTTCGTCGTGACTAGTGCCAATAACGTAAGCTAATTATTGGCAGTAGTAACGGTCATAGAAATTTGAATTCTAATAATATGTTTTTTATTCGTTTAGATTTTGTTGTGAACAATGAAAAAGAAAACAACAAAAAGAAATCAAAAGAAATAGAAAAAAGTACACGAAAGCAATATAGTGAAGAAAATATTAACAAAGCTATCGACACGATTAAAAATGGCATGGCTAAAAAACAAGCAGCAAGAATTTATCAGGTTCCTCGAGCCACGTTGCAGTTTCGCATCAAGAAACCTGAACATAAACTTCAGCCTGGTCCTAGTCCAGTACTCAACGAAGAGGAAGAGAATAAACTTTGAGTTGAGTTGGTTAAATATTAGCCATGCAAAGGGGTTTTCCTAAAAGGAAAGAAGATCTTTTAAATAGTGTAGCAGAGTTTATAAAAAAAAGCGGCCGTTCTAACCCATTCAGAAATAACATTCCCGGGGATAAATGGTACAAACTCTTCTTAAAGAGACACCCAGATATTACTGTAAGAACACCTGAAGCAGTAACAGGGGCAAGTGCTGCCGTATCAGAAAACGATATAAAAGGATGGTTTCAGGCAATTGAAATATACCTGAAAATCACAATTTGTTTGATGTTTTATCAGACCCGAAAAGAGTTTTGAATGGTGACGAAACCAATTTCGTTCTTTGCGCAAAAACTGGTGTGGTCTTAGCACCAAAGGGTGCAAAAAACGTTTACGAGGTCGACCACGCCCCTGCTAAAAGTTCACTAACAGTGATGTTTACTTTTGCTGCCAATGGTGAAACCACCCCACCCATGGTAATATTTCCTTACAAACGTTTGCCAAGTGAAATTGCTTCAAAAGTACCATCCGATTGGGGTATAGGTCTCAGTGACAATGGCTGGATGAAAACAGAAATTTTCGCTCAATATATAGAAAAAGTATTACATCCGCATCTCGTGCGTAATCAAGTACCATTCCCGGTCATTTTGTTTGTGGATGGACACAAAACTCACCTCACTTATGCCGTCAGCGAGCTTTGTTCCTCATTGGATATTGTGCTCATAGCACTTTATCCCAATTGTACTCAATTGATTCAGCCTGCAGATGTCTTGTCATTCAGACCTTTAAAAGGTGGTTGGCAGAAGACGGTCTTAGAGTGGCGGCGTGAAAATCCATCACAAGCTCTCACAAAAGTCGATTTTGTACCACTATTGGAAAAAACTATTGCTAAAAGCGTAAAACCAGATACAATTATTAATGGATTCCGGGCTACCGGTCTTTGTCCATGGGACTCAAATGCTATAGATTACTCGAAGTGCTTGGGGAAGAATCTAAAGAATAAGCCGGAAGGAGAAGCAATACCGGTAACTTCGAGAGTGATGAGCAGAAATGATTTTATCAGATATGCAGGACAGTCGACAATAACAGATCTTATAAACAAGCAGGATTTGACAGTTGCTGAGAAAATTTTACAAAACCTGTGGTATTTTTTTGATGAAAACGGAAACAAGCAAACGTGTGAAGAAAACCTTGAAGAAAAAAGAGTTAGAAAACCAAATGAGAACTCTGATACAAATAAAAAAGACGACAATAAAGAAATCTATGGGACAAATACCTCGGATGCTTCTCTTAAAGAACAGGACCTTTTGGACATTGAAAATATGGATTTTATTATGTGTGATGAATTTGATAGTACATGTAACATTCCTCTAGCTCAAGAAGTGTTGATTGAAGACAACACAAATGACATCATGACCATCAAAGATTCTCGGACTGATTATTTTTCAAAATACACAACACACACGAGAACATGGATTTTTATACACCCAAAGAAGATACTGAAACAACAGAATGTGTACAACTTACTCACATTGCTCAAATTGAAACACATAAAGAAAGGAGTCACTACAGTTTAGACAGTAGTTCAAAGAAATCAGTCTCTAGTAATGACGTCGTCCGTCAAGCTCAACAGGATTTTAACAAAATTGAAGTTCTAGAAACTGTAAGCAATCCTATTTTCATTACCCCTATTAAGATAAACTTACATGAAACAAAACTTGATGACATATTGGTGTTTCCTAAAACACCTCAAAGGAAGGGAGTGAGACAAACTAAGACCTTATGTTATTACATCAAAAGAATTCAAGGATGAGGAACGTGAAAAAATTAAAGCAAAGAAAGAAAATGAAGAAGGCATACAAAAACGAAAGGAGCAACGACAACAAAAAAAACTTGCCAAAACTGAACAAATGTTAAAAAAAGAAGAAAAAATTGTCAAGAGAAAAGTTGATAAAAACCGTGAAACTGCGGAATTTGCAAAGAGAATATTATTTTCAAAAGATTTTTATAATTTAAACGATGATAACCATACTAAGATAAAAAAAGAAAAATGTGATACTATGAATAAAATAACTAAGAAACTAAACAAACCAACAAAAGATGATTCTAAAAATACTATTTTAAAAGATATTTTAAATTCTGAAGAAGCATTTAGTGACACAGTGGAAGACAAGACATTTGATGATGGTCATAGAGCTAAGACAAAGCTTAGCATCACTGAAATCGAGAAGATATTGACTGAAGATTAAGATAAGCTTTAAAGGTTACTTTTTTACTATTTCCATTGATTAATATTTTGTAGGTGTTAAAGTTAAAAGATCTCAAGGGTGACCATTTAAGTATTGATAAAAAAGACTGCCAAAACAAGAACCTAGAATAAGAAAAAGTGTTTATGTTATAAAAGTTGATTATTTAAATATTTTCTGAAAATTATAAATATGGGTAGATAATATACCTCAATAAAAGCAGACCTAGTAAATAAAAATATTGTTTTAATGATACTCTAGGTATCTATTTCTTTTAATTTTAGGATAGTTTAAAGTTAGATAGTTAATTTTATGCTAGGAAGGTATCTAACTACCTATTTCAAACTACATGCCAATAATTAGACGAGTAGATGCCAATATATAGGATTTCGATGCCAATAATAGGATTTTCTGTAGTCTTTTTGATTTGAGTATAAAATGATCATTTAATAGTATTCATTGAATAAAAAGAGGGTATGAAAACAAACATTAGAGTACATACTTTGATTCTCTCACATATTTTGGTTACTAGCTCTTGTAATTGAGGTTTCATGGCAATTTAATTTCAGACTGACACGAAGCTCTTTTAAAGCTCGAAGTTTTAAAGTGCCAACAATTGTGTGGTTTACCCTATATCATTGTTGACATTATTATCTGTCCCACAATAATTAATACAATAGTGTTTGGTTCCTTTAAGATATCTTAATATACGCTTAGCATGAGCCCAGTGCTCTTTATTGTAGCAATTATTAAACTGGCTCAAGTACCCAACTGCAAATGAAATATCTGGACAAGTCAGTATTGCACTTTTTCTTAAGCACCCACTTACATTGCACTATAGTAGAGTTAATAGGAAGCTCCACTATCTCCCATGCATCATTTTCTTCAAAGTTTTTTAATTCCTCCTTTACAGCCAGTAACCACTGATCTTTCTCAGGACCTTTCAATGCTTGTTTAAATGTAAGATCAGCTACATTGTCTAAATTATGCTCTGTATAACAAATACCACCAAAACTATATCTGTCTGGTGCACGTCTTTCTCTGACAGGTTTAGCTGATACATCATCTGTACCCTGCGTATCCGAACAATCTTCATAGTCAGTTGGTATATAGTCAGAATCAGACGAATTGTTCAGTGACTCTTCCATCAATGTTGAATCTGTGATGTCCCCCACTGAATCCTGTGATGTAATATTTTCTGACGTTTTTTCTTCAACCACACGTTCTTTTTCCCTCTCTGCAGATGCAATATCTACCATGACTGACTGTTTTTCCATGATAATCACATCTCTGCTTGTGAATATTTGTCTTTTCACTGGATCATATACTCTATATCCTTTGATTTTATCGGGAAATCCAAGAAGTATGCACTTAACTGACTTTTTGTCCCACTTTGACCTTTTTTCTTTATTAACGTGTACCATAACAGAAGATCCAAAGATTCTCAAGTTACTTAAGTCAGGCTTAACTCCCACCCATAGCTCATATGGTGTTTTACCATCCAGAACTGAAGAAACAGTACGATTGTGTAAGTATACGGCTGTGTTACATGCCTCAGCCCAAAACTTCTTATTTAACTTATACGGCTGTGTTACATGCCTCAGCCCAAAACTTCTTATTTAACTTGGCATCATACAGCATACATTTTGCTTTCTCAATAATTGTTCTATTCATTCTCTCACATAACCCGTTCTGTTGAGGTGTGTATGAGTTAGTCGTTTGATGTATTATTCCAAATTTCTTTAAGTAATCATCAAATTGTGAGTTGCAAAATTCTGTACCTCTATCACTTCTGAAGACTTTCACTTTTCTATTAGTTTGATTTTCAGCGAATGCCATAAATTCTTTGAAATATTTGAATGCTTCATTTTAATTTTTCAAAAAATAAATAAATGTCATCCGACTGAAGTCGTCTACAAATAATAGAAAGTAGAATGAACCTCCCAGTGAGCACTGCTCCATTGGTCCACACAGATCGCTGTGGATAATTTGTAATAATTTAGTACTTTTTGTAACACTACTTGCAAAAGGTAGCCGGCATTGCTTTCCTTCACAACACGTTTTACAAGATGATTTACTTACATCAATTTTATCATCAAAATTCATTCCTTCTACTGCCTTCTTAGTTTTCATTAAGCAATCACTGTTCACGTGACCCAACCTGCGATGCCAAGTAAGTCATGTAGTCGTCACAGCAGCGACCAACCTTTCCTGAGTGTTTAATTTATATACACCATTCGTCAAGGAAGCAGTTGCAACTAGTTCTCCACATTTATTGAAAATATGACAACCATTTCCCGTGAAAATTACTTTGTTGCCTTTTTGAATTAACTTGCTTACGGAAATGAGGTTTGTTGTTAATTTTGGCACACAATATACATCTTCAATGTTTATATTGACTTCTTTGCCATAATCATCGGCGAATACTTTTCAGGTAGTCCAGCTAGCAGCAGCGAACCAATCCATTCGTCATTTATTGCAAATCCTGTTCCACATAGCTTTTGACCCGTCTCAAATCTCATAGCTTTTACCCTTAAAGGTGGGTAGGCACGGCCTGCAAAGTTGAAATGGATGTAATGCTTTTTGGTTACATTTAGCATTAAACCATTCAAGACAAACCAAGCGTTTAATTCTCTGGCTACCTTAGTGAGCATCCGCTCCAGCTCATCGACAGAGGATGCCGTAACGAAAGCAGCAACATCGTCGGCATACATAAGGATTTGTGCGTCCGGTATATTTTCTGGTAAGTCATTGAGAAGAAGGGAGGGAGAACATGATATTGGAGGGCGAAGAACCTTGCGCTACTCCAATAACAGTCCCCAACAGTGTAGATTTAGTTCTACCAGCATCCCCTACAACGATCTGTTCGCGACCTGTCATGAATTCTTTTAGAGGTTTACTTTCGGGACCGTCGATTCCATAGTATTGCAGCTTTACTGCTACTTTATCTTCAACGATTTCCGATTTCGAAACAGATTTTCATCTCCCATTTCATCCCCATACAGTTAAAACTTAAACAAAATGCCAGAACAAATATTTATTGGCTTTGTATCAAGTATCAAAATAGAAAGTTTCATGGTTTTATGTTGAACAATAACGAATTTCCATATAAACTTTCATCCCCCATTTCACCCATGTAAAGTTTGAAATTACAAAATTTCTAGAACTAATATTTATTGGCTTCGTTTCAAGAGTCTATATACAGTTTCAGCTTCATCTTCAACAATGATGAATTTCCTGATAAACTTTCATCGCCTATTTCAACATTTTCAATCACTTTTTTTATGATATAAAGTACCATATATCCTTTCTCGGGATCTATTTCTACTTATGTACCAAATTTCATTAAAATCTGTTCAGTGGTTTAAGCGGTAAAGACGGACTGACAGAGTTACTTTCGCATTTATAGTATTAGTATGGATTGGGAGTTAAAGTCGGCTTTAATAGGTCGCTTTGAATGCCATGAGCGACACACAGCTGATTATATTAAAAATGAGCTCTATAAGTTGCTCACCGATTGGAGCATACAATTACAAGTATTTGTCTGCGTTAAGCGCCCTGTAAACGATCAAATTTGTTTGACAAATATACGTGTATGTCAAATTATTTGATCGTTTGCAGCTTTGTTTGAAGCGTTTGTCAGACACAATCTACGTGTTTGTCGCGTTTGCAGAAAATCTGGATTGATGTCGTATTTGACAAACAAGTTTGAACGGCAGTGTTTGTCAAACATGATCTCAGTCGTTGGCTTGGCTTCATGGAGGATGCTACGCCCAGTGACGACAACAGCGTGGAGTATCTTTCGGACAAAGAATTTACGTTGCATTTCATATCTATTTATCGTGACATGCCGATGTTATGGAAAATAAAATATAAAGAATATATGGACAAAAACAAGAGAAGCGCAGCAGTAAAAAAATGACAAATTTACTGAAGATCTGTCACCGGAACATTACGGAGAAAGAAGTGAAAAAAATAATTGATATACTACCTACAAGTTTCAAGCGCGAAAACAACAAACTGAAAAAGTCTATGCTTACTGGTTCTGGTACCGATGATAAGTATGTAACGACATTATGGTATTACAAAGAATTAGAATTTCTGCAAGATCAAATGGAGGAAGAATCAAGAAAGAAACACCTTCGTCGGCATCTACGAATCCAGTACAAACCAAAGAAGAAGAAAAAGGAGGACTTGCAACATGACTTAATGACATTAGCCAGGGATCATTTCAAAAGACCTGAAAATGAATATCAAGCAATGGCAAGAAACTGGGCCTTTAAATTAGAACGGATGTCTGCTGAACAAAGACGACTGGCAGAAAAGTTCATTAACAAAATACTCTTTGAAGAGGAAGAAGGAAATCTTCGCAGACATTCAGTTATAATTAATCTGAGCAGTCAATCTCCCGTTCCATACATTCAATCTCCTATTTCTCACACTCAGTCTCCTGTTCCACAAACTCCATCTCCCGTTCCATACATTCAATCTCCTATCTCTCACACTCAGTCTCCTGTTCCACAAACTCCATCACCCGTAACCGTTAACCAGTTATAAACTTTTACCGTGTGTCGCTCACACTCTTGATTTGATTGTTCGTGAAGGAATCCAAGGTTGTGGACTCGGGGATATTATTTAAAAAAAAGTCATTGTGAAACATTTCCATATGAGTCCAATAGCTATAAAAAACTATTTGCAATGCAGGAGCAGCTGAGGCCTAATAATAAGCATTGAAGCTAAAAATGGATATATTCACCCGATGGAATAGCACCCTGCATATCATTCAGATTGAGTATATCTTTACTCCAAGAACCCTTAGACGCGTCACTTGGTGGGACGTCCTACACAATCCCGTAGAAAATATGTCAGATGGTGAATGGCAGACACTTCCAGATGTAATAAAATTTTGAAATCGTTCAAGCAGCTGACTGAAGAAATGTCTTCAGAAAAAAAGTGACAGTGACCATGGTATGGCATGGCTTCGACAGAAGGTATCATAAGAATTTTAGGAAATTTCGAGACAACTCTTATTACATATACAGGAAATGATTTGGCAAACGAAATAATAACTGAATTTAAAAATCGATTTAAAAGCTGTTACAGGCACTCAGTGTTGTCTAAAGCTTTGAAAGACTGGCATTTGGGTTTGATGCATCAAGCTACGAATATGCCAAAGATGCATTAAAAACTGAGTTGCAAAATGACTTTACTAATAAATACTCAATAGAGTCTAACGAGGACCAATCGGTGGTACACTGACAATGATACCTTACGACTCAATTTGGAAAGATTTCGATGCTTTAGCAACATCAGCTTCTGATTCGCGCTCAATGGTTAGCAGAAGTAAAATTACAAGGAAGTAGTATTTGGAAGAACGAATCATTTCTCGAAACAAGTGTCTTTTGAAATGGTGGCAGGCGCGAGCACTGCTTTATCCCGAACTCTCAAACTTGGCTAAGAAATATTTATCAGTAATACCTACCTCAGTACCATCTGAAAGAAGAACCTTTTCAAAATGGGGCCAAATATTAAGCGACAAGCGGAGCTCTACTCTACCAAAGCGCATGGAAAACATTTTGTTTATACATATGAACCAGAAATTTCTGTAATAATTTTTATTACTGAAATGATGCGACGAACAGGTCGAAAACCAAAGTTGCGTGGTGCGTGCCGATATTGATTATATGTATTACATAGGTTATAAATAAAGATTTGTATTTTTGAGTTAAGTTAAATGTAAAAAAAAGTGGTCAAGTGGACTCGCCCATGAAGAATTCCGTAGCAACGTTATATAAAAGTTCTTGTAGTTCGTTGTTACTTTAAGAATTTATGACGTATTAAAATAAAACTGACTAGATCTCATTCAAACCACTTTTCGTTGAAAGTTTACATGGTAATGTACATCATATTTTTTTTTTAGTTTTGTCAGTCTCTTATTTTAGAAGTTACAGGGGGGAAGGGTGACACATTTTACAACTTTGGAAAGAGTCTCTCGCGCAAACTATTCAGTTTAGAAAAAAAATGTTAGTAACCTCAATATAATTTTTGAAGACCTATTCAGAGATAATCCACACGTATGGTTTTGATGAAAAAATTTTTTTGAGTTTCAGTTCTAAGTATGGGACACCCCAAAATGTATTGTTTTTTTATATTTTTCGTATGAAAATAATCATGGTGGACTACTTGGAAAAGGGGGCCACTATTACAGGCTCCTACTATGCAGAACAAATAAGAAGATTGCGGGAGGCTATTAAGGAGAAAAGGCGAGGCAAACTGCGGGCTGGAGTGCTGTTCCATCAAGACAACGCACCGGTTCACAAAGCTGCAATTGCCATGGTTGCCATTCAGGAAGCGGGCTTTGAGCTGGTGGAACACCCCCCCTATTCACCAGATCTAGCCCCCAGTGACTTCTATCTCTTTCCACGACTCAAGGAACACCTCCGGGGCAAGAAATTTGACGATGATAGCGACGTGATGGCCGCGGTTGAGGACTTTTTTGAAGAGTCAAGATAAAGATTTTTTTCTAAGGGAATTTTAGGTTTAGAAAAGAGATGGACTAAATGTATAGACTTGCTAGGAGACTATGTTGAGAAATAAATTTAGTTTTTGATTTTATTCATTGTGTTTATTATTATCATTACTTTTGGATCACCCCTCGTAGCTTCATCTTGACGACACCAGAGGGCGCCGCAAGCGCGCCACCAGCAAGGGCACCCGGCGCGGTGCGATCTTTGGGATTCATAGCGTAGTATACTTTCGCCACGAGTGGTCGAAATTTAAAAAAAAAGCAATTATCACTAATTAATAACTATCGAAAAATATTTTGAATGTGTTTATATATTACACGAAATTTTATTGAAATCTCAACGGATTGAGATTTTCGAATATTAGTATATTAGAATATAAACAACGATGGCTTCATATAACTTGTTCAATGTTTATTTTTCCTCTTTTCCATTTACCAAAAATATATCGTCCCAACGACGTTCCACAGAGAGTAATCATCGAGATTTCTTTTTCTTGTTTCGTACCAAAGACAAAATCTGTGTTGCCATTCATATTCAACATCAAGTTTCCACAGATATTGGCAGAAGTACAAATACTTTATTCTATATATATCTTAAAACTAACTATGTAACGTTCTGTTCTATTTCATAGAACAGTACGTTACATCATTAGGAATTCTTAACACGAAGTACCTTTGAATGAAGTGGATAATTCATCCATCGAAGAAAAATGGTAAATCCTCTGCGTGGTAAAAGGTGAGATCGACCGATTCCAGAATCAAGGCCTTATACATGCAGGTCAGTCTTCAGTCATTTATATGCATTTTATCAAAGATGAGCAGCTATCTCACTAGTGCGAGTTTTGCCTTATACTTAATGTTTGTTTTTGACCAATATATCGAAAAAAAATCGATCATCCACGCCTGGTTGCGGAGACCTTGCGTTCGAAGGGTCGTGCCAGTCTTTACTGAACGACTTCCTTCTGGTGCAGTTCCAAATTACGTTTCTAGAACCGTGTTTTCGAAAACCGTGTGATAGCTGGAACACACTTGTACCAACATAGTGAGTGACCGATACTCTTTGGACATGCGGGTAGATACATGCAAAAAGTTTTGAAGACTATATGTAAATTATTAGACCAGCTAACGTTAAATTGCTAAGTAAATCTACAGCATTTACCCGCCTGACAGCGTGTTCGCTAAAAGGAAATCTCTAATGGTTTCAGGTGCATCTTCCAGTTTTTAACTGGCTTGTTTAAATTATTGTGAACCTTTTCTCAACTACCTACTAACACACTTTATGTGTAACCAATACGTTACTTCAGACGTATACAAATACATAGAAGTGCCGATGGGGGTTGAAATGAATATATCATTATTATACGCATTATTAACTAAGATTTGACGAAACTTAGTTCCGTTGCACTATTTTAATTACACTATCACTTAATTTAGTTCCACTATCGAACAACGTGGACAAATTTGCAAACATACAGGCATAACCATTTATTTACGTAAGGATATTCTAAGTTTGAATCTTTTATACAATAAGACCGTGAATGTATTGCATTTTCGAATTCTTACATAAATACAAAATAATAAGTATTTCATATGCAATGGCGAGCTCTGGGCGCCAATATAACTATTTGGGAGAATAAATATTTCACATAAACCCATTTTAATAGATTTAAAATTCACAACTACATCCAACTCATCACGTCGATAACTACCCATTCAGGGCAGGAGTCTCTGTTATAAAATGAACCTTCTCTGCGGAAGAGAAGCAAGGCATCAATGTCGCCAATTTTAGAGATATTTATGCAAAATATATCGTTCAAGTAGATGTTCTATTTTATTATCGAATGTTTTATGGCATGATTCATTTTAATACGTATACATATTTAATTTTGACCGCTCTTTAGCACTATATTTTTCATAACATGCTTGGTCGCGGAAACCTTGCGTACGAAGGGTCGCACTTCGCATTAATCTTGCAAGACGACCTCCTTCTGGTGCAATAAAAAAGTTAAATAAACCTCTAGGTTTCGGAAACCGCGAGACATCATTTGGAACGATCGATACCTCATATTTGACCAGGTTGCAGCATCATATGTTACTACTAACACACGCTTGGTCGCGGAGACCTTGCATTTGAAGGGTCGTGTCAGTCTTTACTGAACGACTTCCTTCTGGTGCAGTACCAAGTTACGTTTCTAGGCTGCGGAAGCCATGAGACACTTGGAACATCCTCATGTCGATATATTTGACCAATACTTGTTTTGGACCTGGTCCCCGCACCATATCTTACTACTAACACACGTTTGGTCGCGGAGACCTTGCGTTCGAAGGGTCGTGTCAGTCTTTACTGAACGACTTCCTTCTGGTGCAGTGTTCCAAGTTACGTCTCTAGGTTGCGGAAGCCGCGAGACACTGGAAATGCTTCAAAACTATGATACACGAGAAAGCAGGTATCTTTATTCACATTATCTATTTGGAAGGTTATTGATAGAAAATAGGAGCAGGTCAACTATGGCGCACATATATCTACATATAACAGCATTTATAGAAAAGTATATGAATCTACCTACATCTGACGCAAAAGTTAGATTTGATTTGCAAAGGATTGCTTAAATTTTACTGTTTTCTGGTACCATAAGGCAGACTTTAATGTCAGCCATCTCAGATTTAACCAGTAACAGCTTCGTCAAGTATGACTTGTATTTACATGATTTAACGATAAGGATGTAGTACTGCGATGGTGTGGTGGCGCGGAGCCACTTCTCATTATGTTTCAATACATAAAGTACCATGAGAAATTATTATTTAACGACGAATACTCTATCACAACAACGAAGGAATCGATGACCAGGAATCGTTTGCATCCTTCTGACATTCCCTGATGATGTGTAGACTCCTAAAACACATCATGATAATTTAAAAACACGCGTCTTACGCAATTGTGTTGTCAATTCCAAAGAGCGATAATGTTGATTAATGTTTAGTATTATTTAGTCTCTAAAAGAGTGCCCAGCTTGCCGTATAGTCTCTGTATGTCTAGAGAGAAACTGTATGCTCTTCGATTTTATAAAATCTGAAAAGTAGGTAATAATAAGTTTAAATATTAATGGAAAATGATTTGAGATATTATTTTTTCGAAATAACACCAAAACCAAAGTGAACATGAAACAATTGTAGCAAAACCGTTATGTAAACGGTATCTAAAGCTTAAGCTTGAGGATGAGATTTAAAACGGCGACTTAGAACCACCATATTTTAATAATAAACGGATTCAAAAGACCCATTTGCAACAAATAATTGCAAAACGTCGTCAACAAAGCTTATAAATGCCTTTGACAAGCTCTGATGAACCCAAATTCCAGTATTCTTTCCTGGTTATTATTAGTACATTCAAACTGTACAACAAGGACGTACAAGGTAGTGGCTCTCGACTAGCCAACAAAATATTATACACGAACCCAGCCCAGCCTTTTGACTCGTTCCCATCAATGGGAGTCGGCTAAAGCCATGGTCCACCGGGCTGGTGCAGCCTGGTGGATGACGCGTGACCTAGAAGGATTCTAGGTAAATGTCGCTGTAGGGTGTCATCACTTTGAAATCTTCATGAGTATTGATAATACCCTAGATTTTTGGAAAAATGAGGGGGTAGATTTGAGTGAGAAACTCGCAGAAAAAATAATTTATAAAATAACTTTAGGTCAGTGTGAATCATTGCCAACCGTACTGTCACTCGGCACCGGACGAAACGGTGGTCGAGCAAGGACTAAATATGCGTTAAATATGTCATAATATATCTTAAGTCGGATCAAAATAATTTTATAAGTAGATATTAAAAATTCAGGAACTGTTAACATAGCTAAAACACTGATAAGTCTAGTTTAAAAGAACAAACAGCTTATCACTTAAAACAGTATTCGTAAACATATGGGTGGTATGTACTCATATTATGTCGCCTAATTGCGGACAACACACTAAATTGGAACTTCATATTTATGTACATTTCAAAAGTTTGCGAAAGCGATAATATTCTGAATTCTTCAGCTACCTGAAGTCTAAGAGAGTTACTTTATGTAGATTGGCTGTTTTCCAATTCCTCCAAAAACAGTATATGTTTGGAACGGTTCTTTAAATAATAACACCTTTTTCAATTATTATAGACCGAAATATACATAGGTATTATTGCTATAGCGGTATGAACATAAAAAATGAAAATAGTGTCTTATCACATTTTACTAGTCCCTATCTGAGAAAACCAGAATGGCTTTCGAGTCAAATCAAATAAATTTTATTTATAGCTGTTGCTTAACATCCTGTTATTGAAAAATTAGATATATCCAGTCCAGTGAGACAGTGCCATGAACGTAGGTACAATTAGGAGATGTAGACCAGGTATAGCAGTATCCTTTGGGTGATCAAATACCCACCCAATCGATTGATGCGACATTATTAAGCAAATTATGGAAATATCTTAAACACATTAAGCATGTTAGGTTAATTTACCTCAAAATGAACATAAATGGTTAATCATGTTCTTAAAAGCTTACATCACACACAAATTAACAAAGTCAATTTGTGTGTGTTATAAATGTTATTAATTACAAAATGTTATTGAACACTTTATTTTTATAAGTATTTAAATGTTTCAGTCATCATAGCGTTGTTCTTTTTTGGACATACTTACACCAGCAGATAACAAACACGTCTTCAAATAATGCTGTATGTTTTCCTGAGGCACATCAATATAACGGTTTTACATAAAAATAAAACCGATATTATGTGCCGAGAACGGAAAACAGACAGCATTCTAGAAAGTGCTTTCTGGTGAAGACTATGAATCCCAAAGATCGCACCGCGCCGGGTGCCCTTGCTGGTGGCGCGCTTGCGGCGCCCTCTGGTGGCGTCAAGATGAAGCTAATTGTCTTTGGTATAGACGTCGACCACAGATTATTAAGATAAGGCCTCCTTCCACTTTGATCCACAGTAGCGCTCCACATGTGGAGCCGGGGATACCTTTTTTCCGCTTAAATCCACGCGTGGATTCTTTGAAACTAAATGTTCCTCTTAAATCCACCAGTGGATTCTTTGAAACTAAATGTTCCTCTTAAATCCACCAGTGGATTCTTTGTTACTAAGAAATTTGTTGTAAACCCTCCTTCCACTTTGAACCACAGTGGCGCTCCACATTGAAGGAATTGTCAAACACCGAGAATGAAACAAGTCGTAGACATATTGTTTTTTTTTAATATCAAAATTCGCTATAGGAATGATAAAACAAAATTTACACACGAACTAATATTAAAATTTTAAATTCTTCCCTACAAATCATATCATTTTACTTATTCTAAAAAAAGAGCAACTGTGATTTCTCCAGTTAACGATTCGTTCTGACATTCTAAATAATGATTATCATTGTTTATGTTTTAAATTTTTCTTTTGTTTGCTATATTTGCTTTTTCGCGTATTACGTTATATTTCTTTTAATACGTGTATAAAATTGACGAAGTTACTATATTTTTTCCCAATTTTTTTGTTTAGTTTCCTATTAAAACCTTCTAAACAGTTATTGGTACGATGTCGTTCATTTGCTATTGTCCACATGTTTACAAAAAAGTGCTCTTGAACCAAAATCTTTTCATATACTGTTGAAATTTGATGAGTTGTGGACATTCCGTCTTAGCAATTTCAGATATATGCTCTGAAATTGCTAAGACCTATAATATATGCTATTACCTATAATATATAACCAGCCGTCACATACATAGGACTCTGGTGTTAGTGGTAAGGAGGCACAAAGAGCCACTATTCGCTTTCCTCGTTTAAATTTTAGAAGTCCCATTTCTTTGTCATGTTCCCATATATTTTTGACAAAATGTTAATAACATCCTTTAATTGACGCAGACGTAAATACTTCAGTTATGGCTGTGATAGCCGCTTGTTCGAAATCTAAAGTAAATTTATTTGGATTAAATTGAGAAATTTGGTTTTTGATAATTTCAAACATGGTACAGTCCGCGAGGTATAAGCTGAGCTTTGCATTAGTGTGAGTGATCACCAAAAGTACAGTCAGACAACAAACTCTTAAAAATTAATATCATTATATTTTAGGTAGGTACTTAAAGCATAACATAAGTCGGAGAAGTATTCTAGTATTAAAATAAAATAAAACTAAATTGATAAAATAAAGTCCAGCTGTGTATTTGACTGATGAGTACATATTATTGTGTGATTATTACTAAAAATTCAATTTGAAAGACAAAATAGCATTGCACCATAGTCACTTTCTTTATCACTCTCGTTATCATTTTCACTCTCGTCTGATGTGTCGTTTGTTTTCATAATGAATCTTTCCGTTATATTGTCAATAACGGCGTCGTATCCATGAAACTTTTTTTCTTCTTTTATTGCATGTTCACAAACATTTTTCCATTCCTGTACAGTGATACTTTCAATTTTTCATTTGCTAACCTCATTATTGTATCCATATTCATTGACACGTTTTTTTTCGCGACGTATCCTTTTATCATTGCCCATATATTTTCAATCGGATTGAAATCTGGGTGATAGGGTGGTAGACGAAGGTTGCTGTGACCATGTTCTCTTAATAAGGTGTCAATTTTATATTCAATAAATCGTTGTTTATTATGCAGTATCAATTGATAAAGTTGTGGTTTAAGCATGGATATTGAGTGAACGATATTGCGTAACTTGAGCCAGTCAATCATATCTTGTTTGCGACTATTTGAGTTGGGAGCGGGATTTTTTAACGAATTGTGGTAAGATGCGTTGTCAACTACAATAACGCTATTGGGCTTCAAATTGGGAATTAATTGCGTTTGTAACCATTTTGTATAGTTTTCTGTATTCATATTGTTATGATAATCACCACTTTTTTGATTAGCTTTAAACATCAGCAGCGCATTTGGTATGAAACCGTCCTCGCCGCCGGCATGAACGATTATCAATCGATTTCCTTTAGAAATAGGTTTCTTCAAACCAGAAGTGCTGCCATCTGAATATGATTTTGATGAAGTGTGAGTGATGTCAATATATGTTTCATCGGTATAAACGATAGGCCTGCTCTGAATACGGTATTCGGAAATTTTAAGTAAATAAGTTATACGTAGGTGACGGATCTCATGCTTTTTCCATTAAACATTTTCTGTTATTCTCTGTCCTTGACCATTTGAATCCTAAAATAGATACTTCTTTTCGCAATGACCATATTGATCCTGGATAGTTAATGTCAGCCTTTAATTTTTCATGAATTCTTTTCATTTTAGGCACCTCTTTGTCAGTAATGTGAAAATTATGAATTGTTCTACGGCTTACTGCTTTATCAAAATCATCAATGATTATTATATTTTTCCTGCATCTGGTCTTTTTCGGAGATTTGAATTTGGTTCCATCTTTCAAAACACGTTTACCTTCCAATAAGACTCTTTTAACAGTTGACAGTGGAATTCCTGTCGATGTCGATACCAATTGGGCTGATGTAGTCACACTTGACATGTCTTTATCGTTCATGTCTTTAAAATAGCTATTTAAATTACACAAAATTCCTTTTACTTGGCTATTTAATGGTTTCCGTATTTTGCGCTTATTTGTGTTGGCATCCATTTTACTAACACTTATATCAAACAAAAACAAAATAATATTAAACACGTCACGCTGCAGTCTGTACAAGAGGTGAAGTGCAGCATGAGCGCGGCGAGACAGAATGGCGCCGCGCCTCAGGCCGGTTACCCAAAATCAGTTTAAACCGGTTTTTACCGGGCGAAAATGGCGCCGCGCCTAAGGCCGGTTGTCACACCTACACTATCCATGTACACTCACACAAATGCAAAGCTCAGCTTATACCTCGCGGACTGTAATATATGAGTCTTTTGTTTTGTCAGTCATTAACGCAAATATGATTGGAACGATGTTATTTGATTCGGCGGTACTATCAGCATCGGCGCTTAATATGTATGACTGCTCAAAGCCTCCAGGCCACGTGGTTCGACAGCGTAGTTCGATCAATCGGACCACGTGAACTTTTTTTCCTGTTGATTCGATTTTAGAATCGCACCACGTGAACTACTACTAATTCTTGGGACCTCGTGGTTCGACTCCATTGTCGAACCACTATGACAAGTTCATCTGCAGGTCTACTACGAAGTCCGATAAACGATATATCGGCCGAAGTTATGGACGTTTTATACCACGAAACACAATCGGTCGGTTGATCTGATCGGGCGTTTCGTTCATCCCGACCGACGCTGATTTGACAGTTTTTGTGTCATCAACCGACCGATTGTGTTTCGTGGTATAAAACGTCCATAACTTCGGTCGATATATCGTTTATTGGACTTCGTAGTAGACCTGCTGGTTCGATTCATCGAAGTATACTCAAAGGCACAATTAACTCGGACTAAGAAAACTTGGGATTAAGTATGTGCCTATTTGTGGGTTTGAAGACGGTTTAATTTTTTTGTACAAAAAGAGTTTATTTATTAGTTACTGTATATAAAGTTATAATGTCCTTGGAAACGTTACGAAGTAAAGTAAAAATGTAACATGGTTAAATGAAGATTAAAGTATGCTTATTGTGTTGTTGTATTTATCTAAGTTTAGCAATTTTACAAGGGTTGACTAAGTTCGATTAACCGAACCTATTTAAAAAAAGTCCACATAGTCAGATAAATCGAACTATCAGGAGTCTTAAAAACACATGGTTCGACTGATCGAACCAACTGGAAAAAAAAGTTCACGTGGTTCGATTGATCGAACTATCAGGAATCTCAAAAGCACATGGTTCGACTGATCGAACCAACGGGAAAAAAAAGTTCACGTGGTCCGATTGATCGAACTACGCAGTCGAACCACGTGGCCTGGAGGGCTCAACTCATGAATGTTCCGTCACAAAAAATGTGTTTCATGTTAGGAAGGATAGATTTTGCTTCAGGTAAACAAAAGATTAATATACGATTACCGTCATAAAAATAATCGGCGAGAATAAAATCCGAAAATGACGGCGGTACTTCAACTTCGGCAACATTCGTAAAATGCGTTTTATTGATATTAAGTTTTTTATTTCGCAATTTATATAATCCGGTCTTAACAGAATCGAAGTCTGGAATAGCGCAAACAAAATCTATACCCTTATTTTCCGCATTTTTTTACGCATTCTTGAATCTAGGTATAGGAAGACATTATTCACTTATAACTTTTTCTCTTAGTTCATTCAGGAAGATTTTTTTTTCGACTGCATCGTGATTCTCCTTGTAATGTAATGTGTAATGCATGATCCTTTTTTCTTAGAATTACATCATTCTGCAAATTACATATCATCGTAATTGACTGGATAAAGAAAAAATAAAAATAGTTCTTTAATATTTGGGTGTTGAATATATGTTGTCAATTCATGTTGTTAAAGTTGACACTACCTACTGATTTGGGAAATAAATGCCTCATAATCAAATCATTGTGCAGAGTGATATACTCACTTTTACGTTCAATGTTCCTTTTGCATTTTAATTTCCTCCATTGCGAACATCGCCATTTTATAGTACCATGTTTGAATGACCTTTTTTTATGGTATTGATAACCAGAAGATAACATCACAGCTCTGTTATTTATATTCTTAATTTCATCCATTTTAAGATTATCAACAATATTACTATCAGCGATTTGTTTAAAATTCAATAAAATAACCGGCTCCTAATCCTTCGGGTATGTCAATGTCAAAAGAACGTACAAATTATATGCAACCAGCCACTATCTCAAGTGGCACTACAGAGAGTATACTACTCAAGTGGTAGAAAAGAGTTAGGAGGGGTTGGTTTATGCAACCACTACGATCCACAGTCTTCACCAGTGTGGATCAAAGTGGCATTGAAAAATATTACTATTTTTGGATCCACTCCGTTGTGGATTAAAGTGGCATTAAAAAAATAAATATTTTTGGATCCCTTCCGTTGTGGATTTAAGCGGAAAAAAAGTATCCCCGGCTCCACATGTGGAGCGCCACTGTGGAAGGAGGCAAGATAAGTATACATACTGCTTCTTCAAATAATGCTAAATGTTTTCCGTTCTCGGCACATAATATCGGTTTTATTTTAATGTACAACCGTTATATTTTGGAACGTAATTTGATGCCAACTGTCAGTGTCAATCGTTTAAGCCAGGGGTCGGCAAGTAGTTTCAGGTGCGGTCCGGATGCTTTGCAAAAAATTTTACGAGGTCCAGAAAAATAAAACTTGTGGTAATAATAAAGTGCCACTTATTTATTATACGGTTTCAAACTAAATTTGTAAATACAAAAAAAAACAAGACCTAAAATCAATGCGATAAATTACACCGACGCTCTTGAGCCAGTTCTTTATAGTTTGGTTCTCGAGAAGAACAGCAAATTCGAAGTGTGTCTTCTAGGTGGCCATCGGTTATTCTGGAACGAAATTTGTTTTTCAAAAAATTCATTTTTGAGAAAGATGACTCACATACGTAAGTCGAACCAAACATAGTAACCAAATTGATGGCTAGTTTTTTGCAATTTTCATACTTTTCTGAGATGTGTTTGGCCCAAAATTCTTCTGTGGGTACATTTTATACATTTGCAAAGATACATTTTCTTGTATATCTATTATTTCCATTTGCAGTGACGCCTTTGACAAATTAAACAATTTGGCAGCCACATCTGTCCATTCCGCCCCTGCATCAATTTCAAATGGTGATTTAAGAAATAGAGATAGCTTGCCCATATCTGCAAAGTCTTGAAATCTTGTAGAAAATTCGTTCTTAAGATCAGCCAAAAATTTTAGAAACACTGCAATGTCTTCATCTTCCTTTTCACATTCAAGAATTGTCGGAAAATGAATAAATTCTTGACTTGCAATATCTTTTCAAATATATCCAGCTTACGACGAAAAGCAGACACGCTTTGTATCAGGTCACATATTAATTTTCCATTTCCTTGTAACTCTGTATTGAGCGCATTTAAATGTTTCAAAATGTCTCTTAGAAAAGCCAGAATTAGCATATTGCGCGTATTTGTTACAAACTCGCGGTGCTTTCTGGCTCCCTGCGTATCTAAGTTATCCAAGAAGGAGGTCACTTGATCCTTTATAACCCAGAAACGTTCAATAACTTGACCCTTACTTAGCCAACGAACATTGTTGTGTTGCAGTAAATCCGAATATGCTGAATCACATTCCGAAAGAAACTCTTTGAAATGACGATGCTGAAGAGCAGAATGAGATCGCATAAAATTAATTAGCTTGACCAAGTTGTCCATCACATCTTTCAGAGTAGGACTAAGTTTGCTACAAAGAGTGGCCTGGTGAATTATGCACTGGTAAGATATCAGACTTGATTTTTATCTCGGATTCTTTTTACTAGACCTTTTTCTTTACCAATCATTGCTGGAGCCCCATCAGTTGAAAGCGACACCATTTTATCGTAACTGATGTTAGATTGAGAAATAAATTCATCAATGACCTTGAATAAATCTTCTCCTCGGGTGTTACCTTTCAAAGGCAATATTGCCAGCAACTCTTCCCTAAAAATTTGACACTCAACGTCAAGAAATCTTACAAAAATAGAGATTTGTTCATTATCGACAATGTCACATGATTCATCAAGTGCCATGGCGTAGCAAGGTGCCTTTTGCAGAAGTTTAAGAAGAGAGTTTTTAATATCAGCCGATAAAATTTCAGTTCTTCGTGTATTACTTCTCGCTGATAATGGAACACTTTGAATTGTAGCGACAATGTCTTTTTTTTCTTCAAAAAGTGTCGTAACTACTGCCAACATACACTCCTTCACTATCTCAGAATCTGAAAATGGTTTTTGGTGTTTATTAAGCGTCCAGCACACGCGTAACGCTGCTTCTGTGGATTTTTCTTGCTCGCTCATGCAACGAACTAGTAATTTTGTGCTTTTATCGTAAGAACTAAGATATACCTGAAGTTTTTCTTTACGAGCTTCACTGCCAAGAGGAAAGTTTTTGTGGAATTGCTGATGAGTGGTTTCATAGTGTCGCTTCAAATTTCCGCTTTTAACAATAGCCACAGTTTTATTGCAAATAAGGCACACTGGAACTGCTTGAGGCCTATCAGGCAGCGTAAAACAATATTGCTCAGTCCATTCTACCAGAAACTTTCTATTTTCACAGTCTATCTTTCGCTTTTTAGATTCATATTAAAATAGATACAAGATTTGTATTAAACGAACAAAACGCGCCAAATCTCAATCTCAATTCAAACGAATGGCGCGGTTTGCTTGACGGCTGAACGATGTGCAATGTGCAATCAGTGTTACCACATTTCATTTTACGAAAAACCCTAAGCTTCTATAAAACTTATCACCTTGCATACGAAAATCGTCATCAAAGTAAACGTTAGAACTATATTTTAACATTCCATTTCCGAAGTCTTAAAATTAACACAACATCCTGGCTCTTTTACGTTAGTTTTTTTTTAATATACTTAAAACAGATTTACTGAAGTCAAGTACAAAACAGATAATAATCATTTTTACCTACTGTAACCGTATTAAATGATTCAATACTATTTATTATTCTACTCTTTGTCATGTCATAAATCTGTGACATATTAATCTTTGCACCTGCATGACATTTTATTGACTAAATCCGGGTAGTCGCCTGAATTTCAATCAATGTTCGAGGGGCAATCGCTACGGTGTCGCCACAGATTTGTATCCAATATATACAAAAAATACTTACCTGCTTTTCTGTAATAAACCTCCAAAAATACTAGATGCTGGGGAAAAATCGGTAAAATATGTCGAAAAAGTTTTAAAATACAGAATCTGGTCACCCTGCTGACAGCACAGGCTGGCAGGTTGCGGTGACACTAGTTTCCGGGGACTCCGCAAAGGCGCTAGTATCGCCGTAGCCATTTTGAACGCCATCTTGAAGCTGCCGTCAATTCGAGATATTATTAAATGTCAGTGTCATTGATATAACGTAGTGATTACTTCCTCTGTGGTCATTGACAAAAACGTTCCTTATGGAGCAAACATATTGTTTTCGTTCGAAATGTAATTAAATTGTTTAACGTTGTATTTTGTGTTCTCCTCGTTCTGTTAGCTTGAATTGACTTACAAACATTATTAAATCATACTTTGGCGTAATCAGTAGTGACTGTTTGACATGGAATCGCGAAAGTGTTATGTTACTTGTATTATGGACTGTGAATCAACCAGGCGCATACTTCGTCTTATAGAAATTCCAAAAACGACAGCTTGAGGAAATTGTGACTCTTTTTCAATACTCGTGAACGTCGAAGTCAGTGGCCAAATAAAAGAACAATTAGTGATTATACAGATCGTATGTTTATACGACTTTTTGCTAAAAATCTATCGATCTACCACTACACATTTATCATTAAACTACAGATCAGGCACCCGACTCTTCTATTCATCGTCATTCTATTTTCTAATAAATTAGTAAGAACAAAATAAAATATTGTAAATGAATATGTTGTTTGTTTTCTATGTTTGAATAAAAAATAATGATAGTCTGTGAACAGGTATTGTTCACAGACTATCATTATTTATCGATATTTTCGTAAGCACATCACTAATAATCGATATCGATGATATGTATACTCAGCTATCGTGGGACGTACTGCGGGACGTGAGACGTCACTTTTGCGATTGCGATGCGCTTTGCGGAGCCCCCGGAACCAAGGGTCACAAAACCGAAGTGTCCTATCTGTAGTATATAGTGATCTATGCAGCTTGCTTTCCCCCACCCGAACGCCCGTACCCGCTATTTTCATACTAGATGGCATTAGTTTCACAAATAACAAAACAGAAGTCGAAAGCGCGCCGTGGGAAAGTAGGTACGCGCGGAGCGAGGAGGAATATTTCCGCACGCTTTTCCTTAAAAATGATACGTAGTACGAGTATAATTTAAGATGTTTCTTGTACACAACAAAGATTCCAATTATCAAGTAAGTTACTAAGTTAAATTCTATGTGGCAACTAATAAAGTTACAGGTACCTATACCTTATCTACATTTTAAAAGGTACATTATTATTATTAGGTGCTTATTTACATTACAAAATTTGGCGGTCCGAACTTCGACCTTTCGCGGTCCGGATATGGACCGCGGTCCGCCTGTTGCTGACCCTTGGTTTAAGCTATCAGTGTCAACTACTGTGTAAAAATATCAGACTCACAGATTGTCTATAGTATCATCTAGTGTGTGTTTGTAGCATTATATTGTCTATGGCGTAGAGAAAGCCCCGTTTCATGAGAGCCTCCAAAATATCACGCTATATATTGTTTATCTATGCGCGCCAACCTGCTCTTACTCGCATTTATTTCGCATGTACGTGAAACAAATAACTTCAATTCACTTTGTGTTTACTTAAGACTAGCTTAATAATCATTTAACAATGGGGTGTAGTGTATAGAATGTCTTCAGATTCAGAAGAAGCTGCGGGGCCATCAACGCCCAAGAAAACTAAGAAAAATAAACATAGAGCACAAAAATATAGATCGGAATGGGAATCGGAAAGTGAATTTAGAGAGTGGATTGGTCCTGAAAAAAACAATATATACAAAGCATATTGCCGGGTGTGTAATGTTAAAATTTCATGCGAAACATCTACTTTGAAGAAACACATGTGTTCCGTAGTTAATTCCCCAAAAATACAAAGTAATAATGCTTCAAAACCGATGCATTCCTATTTTCAAGAATTCTGATGCCAGTTCTAATCATTCAGATTTAGTTGCTGAACTAGAATTAAAATTATGCGCCTTCATGGTCGAACATAATATTTCATATCAAGCCATGGACCATTTAAGCGAAATAGTGAAAACTGGGATACCAGATTCAAAAATTGTGTTGTAGTTTCCTCAAAATACATATCGAGGGTTGAAAGGCTATTTGTTTGAAGCGACAATTTAGACGATATTGAGTTATATACATATTCGGGTTCAGCGTTTTTTTCTGCTTCGGATGAGCCGAGTTTCGTACAATTTTGAGCACTTTTTTGGCGCTTAAAACAATGCAATTATAGTTCATAATTCTCAAACACGATGTATAACACGACATCGCATTTGAAATATTTTTTTAGAACTACATTTAAGCTGTACACGAAAATAGTTAATCGGAGCTTAAGCCGTTATTCTCGACCTACAATTTTAGTTGAGTGGCAGATAACGCGTTTTTAGTTATAGCAAACTTTAGATGAAAAGTCCCTTCATACATTTTGCTTTTCACCACTAGCATTATGCCATGTCGCTTAAACCAATTTGCCGTCACCTAAATTCAATAAGACACGTCGGTTGAACCCTTTACGCTGCGCCTGTTTTGCACTCTGTTTGGAGCTACAAACAATATTTCTGTTCTTATAACTGTGTTTCTTAGTCTTGAACAGTTTGTTAGTATCAACATTTTTAAAATACGTCACTTAAGATAAACCTTATATCAAGTAGTTAGATCAAAATCATTTTTTCCTGTATCATAATATAAATAGTTTGTCATTTAAACCATCCAATTTTAATAAGACAGTAACAATCTATGTAATTTAAAACAAATAAATATTGGCATAATTTTCGTAAACCGTGGCAGTATTATTAGTGTCCCCCCGCGCGGCGCATCAGTCACTCGTGAGTGCGGCAGGAGACAGGACGCGCGCTGCTGTGGTTTGGAATAAGAAGGAATACATTAAGCTTGTAAGTATTTATACTTTAATATAAATAAATAAATACATTGTGTAACTAGTAGATTAATAATGTTTGTGTATCTTTATCGAAAGTATTGACACATTATTATCATAGTAAGAACCTACCTAGGTACCTACTTTGTTGATGAATAACGGTTACTGTTTTATGGTGTAGGGAAGCAAACGAGCAGACGCGTCACCTGATGGTAGTGATCAGCGCCGCCCATGGACACCCGCAACACCAGGGGTATTGCAAGTGCGTTGCCGGCCTTTAAGGATGGAATAATGGGGTGGGACAAAGGGAGGGGAGTTGGGCTTCCGGCTCTCTCACTCATTGAAAGAAACGCAGCTATATTAGCTACTCCACCCACCCCGATCTTCTGTGAGAGGGTGGTAGTTCCCCGATCGAGCCAGCCCGTATATGAGTTGTAGTCATTTAACAACAACTAAGCTCTACCACCTATGAAGACTGTTACTATTTAAATATACGAGGTTACTGAATAATTGTATGGTGAATTCTTAAATTGATCAGTATAAAATTTACTGGGTTAGAATAATAGGCCAGCGTATACCTACTATACCAACTGATTTTGTTACCAGTGACGTGCGGCTGATCGTAGGTTCCTATGAATGTTGCTTTATCAGTTATTACTTATTTACGCTCATTAACGCCTATTAGTAGTAGTTATGTAATTCATGTAACCTTAAAATTTTAGCCCACAATGGAGCCAAAAAGACTGGAATATTTGAGAAGCAAGATTAAACGCATTAGTGATGAAAATGAAAACGTAACAAAACCGTTACAGCCCACAAGTATGGAAAGAAGATCTTCAGTAACACTCCTCAATAGCTTGTCTTATAATGAACAAAACAAAGATTTGTCTATTTTAAATCCATTTGATGGCAAATGTAACAGTGATCCGGATAGAGTAACAAATTATGAACAGGTTGGTTCAGGTTTTTATATTTAAGTATTAATGCTGTTTACAAACTATAATCACATGGTATTGTCTTTTTAGGAAAAGCAGAACAGCAAATATACCAATAAGACTTGAGATTTGATGCTATGTAACAATTTTTTTCAGAATGACAAAGAATTTAAAAAACTTGAAGAAAAAGATTACATAAAACCAAAGCATAGATATACAAAAATATTCGAATTAGAAGAAAAACACGAACAAAACAACAAAAATCCTAATAATGCTGAACAAGTAATCGCAGAGCACATAACACAAGACACGGTAATTGAACTGAGCGATAAAAATAGAACATACAGTAATGAAAGTCTTCAACCAACGTTTACAGAAATTATACCGGAAAATGAAATGGATATTTTAAGGAAATCTTTAGAGGAGGACAATAATGCTGAAGAAATTACAATGGAAATACCAAATCAGGCAGAAGACGCCCCGAAAAAAGTAAAAAAAAGCAAGCGTGCCGTGATTCAAAAAAGCTATTTTGATTTTATGAGCGAAGATGAAGACTTTGTCTGGGACTCGAGTTCTTGAAAGGGACGGACGAGTCTTCAAGTGATGAAGATCAACCAAAGAAGAAAAAAAGTAAACGCAGAAGATGGGAAAGTAGGAGAGACAGGTTTAAAGAAAAAAAAGGAAACTAAGGCAAAGAAACGAAAAGCTTCTAGATCAAAAGGTGAATGTTATTTTAAGAAAGACGGTTCTATTAGAAAAGAAAGACAGTTAAAACCAAACCCATGCATAGGGAAAAACTGTCCCTGGAAGTGTAGTGAAATAGACGAAGAAAAAGGTCAGGAATATTTGATTATTTTTGGGATTATCCAATCAGAGAAAAAGAATGGTTAATTGCTATGTCCTCTAAACAAGAGATAAAACGAAAGAGATCCAAAATTCCAGCTACAGGACCAATACATTTCAATATTTTATAAATGACGGCGAGGGCCGTCGTCAGGTTTGTTCTAAATTCTTGATCAGCACACTAGACGTTACCCAAAGATTTATTTACTATACCTTGACAAACGTATCCCAGGGAATATCAAAAGAAGATGGAAGAGGAAGGTGTGTTCCAGCCAACAAAACTCCAGACAATGTAAGAGAATCGGCAAAAAAACTTCATTAAAAACTTACCTGCACTTCCATCGCATTATTGCCGCAAGGATAGTACAAGGCTGTACCTCCCAACCGAATTTAAAAACATAAAAAATCTGTATCGTATCTATAAAGAAGATCAAACTAGTAAAGGAGTCGATGTCTTGAGTGAAAAAAATCTTTCGTCAAATATTTAATTCTGATTTTAATGTAGGGTTTCATGTACCTAAGAAGGATAAATGCATAAAATGTTTGCGTTTCGAAGGCCAGGATCCATCTGAATGTCCAGAACTGAAGGCTCATTTAGAAGAAAAACAAGCATCAAAACAACGCCTGGAATGTCATCGAGAATTAGGCAAAAGCAACTCTACTATTTTGTGTTTATCTTTTGATCTCCAGAAGGTTCTCAACACTCCCTATGGGAACAGCATGCTACTTTTTTACTCTCGAAAATATACGGTTTATAATTTGTGCTTTTATGAAAGTATAACAAGAAATGGTTTCGTCTGGGGAGAAACAGAAGGAAAAAGAGGGGCCAATGAAATTGGTACAATTTTGCAAAAATACGTAGCAGACGTTGATTCGCGAATCACAATAAAAACTTTAATTTTGTATTCCGACTCTTGCCCCGGACAAAATAAGAATAAAATTGTCCTGGCTGCTGTCCATAACGCGTTGTTACAATCAAAATACCTAGAAACTATTCAAATGAATTTTCTTCTCCCTGGACACACAGAGATGACGGTAGACAGCATCCACTCGACTATTGAGCACTCCGTGCGAAATACGATAGTGTGGGCTCCTTCTCAGTGGGCAACAGTGTGCCAGCTAGCCCGAAAAGAGCCGGCGCCGTATTTTGTCGAAAATCTTACTCATACTGACTTCAAAAACTTTGAAGAGTTCTCCGATAAGTATTTCAAGGGGAACCTGGTTGGAAAAATTAGCAAAATACGCACGGCAACATTTAAAAAATCATCTCCAAATGAAATAAAAATTAAGTATACTATGAAAAATGATGCCCTGGAAGAAACAATACCCATAAACTGTAAGCCTAAGAGTCTCAACTTCAAATATAAATCTTCGTTAACAATTACCAAGCCTAAATTCAATGATTTAAAGAAACTGTGTGAAACTAATGTGATTCCTAAAATATTTCATGATGAATACTTAAAATTGCAAACTAACAACGGTAAAGACCATCTGGTCGATACCGATATTGAAGATGAGACGGAGGAATTGGATTAGATTTTATTTTTTGACCTATATCTATTTTATTTAAAAAAAATTGCTTTTAATTATTTTTATAAATGTAATTACAAAATAGAGATTAAGTAGAACTGGTAGATAAGTTCTACTTTATCTCTATTTTGTAAATACAGCAGCTGGAACAGCTGGCGCATTTATAAAAATAATTAGCAAGCAATTTTTTTAAATAAAATATACATCGTAATTAGGATTTTAATAACTAATTTGAAACAAAACCTTCAATGGTTAATGGAGGTTTTGTTGTAAAACACCTACCTATTTAAAAAGTTCCTACGTATTTTTATTCATGATGTTTGATTTTTATATTTTCTTAAGAGTAATTAAGTGGATAAATGTAGATACTTAGGAAGTAAGCAAGATTGTAACCTATTGTGTAGAGAATGTAAAATAGACGCTTATCATGTACAACCATGTGAGCTTCATACTTCGTGCCGACATACCCTGCCAATATCCATAAAGTATGGAGCGCACTAGAAACACGTCTATACATAAAAAAGCGTTAATTCTACACTCTCTACACAATAGATTTCTTATTTAAACCCGACATACTAAGAAGGTACATTTATCTACTACAGAAACTATTTTTAAAGTTTATAATAGATAATAAGGATTCTGAGGCTTAATTAAGTTGAATATACGTAATAAAAGATTTTCTAATTAACAAAACATTTTTATTTATTCCTGACATAATTTATTAATTATTCACCCATTTCAATACATGCCTCAACGCCCTCTCAGCTAAATAATCCCTTAACTGCATAACTGCATTACTATAAATCTGTTATTATTATCTTGTATCAACAACCATGGTTTATAAAATCCTTTCAACCCATGAGACATCAAACCACTCATTAAGAATGTTCAACGTTGCTTAAGTTAACTTGCCTGTATCGTTAATAAAACCTAATTGGTAGTTAAACGAAATAGCATATTCCTATTATCATTAAGTAACGTCGATTCAATCATTTTGCTTTCTACTGCATAAGCCCTGTAAGGTCACTTAAACCATTTGGCCTGTTGCCGATTAGTGACAATGTTGGTAGTTAAATCATTTTTCTTTACTCTAAAAATAAGGCGATACAGATCATTTTGTATTAAGCGACATTTATCTTGGAACTCATAACTGCTTTTTTATTGACAATTATACTAAAACATTAAGGGATTTTTTTGCAATAAAGGTCTCCGATCCCCATAAAAGTAAGAACAGTAGTTTGATTATAACGATTTTTTTTAATTTTTTTAAAACTTTAAATGGCTCTCCTATAAAGTTTGTAAAATGGCGCTTCAAGCAAATAGCCTTTCACCCCTCGATATATAGTATATCAGCGTCATCTGTCCACAGTTATGTAACATGTCATTCCTATAGACTATAGATAGATAGATGATGATATAATAAAACCCTTCTCTTTTTTATGTGTCATACGAGAGCACGTTGTTTTATTTAAAATATCCTTTATAATAAAATATAAAGAGGTTATGGACCCAGAACGTAGGGGAGACCGGGTACAAAAGTAACGGCGGGTCGAAAGTAACAAATGCTTTCTAGATTTATCTAATGGGCGAACACCGCTTTGCCGCTGTCAGGCGATAGCCGGGAGCGCCCCCCTCAATCGCATTTAGTCTCCGCGTACGCCTCGGTCGCCTCGCGCTGTTAGGCTGTGTGACAAGACGCTACGTGAATTTACAAACCAAAAGTAAGTTTTTTGACGTTTTCTTATTCAATGTTTTGATAGTCTTAAAAGCATGACAGTAATCTAAATATTTGCATATCTATTCTGTATTAAAGTGATTGTACATTACGTAAATTCATTTTTGTGTAGCACGTTCCGATTTAAGGTTATATTGCACGTTTTGACAAAAATGTGGACGGGTACAAAAGTAACATAGCCCTATGGGTACAAAAGTAACATGTTACTTTTGTCCTCGTGGTGATTTAATTATTTATAATATTTTTATAAGTATTTTTTTTAACAGAATGCCGCGACAACGCATTAGAAAAACTGAACGAGGAACTACCGCCACGGATGTGTATCAAAAAGCAGCTGAGGAGCATTTTAAAGATGCTGCAACGATTAGAAGCCTGGCAAAAAAATATAATGTTTGCCATGTAACATTATACAGATTTATAAAAAATTAAAAGCAGGAAATGCTACCGCAGTTGTGGGCTACCGTTGCATCAATCGTGTTTTACCAACACCGAAGAAATTATTCTACGCGACTATTTAATCGAGTGCTCTGCACTTTATTTTGGGTTATCCCCAACTGAAGTACGTAAACTGGCATACGAGTTAGCGCTTAAAAATGAAAAATCATTTCCTACAAAGTGGCACGATACTCAAATGGCGGGTAAGGAATGGTTGACTGGTTTTTTAAAACGACACCCGAGCCTGTCTTTAAGATGTCCTCAAGCAACAAGTCTGTCGCGGGCATCAAGTTTCAACGAGCATAATGTGAGTAAATTTTTTGATAACCTTGCTGATGTCATGGATAGGTACCAATTTGAGCCAAAAGATATCTGGAATATGGACGAGACAGGGGTGACCACTGTCCAAAAACCTAGCAAAATTGTAGCCCAAAAAGGAATTAAACAAGTAAGTGGAGTAACATCGGCAGAGCGAGGAAGATTAGTAACTGTTGCTGTTGCCATCAATGCTCAAGGCGGACACATCCCGCCTTTTTTCGTATTCCCACTGAAACGATTCCAAGACCATATGATACGTGAAGGTCCTGTTGGATGTGCTGGAGCTGGCTTTAAAAATCAAGTCAAACCCACAATTGATCAAAAATGCTTGTTACTGCTCGACAACCATGTATCGCATATATCTATCCAAGCTCTAGATTTTTGTAAAGAAAATGGGATAGTGCTGCTGTCGTTTCCGCCCATTGCACACACAAACTACAGCCTTTGGATAGAGCAGTATTTGGGCCATTTAAGAAAATGATAAACACCGCTACAGACAACTGGATGCGAAATCATCCTGGGCAAACTATGACAATTCATTATATACCTGGGATTGTTAGAGAAGCATTTCCTCTGTCTGTAACTGATAGAAATGCAATTGCTGGGTTTACGTGCACTGGTATAAGTCCATTTAATAGGAATATATTTACTGCTGTTGACTACGCACCATCATCTGTGACTGACCGGCCGTTACAAATCAGCAGACAAATTCCACCAAATGATTTGTTGACTAATTCTGACGCAACTTCATCCATTCAAGTTGATCCAGGTACTCCAGTAGGTATTCTTCCAACATCAATTGACCAAGCTGTTCATCATAAAGATAGCAATCATTTGTCAAACAAATCAAACAACAATGACCAACCATCGGACGTTCAAAATATACCGGACTCAATCTCTATGGATACTGATCCTATGTTAGGTAACTCAATCTTTGATCAAAAATCCAAATCACCAGTTCCGGGTCCTAGCGGCCTGCGACAAGCAAATTTTACCAAACCGTTTAATTTCTCGCCTAAAGATCTTAGACCTTTACCACAAGCAGGTCCGAGAACTGAAACAAATAAAGGCCGTAAAAAACGTAAGACTGCAATATGGACGGACACTCCAGAAAAAAACTTAATTGAACAAGAACACCAACAACGGAATAAAGTCAAAAAAGTGGTACTGCAAGCAAATACTAGAGAAAATAAGGAAAAATCGTCTGCAAAAGGAAAGGGAAAAGGCAAAAAGACAAAGAAGGCACTAAAAGAAAAGGAAAATGAATCTGACGATGAAGATTACTTCTGTCTTGTATGTTTAGAAAATTACAGTCGACCGAATGAAAAATGGATACAATGTATCGTCTGCAAAATGTGGTCCCATTTGGAATGTGTAGATGATGACAAGGGTTATGTGTGCCATCATTGCGATTCTGATTTAGATTAATGACTGAATTGTAAAAGTCTGATTATAAAACTAAATTGATCTCGTTACTTATATTAAGAATTTTACTGAATTGTTATTATCTTAATATTTATAGTAAAATACAGAAGTTAATTTGTGTTATTAGTATAAAAACTTTAAATAAATAATTTGTTGATTTACCATGTATAATATTGTATTCACTACCAACTACTTTGTCTTGTTACTTTCGACCCACAACGTGTTACTTCCGACCTGCCTACGTGGTCGAAAGTAACAAGTAACGATTTTTTTTTTAATTTCTGTAATTCGTATAAAACATACTAAAATGTAATAAATCGAGTTACTAGAGTAAAGAACATAAACTGAATTTTTATATAGTTATATTAATTTAATGGCAACAGTAACATCCATCCACAAATCAAGGTAAAAGTACAAAGTGTTACTTTTGTACCCGGTCTCCCTATCTGGCATAATCTAACTAGTTTCTCGCGACAGTGTATTGTGTTATTTCAATAGTTGCAGTATAGGAACAGTATAGTTGTGAAATAAGTGCTCGAGTAGTGACGTAGAAAATGGCGTCGCACACAAATTATTTAATAAACGTTCCCAAGCTTAAAGGACGCGAAAATTACATAGAATGGTGTTTCGCGGCAGAGAATTTTCTTGTGTTGGAAGGCACGCTTGGAATTATCAAACCAGAAGCAGGTCAACCAGCGATTTCTGCAGCCGAAGATTCTAAAACCCGTGCTAAATTGATTTTAACAATAGATCCTTCTATCTATGTGCACATCAAAGGAGTTACATCTACAAAGGAATTGTGGAATAAACTTAAATCCTTATATGACGATTCGGGATTTACTAGAAGAATAAGTCTATTGAGAAGTCTTATATCAATTCGTCTGGAAAATTCTACTTCAATGAATTCCTATGTTAGGTACTCAATTAGTGGAAACGGGACAAAAATTGGCGGGAACTGGATTTAACATCAGCGACGAATGGATAGGATCATTATTATTGGCTGGATTAACTGAAAAATTCTCCCCAATGATAATGGCAATCGAACATTCGGGGATGAGTATTACAACGGACGCCATTAAATCAAAATTACTTGATATGGAAACAGAAGTGAATAGAAGCGATAGTGCTGCCTTTGGAAGTTTTAAAAGCAGATTGTACCAACATAAGAAACCGATAGACAAAAATAAAAGCAAAGATGGCGGGCAGATGCAGACGTCAACGCCCAAAGTTGTTAAATGTTTCAAGTGCAAAAAGTTGGGACACTATCGGAATCAGTGCACAAATACTGTAAAAGAAATGGAAAATAAACAAACAAACGCATTTAGTGCAGTGTTTCTTAATGGTTTTTATAGCAAGACTGACTGGTATATTGACTCGGGAGCGAGCGTGCATTTGACAACAAATGAACATTGGATTCAGAATGCACGTTATGACCACAGTATGAGAGAAATTGTAGTTGCGAACGACTGTAAAGTGCATGTTACATGTTTTGGTGACGTGAAAATTACTACATGCGCAAATAATTGTAATTATGATGTGACAGTTGAAGAGGTTATGTGCGTTCCGAGTCTGACAAGAAATCTTCTTTCCGTGAGTCAATTGATAAACAAAGGCAATAAAGTATCCTTCAGAGAGAGTGGTTGTGATATCTACAAAAGAATGGGAAACTTAGTGGCCACAGGCACCTTAGTCAATGGGGTGTACAAGCTAAATACACCAGTGCACCTGTCAGCGGCAGCGGTGGTATCTAATGAGATGTGGCATCGAAGACTTGGTCATGTCAACAGTACGTACCTGAATAAAATGCAGAATGCTGTTTAAGGTTTATCCATTGAAGAGAAGGCAGATATAAGTAAAAGTTCCTGTGTAACATGTTGTAAAGGGAAGCAGAGTCGTTTGCCGTTCCCCAGCAATGGCAACAGATGCAATCAGTTACTCAATGTGGTGCATACGGATGTGTGCGGACCAATGGAGAATGTCTCCATAGGAGGATCAAGGTACTTTATAATATTCATTGATGATTATAGTCGAATGACTCACATTTATTTCATGAAGAATAAACATGAAGCTTTTCAATGTTTTAAAGACTATGCAGCCAAGGTAGAGAATTTACTTGATCGTAAAATTAAGGTGTTACGAAGCGACAATGGTCTTGAATTTAGTAGCAATGAATTTGAAATTTTTTTAAAGAAAAAAGGCATAGTTCATCAAAAGTCTTGCCCCCTACACCCCACAGCAAAATGGATTAAGTGAAAGAATGAACCGCACTATTGTTGAAAAGGCTAGATGTTTACTGTACGATGCTAACATGAAGAAAGAGTTCTGGGCAGAAGCAACTAATACTGCTGTTTATTTACAGAACCGAGCAGTATCAGCCACTTTAAATAATAAAACTCCTTATGAATTGTGGACTAATAGTAAGCCTGACATTAGTCACATCCGAGTGTTTGGGAGTACAGTAATGAATCATGTGCCCAAAGAAAAAAGGTTAAAATGGGACAAGAAATCTGAAGAGTGTATCTTGTTGGGTTATGCTGAAGATACAAAGGGATATAGGATATATAATCCTCAAACCAAAGTAATTACAACAAGCCGGGACGTCATTATTATTGAGAAGGACATGAGCAGCAATGTAATAGTAAATGAGAAAAATTTGGAAACTAATTTTGAAGAGCAGAAGAGTTCAGATTCAGTGGTGGACAATAGTCAGTCAGATGAGTCGTTCATCTCTGCAGATAATGCTGATGATTCTACATTTGTGCTAGATGAAAGTGAAAACGCAGACAGTACTACTGCAAGTACTAGCAGTATGGTAAAGAGATTACCTGCTAGAGAAAGACATCCACCAAAGAGGTATGGTTTTACAAATTTGTGTACAGCGAGTAACACTGTTATTGACAGTGAGTTATCTTTGGAAGAAGCTCTAAATGGTCCAAAGAAGGAGCATTGGTTGCGTGCTGTCCAGGAGGAGCTACAGTGCTTCGAAGATAATAATGCATGGGAGCTTGCAGACGCCCCATTAGATGGGACAATTGTGAAGTGTAAGAGGGTTTTAAAAAAGAAAGTGTGATAGTGAAAATAACATTTGTTATCGTGCTAGACTAGTTGCTAAAGGTTATAATCAGAAAAGTGGTATTGATTACAATGAGACATTTTCCCCTGTAGTTAGGCATACTACTTTACGATTGCTGTTTGCTTTAGCTGCACAATTAGATTTAAATACTAGCCATCTGGATGTTAAGACTGCGTTTCTTAACGGAGAATTGAAAGAAATCATATATATGCAAAAGCCAGACTGTTTTAAATGTTCTAAAGATAAAAATTGTAAAGTTCTAAAGTTGAACAAGGCTATATATGGTCTCAAACAATCCTCCAGAGCATGGCATAAGAAAGTTGATAATGTTATGTTAACTAGTGGTTATAAAAAATCCAAATTAGAACCATGTTTATATACAAAAATTGTAAATGGTCTCAGGACAATAGTTACCTTGTATGTAGATGATTTTTTTATATTTTCTAATGATGGCCAAGAAATGAAATTATTAAAAGAGACTTTGAGTAGCCAGTTTAAAATTAAAGATTTAGGGCAAATAAAACAATGTCTTGGAATAAATGTTAATATTGATAAAGAGAATAATTTCATTACTTTGAGCCAAGAAAACTATATTGATCAGTTATTATTGAAATTCAATATGTGTGAGAGTAAAACTGTAGACACTCCATTGGAAGTTAAATTAAATGTTGAGAAATGTCAAGGTCCAAATAGCAATAACCCTTATCAGCAGCTCATTGGGAGCCTGATGTACTTAGCAGTGCTTACAAGGCCAGATATTGCCTAAGCAGTAGGATACTTAAGTCAATTTAATAAATGTCATAGTAATGAACATTGGATGTATGCAAAACGAATATTAAAGTATTTAAAGAAAACTAGAAATGTAGGTTTAAAGTATTGCAAAACAGGTAATGTTGATATTCAAGGTTATGTTGATGCCGATTGGGCAAATGATCCTATAGACAGAAAATCATATACTGGTTTCTGTTTCATGTTCTCAGGTTCAGTTATATCATGGGGTTGTAAAAACAGAGAACTGTAGCACTCTCAAGCACAGAAGCCGAGTACATGGCTATTACAGAAAGTTGTAGAGAAGCTGTATATCTCTTAAATTTGCAGTGTGAGATTACTGAACAAATGTATACCATTAACTTGTATAATGATAATCAAAGCTCGCAAAAATTGTCTGAGAATCCTATGTTTCATAATAGAACCAAACATATAGATGTTCGCTATCATTATTGTAGAGAAGTAATTTCTAAAAAGTTTGTTAAAGTTAATTATTTGCCCACCTGTAATATGCCAGCTGATATGTTGACGAAAAGTTTGTGTTCAACTAAACATCATAAATTTGTAAAAATGTTAGGCATTGTAAATGTATTAGAATAATACAGTATTTTGAGAGTGTGGGTGTTGTAGTTTCCTCAAAATACATATATAGTATATCAGCGCCATCTGTCCACAGTTATGTAACATGTCATTCCTATAGACTATAGATAGATAGATGATGATATAAATAAAACCCTTTTTTTTATGTGTCATACGAGAGCACGTTGTTTTATTTAAAATATCCTTTATAATAAAATATAAAGAAATTGCTGCGGATATTAAATTGAAAAGAACGAAATGCGCCAGTCTTATTAAAAATATTATTGGTGAATGCCATAACAGGGACTTAGAAGCTTTACTTAAATTAAGTAATAAATTCAGTGTGTTGGTTGACGAGTCAACTGATATGACATATCATCGGTCAAAACAATGTGCATTGTTGTAAGGCTTTATGACCAAAATAAAAAATATGACCTATCTGTGGGAACTACGGCCTTAATTTGAGAAAAATGATTTTGACGCAGCAAATCAAGGCGCAACAAGAGAAGCCATCTACAATGCAATCACCCAAAGTTTCCGCGACCGAAATGTGCTAGCGTCATGATGGGTAAGTACAATTCAGTGGCTAGTCGTTTTTCGACTAAAAATCCCGGGATCACGATTTTTAAATGTATCTGCCACTGACTACATCTGTGTGCTAGCGAGGCTCCCAAGAAACTGCCGAGAAGCTGTGAGGACTTGGCCAGTAATGTTTATGGATTTTTCAAGAACAGCTCAAAACGCCAAGCTGAACTCGTTGAATTTCAGGCTTTCACTAGTATCAAAGCGCACAAACTGTTATACCCCTTCCAAACGTGATGGCTTTCTCTGTTAGCAATCATTAATCGTTTATTGGAGCAGTGGGGAATCATTACAACTTTTCTTCGCAAAAAAATGGTTGGATGAACGAATGGTTTCCGCAGAACTTATATTCAAAGACTTGCATGATCCATTCATCTAACTATATTTGTTGTTTTTGCAATAGGTGTTGCCTAAATTCGTAAACCTCAATGAATATTTAAAAAAAAGTGGCGTTGTAATTACAGAATTGGACAGAAGAATGAAGGCAATGTATCAGGAGCTTCTCTTATGCTACATGAGGACAGATTATGTTGTTCAAAATGATTTACATGCTATTGACCCTGCCATAGATGAGTTCTGCATAAGTAATAATCAAATGTATTTAGGTATACAAGTGATGACTGAAATAGGTTGAGAGAACATTCAGGCAAGATCAGATTCGATGGCCGATTTTCAAGCAAGAGCCAAAGATTTTATTAAAACCGGATGCTGCCAAATTAGAAACAAATATGATTTATCGAACGAATTACTGCAAAAAATAACAACTTTGTCGCCAAAAAACGCCATATCTCAAGTCCAAAGAATCTCTGAGCCATCTTTACTGCCTTTAATGTTCCCTGCATCATGCTAAATAAGTCAAATGAAGAAAAGCAGGCAATTGATGATGAGTGGCGTCTTTTGCCAAATACAAATTTTCCAAAAGATATGTTTTGTAAGGAGTCAATGTCACCGGACGATTTTGGCACAAAATACTACATTTTCCAGAACCTTTGTTTGTAAATTTGGAAAAAAATGTTCTGGAAGTTCTTTCTTTGCCACACGCCAATGCTGATTGTGGGAGAAATTTTAGCGCCGTAGATTTAATTAAAACAAAATCTCGAAACCGGCTTATAACATCAACAATTAATGGCACGCTTTTGGCAAAACAATGCATTCAGAGAACAAATAAAAGCGGTTTCAATTTTTTTTTAATGAAAATGAAAAAATGTTTTTTGTGGCAATAACGAGAGACATTATAAAAAACACAATATATGGCATACGTTTCTTACAAGAAGAAAATACAAAAAACAAATACATGTTGTGTTAGTGTGCATTGAACCCCACACTAGAGCTACCTGTGTTGTGTGATCCAGGCTTCTCCTAATTTTATACAGTAATAAAAGGACTGAAGAGCCATTACAAAATAAAACTATAAGACAATAAGCACTATAAGCATGGATATAAACCAATGGATGTGCTCTCCTACACTTCAGGCCCACAGAATTATGTCATCATTGGGAAGAGGGAGCTCACTCTTTCCGTTCTAGTCGATTGCAGGAAGCGGTGAACGCTGGACGTTTTTACCTATCAATATTCGTTGTCCACAACCAAAATAAGTAGAACCACGGAACACCTCGCCTCTAGCGATTCTAGGGGTTAAGTATATTGGTAGTTGTAAACCACTCACGCTACAGACACAGATGCAGTTTGTTAACAATTTTAAGGGGCTCGGGCATATCTTTTGATTTATATCGATGACCATAAGAATATAAATTATCAAAACGGAAAATATTAAAAAGATAAAGGCTATCATACTTCTTAAGTTTAGGATACTTACTTATTAATTAAATAATTTGTTTATGAACTTAGTATTATGTGGGTACATATGTATGTATTTACAATTCAGTTCATAGGTTTTTTTTTAAATTAGGGGGTAGGAAAAAATTGTTGATGGAGGAATTGAGTAAATATTATAGTGTGGAGATGAGTAATGTGTGTGTAGTAGATTAGTGTTGTAGTGTGTGTAATGAAAAACCGGTAAGTTAGATAGGTGTGGATTGCAGTTGTGTGCTACTCAGATAATACCGTGAGCCGAATGTATACAACAACACAGGGCACACATTATGTCTTACAATGTACGGTATTTTATTGGCAAATACGGTAATTTTCCCACTTGTGTACGGTAACCCCAAATGAAGCCAGCGGCAACACTCTGTGACCCGCGAGAGCCAGTCGCGCCAGCATTGTTGTTCCATAATGGCAGAGTTGTCTTTGTAGTAGTTTTACTCCCTAATGCTTTCATTTTGCAATGAATTTACGTTTTTACAGTGTTCACTTTTTCCCCTCTTGGTGGGTAGAAGTGACTAAACGTTTTTATATTTGTCAATAAGGATAGCATTGATTGTATTGCATTAACCGGTTATCAACATGCACACTGTTTTTTTTAGAAAGCAACGGATCCATGGTGGAGTCTCGATTTTCACAAAAAATGGTCTTAAGTATAAACCAATAACCTATATTGATAAAATTGCCGTGGAGTATCACTGCGAGCTTGCAGCAGTTCAAGTAGATATTAATAAACACGAAAAACTTCTTGTTGTCGGTATGTATAGGACTGGCAAGGGTGACTTTGCAGTTTTTGAGAATGTAATCGATAAGTTGTTCGAGTTATTAACTATTAAGTCGTATAAAATGTAATTTTGCCTGGTGATTGGAATGTGAATTTCCTAACAGACTCTTCTCAGAAAATTGCCTTACAGGATATTATGCAGACATATAATTTCGACAACATTGTTGACTTTCCGACAAGACATGAAAACGCCACCAAAACAAGTGGATTCCTAACTAATATGGATTCCAGTAATATAATTGTACAAGGTGTAGCAGCAGCTATAGAGAGATGTGAGCATGATGCGCAGTTATGTCGTGTTTAGTTTAAAAATTAGTATAAAAAACAAACCAAAGTCCATCAAATATGTGGAAAAGCGCATCTTCAAGACAGAGTCAATGCCAGAATTTTCGAATGCGATGCTGTCACATGACTGGGATACATTGTTTTATAAATATTAGGACGATTCTTTGAAGAAATTCATGTCAGTTTTAGTTGGAACATAGATTTGTTTTATCCCATGACTATGAAAAAAACTAATAATAAAAATGGAACACCATGGATATCTAAGGAGTATACAAAATTACAAAAGATATTGACGATTTGCACGAGTTCAAAAGGCAGTATCCTCATATGAACGAAATAAATAATATCGTTACTCTAAAACAGCCGATTGTTTAATAAAAGGGAAAATGAACTATGTTGATAATAGAATAAACAATTTTAAAAATATTAAAAAATAAATTTGGAAAATAATTAAGGAAGACACTAACAAAAACATCAAAGCATGGAACTGGGAAATAGTAGATAGGGAATCGAAGTTATTAATAAATAACGAGTACTTGCCAAATTATATTAACAATCATTTTGTATCAATTGACGACCAACTAATAAATAATAATGTCCCAGACCGAGAGAAAGCCCTGGGATTTTTAAAGCAAGAAATGCCAGAATTACCATAGTATGAAGTCAAATATGTTACTCACAGTGAATTAATGAAGTTAGCTAGAGAAAAACTCAGTGATTCTGATACAAGAGATATTTTTGATATTTCTGGAAAATTTCTGTACCAAGTTATGAATTTCATGTTGGATCATTTCACCTTTCTTCTGAATAGCATATTAGAATCCGAGTCTTATCCAGATGTGCTGAAGAACTGTCGTATAACACCTCACTATAAAGGCAAAGGGGATAAGACTGATGTTAAGAATTATAGGCCCATCACGATCGTACCAACTATTTCGAAGTTATTGGAATCGATATTGTCAAAGCAAATAATGGCACATCTTAATAAATAACTATCCGACAACGCATTAGCGTTGTCGGATAGTCAACACTCTTACAGATTGGGAAGGTCTACTACATCAGCAGCACATGTAGTAATTGATAAAGTGGTTACTAGTTTAGATACTAAACAAAAAGTTGCTGGGATTTTTCTTGATTTATCCAAAGCTTTTAACTCTATCAATCATAATTTGCTATTGGATAAACTCAGAATCTACGGAATAAGAGGGGAAACGGAAAATATTGTCAAATCTTTCCTCACAGACCGAAAACAGGTGGTTGAAATAAAAAAATAATGGAAGGTCTTATCAATCTACTCCACAGAAACTTAGGATAGGTATACCTCGAGGTTCATCTTTCGGAAACGTGATGTTTCTCATATTTATGAATGACATTTCATTTCTTAACTTAGAGGCAACGCTTGTACAGTATGCAGATGATACAACAATTGTGATCTCGGGTAAAAATCTCGAAGAACTAAAATCAAAGTGTCTGCATTAATGTTAAGACTTTATGGCTGGTTTGATATGAATGGCATGAGACTGAACTCTGATAAGAGTAATATAATATTGTTTAATTCTATATCACCTATATGACCTTTGTCTGTAACGTTTGTTGTGCCTTGCATCCAAAGAGACACATCTCTCACAACCATTGGCGTGGTAAAGCTCTTGGGTTTCGAGCTTGATTCAGCCTTAACATGGAAATCAAAAAAAAAGTCATGGAAGGAAAAAATGAATGAATGTTAATACTGTGTGTAACAAAATGTCAAAAGGTATCTATGCCCTGATACAAATAAGACAGATAGCATCAGAATGTTACCTAAAAGAAGTCTATTACGCATATGTCCATTCAGTACTATCATACGGAATTATCTTATGGGGCAATTCGACAGATAATGAGCGCGTACTTAAAATGCAAAAAAAGAGCTATCCGAGTACTAACAAGAGCCAAGGATCGGGATTCATGTAGATGTTTATTTAAGGCCTTAGCAATACTCATATCTGGCTCTGCGGTGGCGGAACATGCTCTTAGGTCGGACGCCCAACATTTTATTCGATTCGATAAGGCGGAGGTCCTGGCACGGGAGAAGTTCTTTGTACCCCGTAAGGTCAGGGAGGCCATTGAAATCGGTAAGCGTCCGACCTTTAATAGAGATGGAGGATGGCATGTGCCGCCCGCTTGGAAGCCGTGCCTCCATAGTGCTCGGTATAGTGTTCGCGATATGAGTGAAGACACAGTGAGCTCAGTGTGCTGCAATGTTCCCGACTCGCAGCTTACCAGTGATGAAGAGTTCGAGTGTATACCTGCGCAACCCTCTCGCACCCCCCCTCACCTGCACCCCCGCAACAGCCGTTGAGCTTGCGTGCGCGATGTGCGGCAGCCCGCAGTGCCAAACGGGCAGCCGCCGCGCGTGTGCACTCGCCTTGAAAAAGGCCGCCGGACGCGGCCGAAACTCGAGTCGGACTGACCGACCGTATATACGTGAGTGTCCCGTTATCCAATTAAATATGTGTAACAACCACGTTAATTTTAATACTAAAATACTCATATCAGTTGCCGTGTACATACTTGAAATTGTGCGATATTTTCGACCGAATCTCCAACTGTATAAAACTCTAGGTGATCTGTCAAATGTCAATTTCCGTAACAAAGAGACCTTACTACCGATTCAACACAGATTACATAAGTCTACTAAAAATCCGAAGGTGGTAGGACAACTGCTTTACAATAAGTTACCAAAATGTATAAAAGACTGCGAAACGGATGGGGCTTTTTGTGCGAATGTAAAACGATTGCTCCTATCTAAGACGATATACACGGTTCACGAGTACGTTAAAAAAATGACTATAATGATTTTAAGTCTACATCTGTGGATTATGGACATTAAATGATAATTAATATGATAAAATGAATTGTAAAATTTATATAAGTGCTAAAAATGCTATTTTTGACATACTTTTGAATCAATTGTAATATATATTTCACATGGAACTATGTACTCGTATAAGTATTGTTATGAGTCGATGTAATGATTCTTGTGAATTTACCTATGTATTTGCTTTGAACCCCTTTGTTTTTGTTCTTCGAAAACTATTTATATGACGTGCTTTATGACCTTGTTCACAGCGAAGTTTTTATTATTATTTTATATTTATTTTTTTCGGCTCCTTTACAGCCCATAATTTTTTTTGTGAATTTTGAATGTATACTTTTATTTTAAATAATAATATGAATCGGAATGTATTTCACTAAATTCTAGTTTTTGTTTGTATTTGTAATCTATAAATTTAATGTTGGAAATTAGATAAAACTATTTAGCTATATTTAAATTGTAAAATTGACAATACATGAATGTATTTCAAATTTTTACTAAATTTGTAATTTTTGGAGTTGCAATGATGCTAATAAAATTTATCTTATCTTATAGAGTTCTACCCTTACCCGTTGTGAACACCCTTAACCAGACCCACCTAATTCTACCTAAGTTTCCCCTTCCTACTAGCGAAAAGGTCGAAAACAGTGTTTCTCCCTCGCCCTTGTAAGGAAGTTGATGAATTCCTGTTCTTATGTGAAGAAGACTATTCATCGGGATTGGCCCAAGACACCTGCATAACCAACCTGATGACATTTGCGGTAGACACATCCTCTTGCCGCCCGATCCTGGTGTACTTGGAGGAAGTCGTAGTGGAAAAGATCCAGAGCAACAGATGGATGCTGTTCACCAAACCCATCCTCATTTTCACGCAGAACTGCAAGGACGACACCACCTACCATCATGTCCAAGGGAAGTACATCGTAAGAACCGATGACGACTGTAAAGCTGAAATTGGAGGTTTCACCATGAAAAGACAGAGAGTGAACATAGACAATTTCCAGTTACCTGCCGTACCAGTTATAAACCTGCCACCTGTTAGTCTTCCGAAGCAAACCCCTTTCACGGGACCAGTAAACCTGAGAAGGATGGACCTGACGGATCTACAACGCCTGTCTACAGTTTTAGTGAAAAGTGATAGTGAAATGGGCATTAACGAGTTGACGAGTCAACTGATATGACATATCATCGGTCAAAACAATGTGCATTGTTGTAAGGCTTTATGACCAAAATAAAAATATGACCTATCTGTGGGAACTACGGCCTTAATTTGAGAAAATGATTTTGACGCAGCAAATCAAGGCGCAACAAGAGAAGCCATCTACAATGCAATCACCCAAAGTTTCTGCGACCGAAATGTGCTAGCGTCATGATGGGTAAGTACAATTCAGTGGCTAGTCGTTTTCGACTAAAATCCCGGGATCACGATTTTTAAATGTATCTGCCACTGACTACATCTGTGTGCTAGCGAGGCTCCCAAGAAACTGCCGAGAAGCTGTGAGGACTTGGCCAGTAATGTTTATGGATTTTTCAAGAACAGCTCAAAACGCCAAGCTGAACTCGTTGAATTTCAGGCTTTCACTAGTATCAAAGCGCACAAACTGTTATACCCCTCCCAAACGTGATGGCTTTCTCTGTTAGCAATCATTAATCGTTTATTGGAGCAGTGGGAATCATTACAACTTTTCTTCGCAAAAAAATGGTTGGATGAACGAATGGTTTCCGCAGAACTTATATTCAAAGACTTGCATGATCCATTCATCTAACTATATTTGTTGTTTTTGCAATAGGTGTTGCCTAAATTCGTAAACCTCAATGAATATTTAAAAAAAAGTGGCGTTGTAATTACAGAATTGGACAGAAGAATGAAGGCAATGTATCAGGAGCTTCTCTTATGCTACATGAGGACAGATTATGTTGTTCAAAATGATTTACATGCTATTGACCCTGCCATAGATGAGTTCTGCATAAGTAATAATCAAATGTATTTAGGTATACAAGTGATGACTGAAATAGGTTGAGAGAACATTCAGGCAAGATCAGATTCGATGGCCGATTTTCAAGCAAGAGCCAAAGATTTTATTAAAACCGGATGCTGCCAAATTAGAAACAAATATGATTTATCGAACGAATTACTGCAAAAAATAACAACTTTGTCGCCAAAAAACGCCATATCTCAAGTCCAAAGAATCTCTGAGCCATCTTTACTGCCTTTAATGTTCCCTGCATCATGCTAAATAAGTCAAATGAAGAAAAGCAGGCAATTGATGATGAGTGGCGTCTTTTGCCAAATACAAATTTTCCAAAAGATATGTTTTGTAAGGAGTCAATGTCACCGGACGATTTTGGCACAAAATACTATATTTTCCAGAACCTTTGTTTGTAAATTTGGAAAAATTGTTCTGGAAGTTCTTTCTTTGCCACACGCCAATGCTGATTGTGGGAGAAATTTTAGCGCCGTAGATTTAATTAAAACAAAATCTCGAAACCGGCTTATAACATCAACAATTAATGGCACGCTTTTGGCAAAACAATGCATTCAGAGAACAAATAAAAGCGGTTTCAATTTTTTTTTAATGAAAATGAAAAATGTTTTTGTGGCAATAACGAGAGACATTATAAAAACACAATATATGGCATACGTTTCTTACAAGAAGAAAATACAAAAAACAAATACATGTTGTGTTAGTGTGCATTGAACCCCACACTAGAGCTACCTGTGTTGTGTGATCCAGGCTTCTCCTAATTTTATACAGTAATAAAAGGACTGAAGAGCCATTACAAAATAAAACTATAAGACAATAAGCACTATAAGCATGGATATAAACCAATGGATGTGCTCTCCTACACTTCAGGCCCACAGAATTATGTCATCATTGGGAAGAGGGAGCTCACTCTTTCCGTTCTAGTCGATTGCAGGAAGCGGTGAACGCTGGACGTTTTTACCTATCAATATTCGTTGTCCACAACCAAAATAAGTAGAACCACGGAACACCTCGCCTCTAGCGATTCTAGGGTTAAGTATATTGGTAGTTGTAAACCACTCACGCTACAGACACATATGCAGTTTGTTAACAATTTTAAGGGGCTCGGGCATATCTTTTGATTTATATCGATGACCATAAGAATATAAATTATCAAAACGGAAAATATTAAAAAGATAAAGGCTATCATACTTCTTAAGTTTAGGATACTTACTTACTAATTAAATAATTTGTTTATGAACTTAGTATTATGTGGGTACATATGTATGTATTTACAATTCAGTTCATAGGTTTTTTTTAAATTAGGGGGTAGGAAAAAATTGTTGATGGAGGAATTGAGTAAATATTATAGTGTGGAGATGAGTAATGTGTGTGTAGTAGATTAGTGTTGTAGTGTGTGTAATGAAAAACCGGTAAGTTAGATAGGTGTGGATTGCAGTTGTGTGCTACTCAGATAATACCGTGAGCCGAATGTATACAACAACACAGGGCACACATTATGTCTTACAATGTACGGTATTTTATTGGCAAATACGGTAATTTTCCCACTTGTGTACGGTAACCCCAAATGAAGCCAGCGGCAACACTCTGTGACCCGCGAGAGCCAGTCGCGCCAGCATTGTTGTTCCATAATGGCAGAGTTGTCTTTGTAGTAGTTTTACTCCCTAATGCTTTCATTTTGCAATGAATTTACGTTTTTACAGTGTTCACTTTTTCCCCTCTTGGTGGGTAGAAGTGACTAAACGTTTTTATATTTGTCAATAAGGATAGCATTGATTGTATTGCATTAACCGGTTATCAACATGCACACTGTTTTTTTTAGAAAGCAACGGATCCATGTTGGAGTCTCGATTTTCACAAAAAATGGTCTTAAGTATAAACCAATAACCTATATTGATAAAATTGCCGTGGAGTATCACTACGAGCTTGCAGCAGTTCAAGTAGATATTAATAAACACGAAAAACTTCTTGTTGTCGGCATGTATAGGACTGGCAAGGGTGACTTTGCAGTTTTTGAGAATGTAATCGATAAGTTGTTCGAGTTATTAACTATTAAGTCGTATAAAAATGTAATTTTGCCTGGTGATTGGAATGTGAATTTCCTAACAGACTCTTCTCAGAAAATTGCCTTACAGGATATTATGCAGACATATAATTACGATAACATTGTTGACTTTCCGACAAGACATGAAAACGCCACCAAAACAAGTGGATTCCTAACTAATATGGATTCCAGTGATATAATTGTACAAGGTGTAGCAGCAGCTATAGAGAGATGTGAGCATGATGCGCAGTTATGTCGTGTTTAGTTTAAAAATTAGTATAAAAAACAAACCAAAGTCCATCAAATATGTGGAAAAGCGCATCTTCAAGACAGAGTCAATGCCAGAATTTTCGAATGCGATGCTGTCACATGACTGGGATACATTGTTTTATAAATATTAGGACGATTCTTTGAAGAAATTCATGTCAGTTTTTAGTTGGAACATAGATTTGTTTTATCCCATGACTATGAAAAAACTAATAATAAAAAATGGAACACCATGGATATCTAAGGAGTATACAAAATTACAAAAAGATATTGACGATTTGCACGAGTTCAAAAGGCAGTATCCTCATATGAACGAAATAAATAATATCGTTACTCTAAAACAGCCGATTGTTTAATAAAAGGGAAAATGAACTATGTTGATAATAGAATAAACAATTTTAAAAATATTAAAAAATAAATTTGGAAAATAATTAAGGAAGACACTAACAAAAACATCAAAGCATGGAACTGGGAAATAGTAGATAGGGAATCGAAGTTATTAATAAATAACGAGTACTTGCCAAATTATATTAACAATCATTTTGTATCAATTGACGACCAACTAATAAATAATAATGTCCCAGACCGAGAGAAAGCCCTGGGATTTTTAAAGCAAGAAATGCCAGAATTACCATAGTATGAAGTCAAATATGTTACTCACAGTGAATTAATGAAGTTAGCTAGAGAAAAACTCAGTGATTCTGATACAAGAGATATTTTTGATATTTCTGGAAAATTTCTGTACCAAGTTATGAATTTCATGTTGGATCATTTCACCTTTCTTCTGAATAGCATATTAGAATCCGAGTCTTATCCAGATGTGCTGAAGAACTGTCGTATAACACCTCACTATAAAGGCAAAGGGGATAAGACTGATGTTAAGAATTATAGGCCCATCACGATCGTACCAACTATTTCGAAGTTATTGGAATCGATATTGTCAAAGCAAATAATGGCACATCTTAATAAATAACTATCCGACAACGCATTAGCGTTGTCGGATAGTCAACACTCTTACAGATTGGGAAGGTCTACTACATCAGCAGCACATGTAGTAATTGATAAAGTGGTTACTAGTTTAGATACTAAACAAAAAGTTGCTGGGATTTTTCTTGATTTATCCAAAGCTTTTAACTCTATCAATCATAATTTGCTATTGGATAAACTCAGAATCTACGGAATAAGAGGGGAAACGGAAAATATTGTCAAATCTTTCCTCACAGACCGAAAACAGGTGGTTGAAATAAAAAAATAATGGAAGGTCTTATCAATCTACTCCACAGAAACTTAGGATAGGTATACCTCGAGGTTCATCTTTCGGAAACGTGATGTTTCTCATATTTATGAATGACATTTCATTTCTTAACTTAGAGGCAACGCTTGTACAGTATGCAGATGATACAACAATTGTGATCTCGGGTAAAAATCTCGAAGAACTAAAAATCAAAGTGTCTGCATTAATGTTAAGACTTTATGGCTGGTTTGATATGAATGGCATGAGACTGAACTCTGATAAGAGTAATATAATATTGTTTAATTCTATATCACCTATATGACCTTTGTCTGTAACGTTTGTTGTGCCTTGCATCCAAAGAGACACATCTCTCACAACCATTGGCGTGGTAAAGCTCTTGGGTTTCGAGCTTGATTCAGCCTTAACATGGAAATCAAAAAAAAAGTCATGGAAGGAAAAAAATGAATGTTAATACTGTGTGTAACAAAATGTCAAAAGGTATCTATGCCCTGATACAAATAAGACAGATAGCATCAGAATGTTACCTAAAAGAAGTCTATTACGCATATGTCCATTCAGTACTATCATACGGAATTATCTTATGGGGCAATTCGACAGATAATGAGCGCGTACTTAAAATGCAAAAAAGAGCTATCCGAGTACTAACAAGAGCCAAGGATCGGGATTCATGTAGATGTTTATTTAAGGCCTTAGCAATACTCATATCTGGCTCTGCGGTGGCGGAACATGCTCTTAGGTCGGACGCCCAACATTTTATTCGATTCGATAAGGCGGAGGTCCTGGCACGGGAGAAGTTCTTTGTACCCCGTAAGGTCAGGAGGCCATTGAAATCGGTAAGCGTCCGACCTTTAATAGAGATGGAGGATGGCATGTGCCGCCCGCTTGGAAGCCGTGCCTCCATAGTGCTCGGTATAGTGTTCGCGATATGAGTGAAGACACAGTGAGCTCAGTGTGCTGCAATGTTCCCGACTCGCAGCTTACCAGTGATGAAGAGTTCGAGTGTATACCTGCGCAACCCTCTCGCACCCCTCACCTGCACCCCGCAACAGCCGTTGAGCTTGCGTGCGCGATGTGCGGCAGCCCGCAGTGCCAAACGGGCAGCCGCCGCGCGTGTGCACTCGTTTTGAAAAAGGCCGCCGGACGCGGCCGAAACTCGAGTCGGACTGACCGACCGTATATACGTGAGTGTCCCGTTATCCAATTAAATATGTGTAACAACCACGTTAATTTTAATACTAAAATACTCATATCAGTTGCCGTGTACATACTTGAAATTGTGCGATATTTTCGACCGAATCTCCAACTGTATAAAACTCTAGGTGATCTGTCAAATGTCAATTTCCGTAACAAAGAGACCTTACTACCGATTCAACACAGATTACATAAGTCTACTAAAAATCCGAAGGTGGTAGGACAACTGCTTTACAATAAGTTACCAAAATGTATAAAAGACTGCGAAACGGATGGGGCTTTTTGTGCGAATGTAAAACGATTGCTCCTATCTAAGACGATATACACGGTTCACGAGTACGTTAAAATGACTATAATGATTTTAAGTCTACATCTGTGGATTATGGACATTAAATGATAATTAATATGATAAAATGAATTGTAAAATTTATATAAGTGCTAAAATGCTATTTTGACATACTTTTGAATCAATTGTAATATATATTTCACATGGAACTATGTACTCGTATAAGTATTGTTATGAGTCGATGTAATGATTCTTGTGAATTTACCTATGTATTTGCTTTGAACCCCTTTGTTTTTGTTCTTCGAAAACTATTTATATGACGTGCTTTATGACCTTGTTCACAGCGAAGTTTTTATTATTATTTTATATTTATTTTTTCGGCTCCTTTACAGCCCATAATTTTTTTTTTTGTGAATTTTGAATGTATACTTTTATTTTAAATAATAATATGAATCGGAATGTATTTCACTAAATTCTAGTTTTTGTTTGTATTTGTAATCTATAAATTTAATGTTGGAAATTAGATAAAACTATTTAGCTATATTTAAATTGTAAAATTGACAATACATGAATGTATTTCAAATTTTTACTAAATTTGTAATTTTTGGAGTTGCAATGATGCTAATAAAATTTATCTTATCTTATAGAGTTCTACCCTTACCCGTTGTGAACACCCTTAACCAGACCCACCTAATTCTACCTAAGTTTCCCTTCCTACTAGCGAAAAGGTCGAAAACAGTGTTTCTCCCTCGCCCTTGTAAGGAAGTTGATGAATTCCTGTTCTTATGTGAAGAAGACTATTCATCGGGATTGGCCCAAGACACCTGCATAACCAACCTGATGACATTTGCGGTAGACACATCCTCTTGCCGCCCGATCCTGGTGTACTTGGAGGAAGTCGTAGTGGAAAGATCCAGAGCAACAGATGGATGCTGTTCACCAAACCCATCCTCATTTTCACGCAGAACTGCAAGGACGACACCACCTACCATCATGTCCAAGGGAAGTACATCGTAAGAACCGATGACGACTGTAAAGCTGAAATTGGAGGTTTCACCATGAAAAGACAGAGAGTGAACATAGACAATTTCCAGTTACCTGCCGTACCAGTTATAAACCTGCCACCTGTTAGTCTTCCGAAGCAAACCCCTTTCACGGGACCAGTAAACCTGAGAAGGATGGACCTGACGGATCTACAACGCCTGTCTACAGTTTTAGTGAAAAGTGATAGTGAAATGGGCATTAACGAGTTGACGAGTCAACTGATATGACATATCATCGGTCAAAACAATGTGCATTGTTGTAAGGCTTTATGACCAAAATAAAAATATGACCTATCTGTGGGAACTACGGCCTTAATTTGAGAAAAATGATTTTGACGCAGCAAATCAAGGCGCAACAAGAGAAGCCATCTACAATGCAATCACCCAAAGTTTCCGCGACCGAAATGTGCTAGCGTCATGATGGGTAAGTACAATTCAGTGGCTAGTCGTTTTTTCGACTAAAAATCCCGGGATCACGATTTTTAAATGTATCTGCCACTGACTACATCTGTGTGCTAGCGAGGCTCCCAAGAAACTGCCGAGAAGCTGTGAGGACTTGGCCAGTAATGTTTATGGATTTTTCAAGAACAGCTCAAAACGCCAAGCTGAACTCGTTGAATTTCAGGCTTTCACTAGTATCAAAGCGCACAAACTGTTATACCCCCTCCCAAACGTGATGGCTTTCTCTGTTAGCAATCATTAATCGTTTATTGGAGCAGTGGGAATCATTACAACTTTTCTTCGCAAAAAAATGGTTGGATGAACGAATGGTTTCCGCAGAACTTATATTCAAAGACTTGCATGATCCATTCATCTAACTATATTTCTTGTTTTTGCAATAGGTGTTGCCTAAATTCGTAAACCTCAATGAATATTTAAAAAAAAGTGGCGTTGTAATTACAGAATTGGACAGAAGAATGAAGGCAATGTATCAGGAGCTTCTCTTATGCTACATGAGGACAGATTATGTTGTTCAAAATGATTTACATGCTATTGACCCTGCCATAGATGAGTTCTGCATAAGTAATAATCAAATGTATTTAGGTATACAAGTGATGACTGAAATAGGTTGAGAGAACATTCAGGCAAGATCAGATTCGATGGCCGATTTTCAAGCAAGAGCCAAAGATTTTATTAAAACCGGATGCTGCCAAATTAGAAACAAATATGATTTATCGAACGAATTACTGCAAAAAAATAACAACTTTGTCGCCAAAAAACGCCATATCTCAAGTCCAAAGAATCTCTGAGCCATCTTTACTGCCTTTAATGTTCCCTGCATCATGCTAAATAAGTCAAATGAAGAAAAGCAGGCAATTGATGATGAGTGGCGTCTTTTGCCAAATACAAATTTTCCAAAAGATATGTTTTGTAAGGAGTCAATGTCACCGGACGATTTTTGGCACAAAATACTACATTTTCCAGAACCTTTGTTTGTAAATTTGGAAAAAATTGTTCTGGAAGTTCTTTCTTTGCCACACGCCAATGCTGATTGTGGGAGAAATTTTAGCGCCGTAGATTTAATTAAAACAAAATCTCGAAACCGGCTTATAACATCAACAATTAATGGCACGCTTTTGGCAAAACAATGCATTCAGAGAACAAATAAAAGCGGTTTCAATTTTTTTTTAATGAAAATGAAAAAATGTTTTTTGTGGCAATAACGAGAGACATTATAAAAAACACAATATATGGCATACGTTTCTTACAAGAAGAAAATACAAAAAACAAATACATGTTGTGTTAGTGTGCATTGAACCCCACACTAGAGCTACCTGTGTTGTGTGATCCAGGCTTCTCCTAATTTTATACAGTAATAAAAGGACTGAAGAGCCATTACAAAATAAAACTATAAGACAATAAGCACTATAAGCATGGATATAAACCAATGGATGTGCTCTCCTACACTTCAGGCCCACAGAATTATGTCATCATTGGGAAGAGGGAGCTCACTCTTTCCGTTCTAGTCGATTGCAGGAAGCGGTGAACGCTGGACGTTTTTACCTATCAATATTCGTTGTCCACAACCAAAATAAGTAGAACCACGGAACACCTCGCCTCTAGCGATTCTAGGGGTTAAGTATATTGGTAGTTGTAAACCACTCACGCTACAGACACATATGCAGTTTGTTAACAATTTTAAGGGGCTCGGGCATATCTTTTGATTTATATCGATGACCATAAGAATATAAATTATCAAAACGGAAAATATTAAAAAGATAAAGGCTATCATACTTCTTAAGTTTAGGATACTTACTTACTAATTAAATAATTTGTTTATGAACTTAGTATTATGTGGGTACATATGTATGTATTTACAATTCAGTTCATAGGTTTTTTTTTAAATTAGGGGGTAGGAAAAAATTGTTGATGGAGGAATTGAGTAAATATTATAGTGTGGAGATGAGTAATGTGTGTGTAGTAGATTAGTGTTGTAGTGTGTGTAATGAAAAACCGGTAAGTTAGATAGGTGTGGATTGCAGTTGTGTGCTACTCAGATAATACCGTGAGCCGAATGTATACAACAACACAGGGCACACATTATGTCTTACAATGTACGGTATTTTATTGGCAAATACGGTAATTTTCCCACTTGTGTACGGTAACCCCAAATGAAGCCAGCGGCAACACTCTGTGACCCGCGAGAGCCAGTCGCGCCAGCATTGTTGTTCCATAATGGCAGAGTTGTCTTTGTAGTAGTTTTACTCCCTAATGCTTTCATTTTGCAATGAATTTACGTTTTTACAGTGTTCACTTTTTCCCCTCTTGGTGGGTAGAAGTGACTAAACGTTTTTATATTTGTCAATAAGGATAGCATTGATTGTATTGCATTAACCGGTTATCAACATGCACACTGTTTTTTTTAGAAAGCAACGGATCCATGTTGGAGTCTCGATTTTCACAAAAAATGGTCTTAAGTATAAACCAATAACCTATATTGATAAAATTGCCGTGGAGTATCACTACGAGCTTGCAGCAGTTCAAGTAGATATTAATAAACACGAAAAACTTCTTGTTGTCGGCATGTATAGGACTGGCAAGGGTGACTTTGCAGTTTTTGAGAATGTAATCGATAAGTTGTTCGAGTTATTAACTATTAAGTCGTATAAAAATGTAATTTTGCCTGGTGATTGGAATGTGAATTTCCTAACAGACTCTTCTCAGAAAATTGCCTTACAGGATATTATGCAGACATATAATTACGATAACATTGTTGACTTTCCGACAAGACATGAAAACGCCACCAAAACAAGTGGATTCCTAACTAATATGGATTCCAGTGATATAATTGTACAAGGTGTAGCAGCAGCTATAGAGAGATGTGAGCATGATGCGCAGTTATGTCGTGTTTAGTTTAAAATTAGTATAAAAACAAACCAAAGTCCATCAAATATGTGGAAAAGCGCATCTTCAAGACAGAGTCAATGCCAGAATTTTCGAATGCGATGCTGTCACATGACTGGGATACATTGTTTTATAAATATTAGGACGATTCTTTGAAGAAATTCATGTCAGTTTTTAGTTGGAACATAGATTTGTTTTATCCCATGACTATGAAAAAACTAATAATAAAAAAAATGGAACACCATGGATATCTAAGGAGTATACAAAATTACAAAAAGATATTGACGATTTGCACGAGTTCAAAAGGCAGTATCCTCATATGAACGAAATAAATAATATCGTTACTCTAAAACAGCCGATTGTTTAATAAAAGGGAAAATGAACTATGTTGATAATAGAATAAACAATTTTAAAAATATTAAAAAATAAATTTGGAAAATAATTAAGGAAGACACTAACAAAAACATCAAAGCATGGAACTGGGAAATAGTAGATAGGGAATCGAAGTTATTAATAAATAACGAGTACTTGCCAAATTATATTAACAATCATTTTGTATCAATTGACGACCAACTAATAAATAATAATGTCCCAGACCGAGAGAAAGCCCTGGGATTTTTAAAGCAAGAAATGCCAGAATTACCATAGTATGAAGTCAAATATGTTACTCACAGTGAATTAATGAAGTTAGCTAGAGAAAACTCAGTGATTCTGATACAAGAGATATTTTGATATTTCTGGAAAATTTCTGTACCAAGTTATGAATTTCATGTTGGATCATTTCACCTTTCTTCTGAATAGCATATTAGAATCCGAGTCTTATCCAGATGTGCTGAAGAACTGTCGTATAACACCTCACTATAAAGGCAAAGGGGATAAGACTGATGTTAAGAATTATAGGCCCATCACGATCGTACCAACTATTTCGAAGTTATTGGAATCGATATTGTCAAAGCAAATAATGGCACATCTTAATAAATAACTATCCGACAACGCATTAGCGTTGTCGGATAGTCAACACTCTTACAGATTGGGAAGGTCTACTACATCAGCAGCACATGTAGTAATTGATAAAGTGGTTACTAGTTTAGATACTAAACAAAAAGTTGCTGGGATTTTCTTGATTTATCCAAAGCTTTTAACTCTATCAATCATAATTTGCTATTGGATAAACTCAGAATCTACGGAATAAGAGGGAACGGAAAATATTGTCAAATCTTTCCTCACAGACCGAAAACAGGTGGTTGAAATAAAAAATAATGGAAGGTCTTATCAATCTACTCCACAGAAACTTAGGATAGGTATACCTCGAGGTTCATCTTTCGGAAACGTGATGTTTCTCATATTTATGAATGACATTTCATTTCTTAACTTAGAGGCAACGCTTGTACAGTATGCAGATGATACAACAATTGTGATCTCGGGTAAAATCTCGAAGAACTAAAAATCAAAGTGTCTGCATTAATGTTAAGACTTTATGGCTGGTTTGATATGAATGGCATGAGACTGAACTCTGATAAGAGTAATATAATATTGTTTAATTCTATATCACCTATATGACCTTTGTCTGTAACGTTTGTTGTGCCTTGCATCCAAAGAGACACATCTCTCACAACCATTGGCGTGGTAAAGCTCTTGGGTTTCGAGCTTGATTCAGCCTTAACATGGAAATCAAAAAAAAAGTCATGGAAGGAAAAAAATGAATGTTAATACTGTGTGTAACAAAATGTCAAAAGGTATCTATGCCCTGATACAAATAAGACAGATAGCATCAGAATGTTACCTAAAAGAAGTCTATTACGCATATGTCCATTCAGTACTATCATACGGAATTATCTTATGGGGCAATTCGACAGATAATGAGCGCGTACTTAAATGCAAAAAGAGCTATCCGAGTACTAACAAGAGCCAAGGATCGGGATTCATGTAGATGTTTATTTAAGGCCTTAGCAATACTCATATCTGGCTCTGCGGTGGCGGAACATGCTCTTAGGTCGGACGCCCAACATTTTATTCGATTCGATAAGGCGGAGGTCCTGGCACGGGAGAAGTTCTTTGTACCCCGTAAGGTCAGGGAGGCCATTGAAATCGGTAAGCGTCCGACCTTTAATAGAGATGGAGGATGGCATGTGCCGCCCGCTTGGAAGCCGTGCCTCCATAGTGCTCGGTATAGTGTTCGCGATATGAGTGAAGACACAGTGAGCTCAGTGTGCTGCAATGTTCCCGACTCGCAGCTTACCAGTGATGAAGAGTTCGAGTGTATACCTGCGCAACCTCTCGCACCCCTCACCTGCACCCCGCAACAGCCGTTGAGCTTGCGTGCGCGATGTGCGGCAGCCCGCAGTGCCAAACGGGCAGCCGCCGCGCGTGCACTCGTTTGAAAAAGGCCGCCGGACGCGGCCGAAACTCGAGTCGGACTGACCGACCGTATATACGTGAGTGTCCCGTTATCCAATTAAATATGTGTAACAACCACGTTAATTTTAATACTAAAATACTCATATCAGTTGCCGTGTACATACTTGAAATTGTGCGATATTTTCGACCGAATCTCCAACTGTATAAAACTCTAGGTGATCTGTCAAATGTCAATTTCCGTAACAAAGAGACCTTACTACCGATTCAACACAGATTACATAAGTCTACTAAAAATCCGAAGGTGGTAGGACAACTGCTTTACAATAAGTTACCAAAATGTATAAAAGACTGCGAAACGGATGGGGCTTTTTGTGCGAATGTAAAACGATTGCTCCTATCTAAGACGATATACACGGTTCACGAGTACGTTAAAAATGACTATAATGATTTTAAGTCTACATCTGTGGATTATGGACATTAAATGATAATTAATATGATAAAATGAATTGTAAAATTTATATAAGTGCTAAAAATGCTATTTTTGACATACTTTTGAATCAATTGTAATATATATTTCACATGGAACTATGTACTCGTATAAGTATTGTTATGAGTCGATGTAATGATTCTTGTGAATTTACCTATGTATTTGCTTTGAACCCCTTTGGTTTTGTTCTTCGAAAACTATTTATATGACGTGCTTTATGACCTTGTTCACAGCGAAGTTTTTATTATTATTTTATATTTATTTTTTTCGGCTCCTTTACAGCCCATAATTTTTTTTTGTGAATTTTGAATGTATACTTTTATTTTAAATAATAATATGAATCGGAATGTATTTCACTAAATTCTAGTTTTGTTTGTATTTGTAATCTATAAATTTAATGTTGGAAATTAGATAAAACTATTTAGCTATATTTAAATTGTAAAATTGACAATACATGAATGTATTTCAAATTTTTACTAAATTTGTAATTTTTGGAGTTGCATTGATGCTAATAAAATTTATCTTATCTTATAGAGTTCTACCCTTACCCGTTGTGAACACCCTTAACCAGACCCACCCAATTCTACCTAAGTTTCCCTTCCTACTAGCGAAAAGGTCGAAAACAGTGTTTCTCCCTCGCCCTTGTAAGGAAGTTGATGAATTCCTGTTCTTATGTGAAGAAGACTATTCATCGGGATTGGCCCAAGACACCTGCATAACCAACCTGATGACATTTGCGGTAGACACATCCTCTTGCCGCCCGATCCTGGTGTACTTGGAGGAAGTCGTAGTGGAAAAGATCCAGAGCAACAGATGGATGCTGTTCACCAAACCCATCCTCATTTTCACGCAGAACTGCAAGGACGACACCACCTACCATCATGTCCAAGGGAAGTACATCGTAAGAACCGATGACGACTGTAAAGCTGAAATTGGAGGTTTCACCATGAAAAGACAGAGAGTGAACATAGACAATTTCCAGTTACCTGCCGTACCAGTTATAAACCTGCCACCTGTTAGTCTTCCGAAGCAAACCCCTTTCACGGGACCAGTAACCTGAGAAGGATGGTCCTGACGGATCTACAACGCCTGTCTACAGTTTTAGTGAAAAGTGATAGTGAAATGGGCATTAACAGTGAAATCAGTGACGTCGTAAACGTAAAAAATATCAGTGTCGGCACCCTTATTTTATATGTAATTTTAGGATTAATATTCACTTATGTAACTTTTAATTATGTAAATCGAAATTATCGGAATCGAAACCATGCATCCGATAATTTCGAGCTTGAGGAGGGAGGAGTTATACATTCCAGTAACTGCGCTCAGACGATACAAATACATCCGTGAGGGCTAAAACCGCTGAGTAGCGTTTCGACGTACTGTGCCCATCGCCGGTGGTCTGGAATGCATAAACAGGATGAGATCCTGACCACCTCTAGGCTGTCAGTTAGTTTTAAGTCAGTTTAATCTCAACTCGCGAATGTATCGCACATTCAATAAATCTTAAACAATTAATTTCTGTTTTTAAAAACTCAAACCCGTGTTCCCCAATCTTGACTAGCTAGATACTTATTCGTAACGACATGATGAGTTGTTATTTTATGAGTTGTTATTTGGTAAACTTCGTCAAGTTTTCTCGTCTCCCATCCCACAAAGTCTCAAAACAAAAGTATACAACCAGTGCGTCTTACCTGTTATGACCTACGGTGCTGAAACGTGGACACTGACAGTCAAAATGGTCCGAAAGCTCAGAGTCGCTCAGCGAGCTATGGAAAGAGCTATGCTTGGGGTTTCTCTGAGGGATTGCATTCGCAATGAAGTAATTCGTCAGAGAACTAAAGTCACCGACATAGCTCAGCGTATTAGCAAACTGAAGTGGCAATGGGCCGGTCACATTTGTCGCAGACCCGATAACCGTTGGGGTAGACGGGTTCTGGAGTGGAGACCGCGAATTGGTAAACGTAGTGTAGGACGCCCTGAGACTAGATGGAGTGACGATATACGAAAGACAGCTGGTGGCGGTTGGAAGCGTAAGACCGAGGATCGGGCTGAGTGGCGTATTATAGGAGAGGCCAATGTCCAGCAGTGGACGAACACGGGCTGATGATGATGATGAATTCAGATATCCCAGGTTCGTACGATCAGCAGACAGTCTCTACTGCCTACGCTGATCTTATTGCAGCAGTTGAACAGTGTACCGAAGGATTCCCGTTTTGATCATTACGAGAGATACGCTGAGTCTCTGAACATTCTGTTTAGTCAAAATTGATCCAGTAAAGACGCCTCGTGTAACCCGACGCAGAGTTGCTAGAGGGGCAGCCGAATTATCGGCAGCTGAAACATCGAGGAGTAGATCTACGTCTTCAGCGCGTGGGCGTGGAGGTCACTCATCGGGTGAGGAAACCGTTCCACCTCGAAAAACCCCGGTTAGACGTTCACTTGAGGATCAGTTGCTTCCTGTCCTGGTCCAGTTGTGGCGCGGCGTGCTTCTACACCAACTGCGTCGGTGCCGGTGGTTGAATCACATCCGTCACCATCGTTAAGTGTGATTCAGCAGAAGTCGTCATCGTCGTCGTCGGGTTCCGCCGTCGCTGGTGCTTTCGCTCAAATATTCATAAGTGATCTTGAGAAAAGGGAGCAATTAGTCGCGAAAAAGGACAAGTTGATTGAGGATAAGACTAAGTCGCTTAACACTTGCTTGAGTACGTTGCGGTCTCGCACCATAGAGTTGCAGAATACTAAGGCCGCATACGAACAGGCTCAAGGCGTTATCTTGAGTTTGACTTCACGCGGTAACACCATGACTCAGGAACAGGCCGCCAGTAATATGCAGCAGCAACAGATGCCCAATCTATTCGGTGCCATCAGGGAGATGAACAACACTCTGAGTTTCATCAGAAATAGATTTGACGCCCCACGGCCGATGGAGGGTGCCGAGGGTTCATCTTGCACGTATGTCAATTGGGTTGATCGACACGAAATCTTGACTACCGCAAGTTTTATTTCACGCACAACGTTAACAAAGATTTGTGCCCAGGCTCATACAATTCGTTTCACCACGTTCGCGGGTAGAGACGAAATAAGAACACGGTTCTCCTCTATACCGACCCATGAAGTGTCGCGGGAGAATCGTTTTCCTTCGAATGGTGAGTATATAAATATTCATAATAGATGTGTTGCTTTATACGTGTCTAGAATCATTAACGCATGTGATTTCGGGGAAAGATCCTTGGAACACAGCGAGAATACAACTCAGCGGAGATTCGCCTCAACAGACGATGCGAAACAATCGTTTTACACTGCACTTAAGGCTTTGCAGTTACTACTGAGTAGGTCTCGCAACCCTGACGATGTGAACGAAATTTTCACTCGAACAACGTACGAAAGGACGTATGACCTTTCTTGGAATTAGACTCGGATTTATGTGTGTCCGATATTTTGTGATGTGATTTGTTGTTTTTTTTCAATTGCAGAGCGTTATGTGATGGCTGGCGAAAAAGCAGAAAATGTTGAAATTAAGATTATATCTAACAAGGAAGATTTAAACAAATTTGAAAAACTGTTAGAAAATCCCGAGTATAAATTCAATATTAAGAAGAATCTACTGTCTTGTGTTTATGGAAAGGGAAAAAAAGGACGCGGAGTCAGTAATGTTTATGCATTAGCAGATGCCATGTTTAGTAGGAGTTTAATGACTCAATGTTCTTGGGGTGGCGGTTCTAAGAAAGAGATTAGTAAAGTTTGCTTCAAATCCTTTATAAAAATCATTGACGTCTTTTTTAGCATCATTCATGAATCGGATATGCTAATTATACAAGGAAAGGAAACGAAACGTTCTTTAAAAATATAATGCGCCATTCGGTTAGTAGAAACAAACAGAATATTCAAAGAGCGCGTCAAGTAGACGTGGATCGCAAAAAACAGTCAAAACTGATAACTGCAATTTTAGCACCAACCGTTAACAACATTGATTCATCAATCATTACTAACAGCATTGCTGCTCTAACCCAGCCAGCATCAACCACTGACAACGATGGTTCATTTACTAAAAACATTAACAGCATTGCTACTCCAACCCAGCCAGCATCAACCACGGACAACAATAGTTCTTGAACTGACCCCACTATTGCCCAAATCCAGCCAGCATCAAAAACTAACAATAATGGTTTTTTCGACAACTTCTTCAATCCAGCCAGCAGTATTACCACCAACAACAATACAAGCAGCTCTGTTCAGCCAAGTCTGTCAGCAGTGCCAGCAATACCTACATTAGCAGCTGCTATTGGTGACTAGCACACTGCGACTGATAACAGTACCTAAGGCCGTGGTCTGCAAAGAGGCATCGTACGCTGCGTCGAGGGTCTACATACCTTGGTCTCAGGTTCACACCGTATGTAGCGTCCAGAAATGTAGACCCTTGACGCAGCGTACGACGCCTCTGTGCAGACCACGGCTTATACTAATATTATAGTTTAAAATGAACAGTTTCTCAAATAGTTGTAATTTACTTCATATTACTCCTTGATTGTTTTATTTGAATTTTAGACAGATTTATTTGGTTTTATCTTAACTTGATTTACTGAACTCGGAGAGATTTTTGGTATTAATATGCGAATAGATTTAAAGAAAATTTGTATATTTTAATTGCCAGCAACGGCTGCAAAAAGTCCTACAGATTTGTAGTTAGATTATTTTTTACTGATGCTTGACAAAAAAAACGAGGTTATTTTTGATTGATTGTTTACGTTCAACGTTCCATTTGATACTAATTATATTTTATGTTTGAAATGTAGATTGAAAAGTTTCTTGGGGATAGCCGTGTAGTTTTACGGTCTAAAAGAAATAATTAAAATTTGAGTACTGACTAAAAATAACCTTAAAGGGTAAATCGCTAATAACTGCCCCCACCCTCCTCGATAACTGACCACTAAAAAAATTATTCTGTTTGTAGGTGAATAATAGAGTTCACGAGGTACCATATTTCAAAAGTGAACTCTATGCATATATAAACAGAATTCATTTTTGTATGAGTTACCAGAACCGGGTGGCCAGTCGCTAGCGATTTACACTCCGCGAGGCATAAGCTGAGCTTTGCATTTGTGTGAGTGTACATGGATAGTGTAGGTGTGACAACCGGCCTTAGGCGCGGCGCCATTCTGTCTCGCCGCGCTCCTGCCTGATTGGTGATCACTCACACTAATGCAAAGCTCAGCCTATACCTCGCGGACAAAATTTCAAGCTCCTGCCTGATTGGTGATCACTCACACTAATGCAAAGCTCAGCTTATACCTCGCGGAGTGTACCCTATATTTAACAGATAAGTTGGTACTATGCTCAATGATTAATACTCTTTATATGTGATTTTGAATTCTTTATAATACAATTTAAGACTTTACTTTAAGATACTTATGCACGAGTAGTGGACATTTTTTGTTATTGTAATTTAAACATAAAAATAAGACTGAATAGTTGTACAATCATCTTGTTTCAGTATGTTCTGTTTGTTTCAATAATTTGATTTTGAGAAAGATATTATTGGATTTTTGTTTAACTTATTTGAGTCTAACTCAGATAACTTTTTCTTGAGTAAGGTAGAACATCATAATTTTATTCCTAATTTTTAGTTTTAGGGTACAACAAATTTATATACTTTATTATATAATTTATATACTATGGTTATACTTGTACAATCATAATTCATGCTTCTAGTACAAGTAATTACAAGTAATAACCTCTGTGATTTTAAATACCTGAAAAAATAATTTAAGATATTATCACTAAGAAGTTACATGTATATCAAAGTAATTTATAGTTTTTTTTAGGTTTTGTGATTATAAAGAACCAAAGTAATGATTCATGACTGAATAGGTAGTACAAAATTATGCTATAACTAGTTATAGAATAATTGCCCCAATGCATGCACTGCATACATTGCATTCCCATGTGCCCTACCTAGGTAGGGCACATGGTATAGGGTATATGGGAATGGGCAGGGGAATGAAATTGCAATAAAAACATAATTATTTAAAACCATGGTTTTTGATAATTCTATTTTTATTGCAATTTCATAGCCAAGTTACTGTGTCAATATTAGGGAATGCAAACGGTTATTTTTAGTATGAAGAATAACCGGTTAATCGGTTAAATCTCGGTTATTTGTATGAAAACGGTTAACCGATTGCATTCCCTAATTAATATGCATATAATGTTATATTGATGATTTTGCATGTTAATAAAAAAAAAACTACTTAAGTACATACATTTGTTTTATTTACAAAATATCCTTCACAAAGTATGGATAAGAGGTACAAAATATACACGCTCATTATAATGAATGCCAACAATTTTACATTTAATATTCTCTATAAGATATGTAGACTCTGATTTAATGGTGTTATTCACATCACACATAAATATCAAGAAATGAAGATTTCATTGGAGTTTCAAATGCATCGGTACAATTCTCCAAGCTTTGCCCATGGATCTGAATATTTCCACCATCATTATTGATAGATATAATTTCAATGAATTTATTGTCTGTACTTAAGAACCATTTATTATGACTTTCAGTTGACAAAATAAACGTTTTTTAAATGTATAATTGACACAACGCCGTTCTTATTTCTTTTAGTACTATAAAAAGGATATTCTGTATTTTTGTGGTCACAGTTTTGTAATTCTAATGCCTTAGTTCTGTAAGCCTTTTTGCAATTTGGCTTAAAGGTTTGTTTCCTTGTCTTACCATTTTTTTAATGCGGAAAAGTTTATTTTCAAACGGGTATGCGTTAAAGTTTTGCAAAATACCAAATCTTTTTACTTCGTCTATCAAATGACAAAGATTATGTACATTACTAGTCAAACATCCATTAATTTCCATGAATCTTCGCGTATACTGTAATGTAGTACTTTAACATTTCTTCCGCAAGTCTAAGGTATTTAAAATGTTTTTCATAAGAACATATGGTAACTGCGCAAAAATAAGTTAAAAAGTGGTAGTATACTTCAGAACACAACACATCCTTGATAATAATGATGCTAAAGTACATTAGAAATGTGTGGTATTCAGAAGCTTTCCAATATGCCAGGACTCCCAAAGATCTAATCGACCTATGAATTTCTGTCGGCAATTTGCACGAAAGCAAGAATTTAGATATTTTACATATATCTCTTGAGCACAATTTTGTTAAATTTGTATTCCCATCTCGCCAACCGATCAGCAGTCGTTTTGTTATACCTAAGTCTATTAAATGTAGAGAATCACCGACAGGTATATCTCCAACCATTCCATTGATTCCAGCTGAAGTAGAGGAGAATCATACTTATGATGATTGCCATTTTTTTTTTATCTAAAATCAGCATCATTTCGTTTTGAACAATCAATTTTAGAAAAAACAACAGTGTGGGATGTTTGCGAGTACTCTGCAACTACTGTGCATTTTAAACACCCGTGCTTCCCATTAAAGTTGCACACTCCTGAAACAAAAAAAAAAATGTAAAAACAACAATTTAAAAGAATGTCGCATTAAACTTACTCCACATGAGCTGCTTACATTTGATTAAAGCTCTGGCTGGAGAATCGCATATGAAAACTTTAAGTTTTCAGTTTTTTTAAGGCCTTCCTTTGTATTAATTTTCATAGGATTTTGAAGAAGAATCTTCAACTCCGTCACAAGATGCGATAAGTAAGCTTCTAGGGCGGTGGGTTTTTCTGTTCCTTCATATACACCAACAACTATTGGCGAAAGATGTGTTTTTTCATAAATTTGACAAAAAATAAGCCATACTTTATGTCGTGAGCTGTTACAAAGAAGGAGGCCATCTATGTTAAAAACCAATGAAATTGTATTTGGAACGTCGTCAATATGTTCTAATGTTTCTTTTAGTTGCAACGTTAAGCCATTATGCCAATATTTACCAGTTCCTACTGAGAAAAATGATTAATTCATGTCATTTGTTCTAAGAAGAGTTCTCGGATCATTGGGAACAATGTTAGGAAGTCTTTTATTCACAATTTCGCTTAAGCTTTTAAGGGCATGATGGGTAATATTAAAGTCAAGAGCCAATTTTTTCAAATCCTCTCGAAACGTATCGTCTTTGTCTTCATCTCAGAAGATTCAGTTGTTGATTATTTTGTACTTAAGCTCTGAATGATTACTACTATAGTCATCTGAAAATCAAACACTCTATATTAAAAATTTAAAGTTAATTTTGATAAATAAAATACCAAAACAAATTAACTTTATAAATATTAAGAAACTATTATGAATATAGATGTGAACATGGACTCGTATTACTTGTCCATCTATTGCTTACTTTCCAGGATCTACAACAATGTACACTCCGCGAGGTATAAGCTGAGCTTTGCATTAGTGTGAGTGATCACCAATCAGGCAGGAGCTTGAAATTTTGTACGCGAGGTATAGGCTGAGCTTTGCATTAGTGTGAGTGATCACCAATCAGGCAGGAGCGCGGCGAGACAGAATGGCGCCGCGCCTAAGGCCGGTTGTCACACCTACACTATCCATGTACACTCACACAAATGCAAAGCTTAGCTTATGCCTCGCGGAGTGTACTATAGTTTTATACATGCACGATCTGTCAATGTACAGAATCAAAACACCATTTTTTCCAAGAACCATAGGACAAAATGGAAAAAAAAAATGGCCTTGCCATACCAATCTGTTTGGAAATGTTTATTAGCACAAAAACTTAAGTTACTTACAATACCAACTTAATTAATTGAACATGTAGGATAGATACAATAAAACAAATAAAGTAAAAAATAAGTCGGTGATCACTGGATCCCACACTAGGGTGACCTGTGACGTGGGTATCCAGGCTCCTTCTTGTGCTGAGGGTATTTAGTAAACAAACAAAGTTTTGAATAAAAGGGCGTAATAACAATGCATGCCAGATAATTAAAAAAATGGTTAAAGGGTATTTGCAAAGAGTTTACAAATTTCTTAATCTATGGATATTTGTAATTTACGATAAGTGAGAGATAATCAGTGTGCGAGGGAGAGGTGAGTATGTATGCGGTGGTGTGTGTTGTTATGCAAGGTGGTTTTGAAGTATGTGAGTGTAGTATAATTACAAATAGATGATCAAAATAGTTACATCGTACTGTGGTTTGTTATGTGGTACCACCACGATATTACGTATGAGGTCATGCGATGGTCGTAGTGTGCGTCGATGCCTAATCGACGCCGTAAGCAGTAGATCGCATGGATGTGTTTCTAACAGTAACAAATGTAATTGAACACAAAGTGTAAAATACATAGATTCAAATAATACTTTTGTGTCATGTCTTACTAGCTGTGCCCTGCCCCGCTTCACTGCTATCCAACTTTAGGTCGTACGAGTCAAGACTTATACGACGTATTTATTTGATACGTACAGTCGGCTACCAGAAGAATAGACAAGTTTTCAACGATGAGCAAGAGGCCGTATTGGTGAGATACTTAATCAAATGCAGGCAAATTTACTACGGACTGACGCCAAAGGATGTCAAGCAACTAGCATTTTCATGTGCATTTAAGCACAACCTTGTAATGCCGAAAGCGTGGCTTGGCAAAAAGAAAGTAGAAGCTGTTTGGCTTGCAGCATTTCTTAAACGCAACCAGTCGTTGTCTTTAAGAATACCAGAGGCTAGCTTGAGCATAGCCACATCTTTCAATAGAACGAATGTTGGTAGCTTCTTTTCTAAGTTGGGTGACGTGTTAGATAGGTACAATTTTCCTTCATCACGCATTCGATAATGTGGATGAAACAGGTGTGACAACAGTACTGAAACCTAGAAAAATTTTAGCTCCAAAAGGATCTAAACATGTTGGTTCCATTACATCAGCAGAGAGAGGGACTCTCGTTACACTCTGCGTAGCAGTAAATGGAGTGGGGAACTAGATGCCATGTATGTTTATCTTTCCTCGAATTGAATACAGGGACTATTTTGTTCGCGATGGACCTCCAGGCTGTATTGGTGCCGGTAACGCAATGGGCTGAATGACTGGACTAAAATTCAATATATTTATAAACCATTTCATAGATAATGTGAAACCATATCCGTCCGACCCTGTTATCTTATTATTGGATAATCATTCATTACACTTGGACATTGAGGTCATCGAAACAGCTAAAGAAAACAATGTAGTATTGTTATCCTTCCCACCTCACTGTTCCCATAAGCTCAAACATTTGGATATGGGGTTGTACGGACCATTCAAAAATTACTGTGCCAGTCAACAAGATCAAACATTTGGATATGGGGGTGTACGGACCATTCAAAAATTACTGTGCCAGTCAACAAGATGGATGGCTTAGAAATAATCCAGGCAAGACTATGACAATACATGACATTCCATCAATAGTGAAAAGTGCTTTACCCTTGGCGTTAAATACATCAAATATAATCAACGGAGTTAAGAAGACTGGTATTGCACCATTTAATAAAGATATTTTTGGAGATTATGACTTTTTGTCTGCTTTCGTTACTGACCGACCAATAAGTGAAACTATTGATTCGAATCTTGAAAATATCCCTGTTACAATACAGAACATGAAAGCTGAAATTTAAACTCTTGCTCCTCCTCATTCTCCTACACAGAGTGCCTTTTTAGTCGCTCTCGACTAATCACAAAAAGCTCTTCGATCGCATTACAAAATGGCTGATAACGTATTTTAGTAATTCTTTTTGTTAAGAGCCTCGTCAGCACCAGCCGCCCGCAGCTCAGGAGCAGCCGGCCGCTGTTGCCGCTGAGGTGCCGCCTGCAGGTGTTCCGCAGCCGAAGCACCTGTCAAAGACGTCATCTCCACTCACCAACGACCCGCTATATTTAGAAAATTTTATGAACGAGCTGGGTACTGAGATGAGGATGGCGCCTGTAGCCAACGAGGTCTATCCCGGACACTATGGGTTCGCCCAGGTCGTCGAGGAGGACTATAAGTCGGTTACAGCTAGATCGCATATATATGCTAAAAACGTTTCACAGTCCATGCATTCGTACTACGTTGGCATGCATGTGTACGCCCGAATGCTGGAAGTTCATCGCCAGTGTGGAGCCGTCGTCACACCAGATGAATCAGATTTCATCACTCAAATAGATGTGGGAGGCTATTCACTAACTAAACTGGCCGAGCAGTATATCGCTGGCTTTGGGAACACCACAATACCGGGTTCTTCTGAGTGCGATTTCGTATTCGATTAGCCAAATCTTCAAGCCGGCGAAAATATACCCGGGTTTTTCGGACCAATTGCTGACAATCAATCAAAGAGTTTTTTATTGATTTATTGTGTTTTTTGCCAATGCAAATAAAATAATTTAGTAAGAGTAAAACCATGGAAAGTCACCCAACATCTGTGACTAATCGGTTGGCACGAAAGCGTCAAAAAACCCAGAAAATTGGAAACGCAATATCGCTAAGAGACTACGGTAAGTTTTGAATTTTGGATAGTATAGGGTTGACGCACGAAACTTTTAAAGAATGAAGGTTGACGGGTAAATTTCAATTTCTATAGCGTATTGCAAAAAACAGTGAAGTTAGTGGAAGACTTTTTTAAATTAATTGGGAGTAGGTATGTATGTGTAGATCATGTACAAAGTCGATTTTGGCCCAGTTACATGTCTTTTCACTTGTCGTAGGTATTGTTAAGAGAAACATTATTTTGATTTGATCATGATTTTTTTCAAAATTATTTTGTATGAATGTTCCGCGAATGAAACTTAGTGGTTAAGCAAATCTAAAATTCAAATCAACTTAAATAAATCGGCGTTTGCATGTATGTTTGTACGACGATAACTTCCGATGTTCATGAAATAGCATGTTGCGCTAAATCGGTCGTTAAGCGAAGCTCTCTATTGGAAAACGGATTGCGAGGAGGAGGATTGCAGCTGATTTCCGGCGTTACTAGAGTCAAATACTAACGCCCCTCGCGAGGCGGGTCCGCAAGGGCAGTGGCAGGTGGGTCAGGGTCGGTGACGGGAGTGCAAAAAGTGACTCTGACGCCTGGCCATGCAGGAAAATCTGTGGGGGTTTTAGTAGTTAAGGGCACCATGTTTGTCATCATCATGGTGTTGATCGTTGATCCCGACACACCTGCCGTCTCTTAATGGTGGAAGGCGCGTAAAGGCATTTCTCCTACTAAGAAAAGGTATAATAAATATATAAGTAGATTTTTTTTATCTATCGTGTCTCCCGCTACTCTGCTAAAGTCTGGCTAACGAAAGTTAATACTGACAAAGCGCGGCAAATTTAAAATATATCAGCATGGCATCCCTAAACTGAAAATCTCGTCAAAAATAAACACATGCCAGGTACTCCGAAACCTAAAAAACACGCCATTTTGTTGCGTCAGAGATAAGGGATACCATACACTGATTCTGATTCTACCAAATTTTTCGGATAATAGCCGAAAATTAATTTCTTAAAAATGAAATTGCACAAGCTTTTCTCTATTAAGGGCGTGTGGGCCGTAATTTTGAATTTTTAAAACAACTTTACGACCTTTAAAATAGTGTATTAAACTCTGAAAAAAATATATGTATTAGTTAAGGATCTAATCTAGTGCAATTCTCGCAGTCAATAACACGATTTATTGAATTTTACTTGATAGAAAAAAATCCCAAAGTTACCCCTTTTCAAAAGGTTTTTTCAAGTTTATGACTAAACTAATGAATTTTTTTACTAAATTTTTGTACTCAACGAAAGCCACTAAAAAGTTATAGATGCATTCGCAGAGTTTGACTTGATAAAAAGTATCAGATATTCACTATGTTTTAATATCTACCATATATATAGCGCGCCGTACGGCAGGCCTGATCAGTCGCGTTTCGGCGCTCACGGACGACGGGCCCGTGCTTGATTTTGCAATTTTGACAACCAATAAATTTTAAATATTACGATCATAGTGCCACAGTATAACAATATCAGTAGGTATTACTAGTGAAGCACGCTATGATCTGGATTTTTGATACCGTTTTCATTGGAATTGCAAATAGACGCTGATACTAATTAGTACGCTGTTTACTTTATGTTGTAGACTAATAAGGGAGTCTCAAAAAACTGACGTCTATAACACATCAGTAACAAGAACAAAATTAAAAATTTTGGTTAACCCCCGACTACCTCGGATCTCGGATTTGTAATCTGTACAACATTCTGCTAGTCAAGCCCTTTCATTTGATACCCATATTGTGGTAGTAGTGAAAAAAATAATGTAATTCGCCATTTTATGGTGGCGGCCATCTTGGATTTGAAATTTATTATTATGTATTGTATTCTACTAGTCAAGCCCTTTCATTTGATACCCATATTGTGGTAGTAGTGAAAAAAATAATGTAATTCGCCATTTTGTGGTGGCGGCCATCTTGGATTTGAAATTTATTATTATGTATTGTATTCTACTAGTCAAGCCCTTTCATTTGATACCCATATTGAGACAAGTTGTGAAGAAATATTTTGTCCGCCATTTTGTGGAGGCGGCCATCTTGAATCGATATTAACCAAACATAGCTAAGAACATCCGCACGGATATCAACCTTCGAATAAAAAAAACCGCATTGAAATCGGTCCATCCGTTTGAGCTCTACGGTGCCACAGACAGACACACACACAGACAGACAGACAGACAGACAGACAGACCGACAGACAGACAGACAGACAGACATCGACGTCAAACTTATAACACCCCTTTTTTTGGTCGGGGGTTAAAAAAATCAATGCGGATGCAATGGAAAATAGATAAGTATCAGTAAAATATTCGTCCGTCAAATCAGAGATCGGGATAAGGAAATAATGAGAGGGGAGAAATCCCCTGCGTAAATCCCATAATATAAATGCAAGTTAGGTATCATTTATGATACCATTTAGGTAAATTCTTTGGTAGTAAGGTACTTAGTACTTGGAAGAAAAGTCCTCACATCCAGATTTTACCACTTTGGAAGAGACTCTTGTGCAAACTATTCAGATTAGAAAAGAAAATTTGTAACTTCAATACAATTTTTGAACACCTATCCATAGATAGATACACGTATGGTTTTGATAGATTTTTTTTTTAATTTCTTTTCCAAGTTTGTGACACCACCAAAATTTATTGTTTTTCCTTTTTTTGTATGAAAATGTTCATATTGTTTATAGAATACATGTACTTACCAAGGTTTAATAGTATACTTCTTATAGTTTCGGAGAAAATGGCTGTCACATACGGATGGACAGACATAACGTATATTTTAAAATTTGTCTACGAATCCTAAAAACCCAACTTCGGTCATTTAAAACATATTTAAAATGAAATTTAGACACTCGACCAAATTTGATAAGAAGCCTTTTAGGCAGTAAAATTACTCGTAGAATTTAACTCTGTACTAAATTTCCGATTCGTATTTTTATATAAGGTTTAGAATCATTTCCTGAGCATAAAATTACAAAATAATAACAAATCCAGGTGGAGCTTCAGGCGCCAGCTCGAAAAAACGTTTTTGGCCGATATTCCGAAAAAGTTATAAAGTCTATTATAATTGTAGAAAATAAAATTTCCCATCTTTTGTTGCCAGTAAACTTTTTTTTCGAACTTACCGATTACGATTTATTATGTCCAATTTAATGATAACAATGTAAAAAAATAAGATGTGAATTCTGTTCCCAGTAGCATAAACATGTCTCTTTTTACCGGAATGGAAGAAGGGTTATGTTTTTCGCGCGTATCTTTATGTTTGTAAAACTTTTATTTCCACATATCTTCCAAACGGCTGGATGGATTTTGGTAACTAACATATTCTAAGACTAATCTCATTCGCCAAAGTGTCCTTAGATAGTAGGTAATATTTTTTACGTGTAGTTGTTTTTGTAGTCGGGTTTTTAAATTAAAGTTATTCTATCATATTGCTCGTTGCTCGAATAAACAGCACCGTTCATCATCATGATTGAAGAGTTGAACGAAGAGTTTGGTCTCCACTTTTGTAATAAGAACAACTAAGCTGTGAAACGCATTGCCAGTGTGGGTTTTTGTCGAAGGTTCGAACCTTGGGGTTACGAGGTACACTGTGTTTGTTTCTATTAGAGAAGCAAGTTCCATCGTAGACCACATCATTTTCATCCACTATTATCGGCATCATCGCAACCGTATCATTAAATGGGTTATAAATCGTAAACGGTAAGTTTTACAAAAAAAGTTTACTAGCAACAAAAGATGCAAAAATTATTTTCTACAATTATTGTCAAAATATATAATTTACAAAATATCGGCTAAAACAGTTTTTTTTTCAATTGGCGTTTGAAGCTCTACCTTGATCTGTGAGCATTTTGTAATTTTATGCTCAGTAAGTGATCTTTACCTCATAGAAAAAATTGGATTAGAAATTTAGTGCAAAGTTGACAAAAAACCTTCTATTTTTACTGGCCTTTCATTACGTTTCAGCACATTTTTTAAAATTTTTGAGGAACTTGTGAATTATTAGGAACCATTTTAAAAAGATGCATGAAATTGGAAAAGCCGTTCTCAACTTATAGTGTGACCAAAAAAGAAAAGGTTGAGTTTTGTATACCGACGAGTATAGATAAATTTAATATTTCTTCGTTTATATAGCAACAAAAGTCTTATCATAAACAAACAAACATAAACAAATTATGAACAAAAAATGAGTTTAAATTACATAGTCCAATATTTTATTGTTATTTCTGCACTGTGGCACCGATTCCGCGGTCGGTGACGGTCGCGAGAACAAGACGGCGTTAAATGCCTACTTTGACAGAATTACCTGGCCTTAAATAGCGTAATTAATGAATCTTTATTAGGGCAACTAAAGGCTTAATGTTGCTCTTGAAATAAACAAACGCCAAAACACGTACATACGTCGTACTTATTTTTGATGAATACTATTTTAGAACACGTACGAATTGTTAAAACTTATTTCTTATAATGTTAAATCAGTTTGTTTTAATAATGCAATTATGGAAAAAAGTGTCCCTAAGTATTTTCTGTTTAAAATATACCAATTCGTAGGGTAAATATCCGTTGGTAGGAACACTTAAATGTTGTCATGTAAAAAGTTTGCAAAAAAATCCAGTATCTACTTTCATTGGCCAGACTCTAGTAATACAACTTTACGGACTATCACTTAGGAGACTATAAATACATGTTTATGGTTTCAAATGATATCTTAATTGTGAGGTTTAAAGAGAAAATTATAAGTTTGTGAACGCATCTTTATATTACCTTAATCTGTGGACTCACTCGTTCCGCTCTCCCCTTTTCGTTCAGTCATTCTTTGTACCGGTGGTGGCTCTCATCAACAAATTAATTAATTCTATTAATGAGTATTAATTTCATACATTATAGTGGCAACGAGGACTCCGTGACGACCAAAGGCGTGAGTGCAGTAATCCGTGTAACATCAAACTTCGTAAATCAGACAATAGATCGCGCCATCACGTGCTCAGGAAACTTCAATCCAACCAAAGAAATTTCTACGCGTTACAAAGAAAATTATTAAAATAAGTGAAAAACGCATCAATTAAATGAATACAATATTTTTATATGTATTAAATTAAATACAATTAATTGAATAACTGATCCAGAGGAAGAAAAGTACATTCGAGAGAGCAAACCCAAGTTTATTTACGAATACAATAAAGAAAATTTGTTGAGGTTAGCACAAGATCTGTAAATTTCAACAATTAAAGGCAATGAAACTATTGCGAAAATTAATAAGCACAAAAATAAAGCAAGATCATAAATACGACACGTTACCGAAATTTGCATGCTATGGCACTTTATGATTCGAAACAGTTTGATGGCGGCGATTGGGAAGTGTTTGAACGACAAATACAATGTATTATATTATTAAACGATATTATGGAAGAAAAGAAAGTCCCACTATTAATAACGAAAATCTCACAAAGTGTTTTTGAGAAACTAATATACCTGTGTGCACCAATTTCACCCATAAATTAGACTTATTCAGAATTGTGTGAACTACTCAAACAAAATTATTCAAAAATAAGTTCCTATCCTATAAATAGGACTTAATTTAGAAAAAGGAACCAAAAACAAGAAGAAAACATAGAAGAATATGTATTTTAGCTCAGAAAGTTGACCAAAAAAAGAAAATTTACAGGCACAGATGATCAAATAAAAGAAAAACTTCTAGATAGAGTAATTAAGTTTGATCTCTAAAACTAAGTTTTAGACAATATAGTCATATTAGTGGCAAGAAGTATAGAAGCGGCTTTACACTGTGCTGATATGGCAAGTCGGAATCACAATCGGATAACATTGCACTAATTTTTCACAATAAATACCGTACAAATGGTCCCACAAATAAAACACATTTTCAAAGAAAAGTCCAAAATAGGTCAGTGAAATGTTTCTGCTGCGGCAAAGAAAATCACGTCCGTTCGGAATGTTCTCTCATCAAAAAGTACTGCTCAGAGTGCGGCAAGCACGGCCACATATACAAGATGTGTCTTAAAAACAAAGGAATTAAACAAACAAACATAGTGTAACATCTTTTTTTTCGTGATTCGGAACGCGACTCGTTGTCTTTGGTCGCGTAGCAAAACACCTCAACCCTAGCTAATACTCGTTTGTTTAGGAATGATTGATTAGCGGTAGGACATCACTATCCGGCTCGGCTTGGAATTCGGCGGAAGGGATAGAGTGGCCATTTTTGATCTGTTTGACGATAGCGAGCGTCTCGGTGGAATAATTTTATCTCTTATGGTGAGTTTTCTGGCATAATTTCGGCTTTCTCCGTCGCGATTTGGACCGCCGTGATGTGGAAAATGGTTTTCTTGTTTTAGTGACGTATTCCAAAGTGGTGAAGGATGTAGACAGCATGGTCCGAGTGCTGTGAGGGGGCGTTTGTTGGAGGTGATTGTTCCTCGCGTCTGTATCGCGAATTGCTGCCTTCCTAAATGGGGTAAGTACTTAATATTTCGAGTGAAACCGCGTGGCGGATGACCGTAAGATTTTTGCTCATAGGTTATTTTTTTGTAGGTGTCTGGTTGGGGTCTAGGCGGTGGAAGTGTTGGTTTGAGGAGAAGGGACCGTGTCTCGCGGTCTAGACAGCTCCGACTCCGGTGGACCGGCCGCGTGCCGTCTCCGACGCCTCGTGACCTGTGTCAGCTGGCGCCGCTTCTGAGGCCTCCAGGTTTTTGGTGACGTAGTTGAGTGGAATGGGGAGTAGGCAAGCTCGGGTATAGATTCCATGCGGGGCCAAGGGCCGTGGTTGTAGTAGTACCGCTAGCGTATAGTGTAGTGTGTATAGTGGGAGATGTGACCGCTTGACTCTTAGAACAACCTTCATATTTTATCCTTAACCGCCGTCTCATGTGAATTCTATTTGCGCCGTAGGGTGTCGAATGGCGGTGTATCTCCGGATGTTTTCCTAAGCTTCGCTTATCAGGGCAGGATGGCCTAACCCCATGTCAGTCTCTCCGACCTGACCTAACTAACGGTATACAGTTAGATCCGCGATGTTTACCTTGCTTTAAGCAACCTGGGATTCTGGAAGCCTAGGCTCTTGCCGATGTGATATCTCATTTAATTATACCTTCAGTATTATAGTAGGTCTTCAGGTTGTCCATCTCCTTCTGTTAAGATTAAGGGTCTTATAATTTCACTTGCTGTGAAGGGACGTCTCCCTATCGTTGGAGTATGAATTTATGCAGGAAGAGGCACCCTTAGGGCTGTTCCCTCTCTACTGTTAGGCTCAATGTTTTCTATTTTTAACTACGGTTACTGTGCTAACCTCATTTACTATCTAGTTACTTAGTGTGACGTGTTTTCGTCACAGATGCAAATTTGTAGCTTTCATGTTTAATCATATTTCTAAAAAGTCGAGTTGCGATTCGGATTCGAATTTATTGTTCCGAAACTATGATCTGACAGGTGACGTTGGCCCATAGTGATTTTTGACAGATCTGAACTGTCACAGACAGATTGGTTTAGTCTATACTCGGAAATGGGGACTCGTCCATTTTGTTCGCCATGATGTTGATGGTTGGAGGCGGGCGTTAGTAAATTAAGAATCTCTTATTTCTGCCAAGGGCAGATGAAAGATTGAAATCCTTCCAAATTTGATGAATCCTATGGAATAATCTATAGTTTCCACGGATTCGTGACTCCCAAAGGTGCGTGGTTTTTTTCTCGTAGATGTATTTTTATTGTTGGTGACGGTGTGCGTTCACGAAATTTTACTGAGTCGTTTTGTTTGTTACTTTGCAGTGGAAGCCATCTTTTGAAATGTAATCCCCGATATAAATTTATGCGAGGAGGACCCATATTTCCCACTGGAAACGGTGAGTTTTTACGTTTATTCCAATTGAAAGCACGCGGCCATAGTAAAGCCGACGCGTGTTGTTTTTCTGATGAGAATCTAAGGCAGGCAATTTCTTAAAGTTAAAGCCTGAAGGGCGTTTCCAGTTTGGGTACCGTTAGTTTCCCGTATGGATATAGTTTAGATACGGTTTTAACTGTCTTTTAGGGTCATGCGTAGGCTCCTTTTTGCTTGGACAATGTCTGCTTAGAGTCTATTCATGTCCGTTTATTTTCTTCTACGTAGATTCCCTTCTATTTCCTGCTTAGAATATTTTTTTGCTATGGACTTCGTATAGGAAAGCCATACTTACTTACATTTTGTTAACTTAATTTCAAATTAGCTTCATTTTTCTATAACATGTAAATTCTACATTTATATTTCCCTTCTGGAATGTATAATTCATGTTTGACTTAAATTCTAGTTTCTTTTGTGCTTTGGAATCCTCAATTAAAAACTTGCTAGAAAGATTAGGTAATCCTTAGTTCAACCTAATTCACGGCCCCGTTCGCGTTCTTCTATTTCTACGTGGAAGCGGCTGGCTGCAAGAATACTGGAGGATGTATCTTTACCCGTTCTGCTCGGACAAAGTCAGATAAGCTAAAACATTATTTTTTTTAACATTTAATCTCAAGACTATTGGAATGGATGGTTTTTCAGCAACTTGAATTAAAGACTAAATTCTAATTAGTATTAATATATTTATATTTTTGGAAATAACATCTCAGTAAACTTAAGGATTTTTTTTATATAACTTCATAGATCTAAATTTAAAAAGTAATTAACTCTTGTATTGTAGCAATAAGCAATAACGTACCTTTTGGCATTACCCAATAACATCAAACAATAAATATTAACAAAACTTATTTAATTGGATAACGGGACACTCACGTACATACGGTCGGTCAATCCGACTCGAGTTTCGGCCGCGTCCGGCGGCCTTTTTCAAGGCGAGTGCACACGCGCGGTGGCTGCCCGTTTGGCACTGCGGACTGCCGCACGTCGCGCACGCAAGCTCAACGGCTGTTGCGGGGGTGCAGGTGAGGGGGTGCGAGAGGGTTGCGCAGGTATACACTCGAACTCTTCATCACTGGTCAGCTGCGAGTCGGGAACATTGCAGCACACTGAGCTCACTGTGTCTTCACTCATATCGCGAACACCATACCGAGCACTATGGAGGCACGGCTTCCAAGCGGGCGGCACATGCCATCCTCCATCTCTATTAAAGGTCGGACACTTACCGATTTCGATGGCCTCCCTGACCTTACGGGGTACAAAGAACTTCTCCCGTGCCAGGACCTCCGCCTTATCGAATCGAATAAAATGTTGGGCGTCCGACCTAAGAGCATGTTCCGCCACCGCAGAGCCGTTAACATCTACATTTTTTCACGGCGCGTATGTGCTCCGTGAGTCTTGTGGACACATTTCTCCGTGTTTCCCCTACGTAACTTATGCCACAATCGCAAGGAATCATGTACGAGTACACTCCCGGAACACCCAAAGGGTCTTTGTCTTTTGGAGAGCGTACCATTTGCCTTAGCTGTCTGAGCGGACGAAACATTGTCTTGATGCAATATCTACGGCGTAACAAGTTTCCAATTTTGTCCGTCACTCCTTTGATATATGGCAGGTACGCGGGTGACCTCTCCACCGAATCGGTAACCGTCCGACCTTTAATAGAGATGGAGGAGATGGCATGTGCCGCCAGCTTGGAAGCCGTGCCTCCATAGTGCTCGGTATGGTGTTCGCGATATGAGTGAAGACACAGTGAGCTCAGTGTGCTGCAATGTTCCCGACTCGCAGCTGACCAGTGATGAAGAGTTCGAGTGTATACCTGCGCAACCCTCTCGCACCCCCTCACCTGCACCCCCGCAGGAGTTATATAAGTGTTGTTATCGTTCCTATATTTAGGTAACCTTTGTAAATTTTGTTATGGAAGCCTAAGCGTTTCAAGTTGTAGTTAGGTCCTTTTCTGAAATTATTATATTGTAAATTCAGTGCTCTTTTACCATACTGTTGACGGCGTATTGGCCCTTTGTATTGTTAATAGTAACTTTTCACTAGTAACCCTACAGGATCCGAGAATTTTCGGATGCGGTGAATTTCTCAAATTAAGTCGTAAACCTACCTAACCGGGTGAGTTTTGCCTGGGCTTAACCCCTTATTATCCCCGGTCATATTTTTGATCAACCGAGCCATACTCAAGGACCCTGTATGGTGAATTACTTAGATTTTTATTGACTCAAGGATGTTCCTGGAATTTTCTAATTCCTCCTTTAGCTTTTGGTAACAGCGACACAACGATCAACCCCTGTCCCTTTTATCTCTTTTACCCTTTTTATTTTTATTGATAATTTGTTACTACAAATAAACGCTTGAAAAAGTCATCATTTTTTATTTTTGTACTTTAACTTAATTTTTTTCGGGAAGGTTTGAGGGTTCAACTTTAACCGGTTGAGTTCTCACCCTTACCACCTCCGGATTTACCTTACAATAGTGTGACATAATTTCGTCACATGCAATTTTTTCGTTTTTAGGTCAAAAATATCTTAGAATTCCGACTCGGACGCTATAATACGTATTTTGTCTCGGAACTGTGATTTGACGGGTGACGTTGACAACAGTAACTATTTCGGATGGATTGGAAATGTCACTGTCAGACTGGTTTGATCTATGGTAAAATTGATGAGTTCTGTCACTTGCCCGTCGGCGCTTGCGTCGACGGGGAGTCATTTTTTCACCCACTTGGAAGAAGTCGGTTTTGTGCTCCTAAATCCGAAGATATCGGAGTCAATCTATTGGATTTTCCCATAGTAATTTGGGAAAAGGAATTCTTATAAAAGTACGTGAGTTTATCGAACCCATATTTTAGAATTTTTGGTGAAAGTGTGTTCTTGGATTTTTTCGAACAAGTGTCGTTTTAATTGCTTCAGCAAGAAGCCCTTATTTCTAAAAAAGGCGAAGTCCTCACTGCTTTTAGGCAGGGTGGAACGCGCCGTCATTTTTTTCTCCAGGAAACGGTGAGTTTTCAAATTTTTGTAAAAAAAAAAAGGCACGCGTCCATGACGCCATATTTTTTTCCGATCAGAATGCTAAGGACAATTCTTGTTGTCCCCAGCCTAATATGAAAGGCGATTCCCGTCTGAGTTCCGGTCTGGATTCCTGACTGGCTTTCCTGTTTTTCCCGGTTCTTCTCGTCTTGTCTGCTGAGATCACGTACCGCGTGCAAAAATTAGCGTTTTACGAGTATTTATACCGCGTGGAATAGTCCCGTAGGGTTTTACCCGTTTATTTTCCCCTATGTAGTATTCATTTCTAATTACTACATAGATCATATTAATATTTTTTTCTATGGACCTATATTAAAAGGCCATAAGTACTTATACTATGGTAACCTAATTACCAATTAGTTTTTTTTGAACATATAAATTCAACACATATATTTCCCTTCAGGAAGGATATTTTGGTGTTCACTTTAGTACCTAATATGACTTAATTCCACGGCCCCGCCCGCCTTCTTCAACTTTCTTCGTGATAGCGGCTGGCTTAAGGATGATAAAAGGTCAGATAAGAAACACTTTATGCTTCCAATAGGTAAATTTTAACCTATTGGATTAAGATAATTTTATCGCAACTTGAATTAATAGTTTGAATAGATAGATTACATTCTAATAATAACTAACATACTTATTAAATGAAATAAGAAATTACTTGTACAACTACATGGACTTTAGAAACTAAATTATTAATTAATTATAGTTTAGCGTTAATCGATAACACACCTTTGGCCATTACATATAATCTTTAACAATAAATATTATTAAAATTATATATGGTTTTACTTCATAGATTAATATAGCCTCCAAGGCCCCGATTAGAAGTTCAAACATTGCTCTCCAATTTTTATCTATCCGTAAGCAAATTTTTTATTAGTAGAAGGAAGACTGGCGCTCGATAAACATATAAATTTGTTTGCCTAGAACATTTCTATACATGGTAAGTATTTCTCTTCACCATTGGCATGTAACAACCACTTTTATTTTAACAATTATAAAATTACATTACAATTGGCGCCTTAGTAAAGGGACCTAAAAACAATTGTAATAATACATTACAATAGTAACAGCGGAAAATAAAGCGATAGTACAGCATGAAGAGGAAAAGAATAATCAAAATGTGCCCGTGAGCATTGGATTGTGAGCGGGAGGGAGCGTCTCAATTGGGGCTTAATCGGATTGTGTGGATGAGCGTCTTAATTGGGTCTTAATTAGATTATGTGCGGGAGTGTCACGATAGGGTCTTAATTGGATTATGATGTGCACGATGATCCTAGTTACGTCTTAGATTAATCGCATTGTGTGCGTGATCATTCCAAATGGGTCTTAATCTGATTGCGTGTGCAGGTGCGTCATATAGACTATGGGACAGTGGACACGGTGAAGGCGCACTCCTTGAAGTCGCTGCGTCGCAAGTGGAAAACTTTATTTTAAAGCTTTATTGGCGATCTTATAAAAACGTAGCTTTGTCAACCATAGACACGTTTGAAGCTCGACGTGATAAGCTATTAAGTACACTGAAGGACTATGAGAGTATACATTTAGATATCCTGAACCTAGATGCTAGTGACAATCAGAAGGTATCATTGAATATAAGTATGTCTCTGTGCTAGGGAAGATTAATTCCACTTAACAGCAATTGAAAACACACGTTTTTTTTTTTTAATAATGAGTGACGAGACAAGTTGGACGTGTGTCTGATGATAAGCAACATGCCTGCCACATTACAGCACAATGACACGCAGCTATTGGAACATGGAATCTTAATAATTACCTAGCTCTGCACTAAGTCACCCAGAGATCTAAGACGTAATATCACATCACATCTAAGCATTGTATTTTCTCTGGAAACATTGGCCTTCAAACCGAAATACAGTTATGTTTTCACATTACTACTTGGCAGTAGAATAACTGGCAAAGGTGTGGTACTTCCCCAGGCGGACTCTGCCAAGAGTCCTACCACTACAGCATTCACATTCACATTCTGAGAAGCACTATATTTCTACTTGCGAATTGCCCAACATTGAAATTAGATCATTTGATGGTAAAGATTTAAATCATTTATGAACCTGTTTAACGCTGTAATTGATAAGAATCAGTCCTTGTCTAATAATGAAAAGTTATTTAGTCTTAGAAAATATGTTATAAAAGATGCTTTGTCAGTAATTATCAATTTACTTCTTGTCAATGAATCATGCCCATAGGCAGTAAAGTTATTAGATCAGCGGTTTGATAATCCAGCTCGAATTATCTCTATACCATACCAACATCCTTTTGGACTTACCTCACTTGCTCCTAGCATCAGGACCATTATTTCTGACGTACGGCAACAATTCTGGAGCATTCTGTTGAGTCATGGAACATGTGGACAACATGCCCAGTCACCATCGCCATCGCCGTATTGAACAGATGAATTCGAAGCTACCTACTCAGCCAACACTACAATTAATTACTGAAAATAGTCAAGAAGAAGACTGTAACTTTCAAACACAGAAGAGGAGTTGGAAATGGATATTAGCGCTAGGTGAGAAATATCTTTTGGATAGTGTTCAACATATAGTCGCTGATGAGCAAAGGTGCAGACCTTTGCTCATCAGTGACTGTGTGAGTGCCATTTACAGACAATAGGCTTGGAATGAAATGGTATGTGTCTTTTTTTAAAAAACATCCCGAACTAGTTGAAAGAACTGCCAAAAATCTTAGTTCAGCTCGCAATGATGTCATGATCAAATTTTGCACTGGTTAGGAGAAGTCGAGAAATATTTAAAACAAAATATGTCAAATCTTTTTGGTGAGATACTTAACACCACAGAGAATATTCAAAGTTGATGAAAGCCCATTTTCTCTCTCGCACCGACACGGGGACGAGTTCTTGTCAATCGTACAGAAAAGTATGCGTATGCAGTTAGTTAGGTGACAAAAAAGGAAATTTAACAGACAACATTCAATTTAACACAAGTAGTAACCAGAAATGCTGCTGGTTTGGCTGGCTCTAATAGTCGTTTTCGCGTATAAGCTGTCTACACACCGAAGCAGCCGGCGCCGCGGCACAGCCCGCCGGGCAAGGTCGGTGGCCGTGTTTTGAAACAAGTTTGTCGGCGGCTTGCGCCCGCGCGTGTTACTCGGCGGCACGCCCCCCGCTCTTTCAGTTGCCCGCCGGCTTTCGAGGAATAGTGACGTGACTGTATTTTTATCAACTAAAACAATATGGACAAGCTCCGTCAGTTGCTGTTTTTAAACAGCTGGTCCATCAGAACTATCTGTCTACGTTATAATTTACTTAGTTGACGTCATTACCTACTCTGCTTTAAATCGTAAATAATTTAAGTATATCAATTTCATTCCATAATATATCTCTTTTAGTAAAACATGATATTTATATATTAGTTTATGAGTGGTATGAGTCAAGTGCACAAAATCCTACACGAACATTTAGCGGTCAGGAAGCTTTGCGCCCGGTGGATACCTCATAATTTGACTGAGGCTCAAAAACTCCTTCGTGTGGATTGGTGCCGTAAAATGATTGAAAGATTTAACGGAGGTGACTCAAATGCTGTGTTCGACATACTAACAGGTGACGAAAGCTGGATTTACTGTTATGATCCTGAAACCAAAAGACAATCTGCTCAGTGGGTGTTTCCTTTCGAGGAGTTGCCAACTAAAGTGAAGAGAGATCGAAGTGCGGGGAAAAAAATGGTGGCCTCGTTCTTTGGAAGGATAGGTCATTTCGCAACAATTGTGTTAGAGGATCAAAAAACAGTTTCTGCAGAATGGTACACTACCAATTGTTTGCCACTTGTCTTGGAAAAAGTTCGAGAGAAACGACCTCGCAGTAGGATCCTCCTTCACCACGACAACGCCTCATCGCACACCGCCAAGCGAACGATCGACTATTTGGCGACATCAAACGTTGAATTACTGGGTCACCCGCCGTATAGCCCCGACCTCGCGCCTTGTGATTTTTATTTATTTTCAAAAATTAAAGAAAAATTTAAAGGAAAGCGGTTTATGAATGCTGAAGAAGCGGTGGCTGCGTATCGCGATGCCATTGAAGAGACCCCTAAGGGCTAGTGGGCAAAGTGCTTTTCCCAGTGGTTCCATCGCATGCAGCGGTGTATTGACGTGAATGGACAATATTTTGAAAAGATATAATAAAACTAATAACTGGCTAATGTAATAAGTTTTTGATTTTCTAAGAACTTTCAGTTTGACCCTCGTAAAACCAACTTTTGTGTTAGTGTATATAAAAATTGCATAAAAAACTGTAAATAAACACTGTCGATTTAGAATAGTTATATAAAGTTTACATACTTACTGCGTAGCGAGAAAGACGTAAATACGCATAAAACTTAATTATTAGTGTTAAATGATTCAAAATGCCTCCTATTAAGAAGAGAAGTCCGCTATGGAATCATTTTACCGAAATTACAGATGGTACTAAAGCAAAATGTGGTTATTGTGCATAAATTTTATCGGTCCCAAATAAATCTATCGGTAATTTAGGCAGGCATATGAAATTAAAACATCCCACTATTCAAATACAGTTGGAGAGACAGTCTTTTTCTACGCCTCCCGTTGTACCTGCGATTTCTCTTCCTTCCATTGCGGAAGGATGTGGCATGGAAGTCGACTGCAATTTAGAAGTTCCTAGACCTTCTAGTTCTAATGGCACGGCAACTTCGACGAGAGCAGAGACGGCGATAGCAGTGACAACTTCAGCTCCATGTACCAGTAAACAATCGAGCATGGGAGATTATATGCAGAGACCTGTTCCAGTAAGAAAATGTTCACAAATCGATAGGCAGGTTTTAAAGTTAATTGTGAAAAATTATCATCCTTTTTCACTCGTTGAACAGCCTGAATTTAAGGAGTTGTTTAACATCATAATTCCAGGATATAAATTACCGACTAGGAAAACTATGTCCAATAGCCTCTTACCGAAAGCTTACCAAGAATGCTACGAAAAAGTCCAGACTGAAATAAATTCTGCTTGGGCTATTTGTTTGACCACTGACTCCTGGACATCCATAAATAATGTCAGCTTTATTTCATTGACGTTTTAGGTTGTTTCCCATTTTCGGAAAGGCATACGTCAGAAAACCTATGCAATTGTCTAAAACAAAAAATGGAAGAATGGAAAATACAACACAAAATAGTGGCTGTAGTCAGTGATAATGCAGCCAATATAGTCGCTGCTATTAGAGAAGGTGGTTGGAGGCATATTGGTTGTTTTGCTCACTCGATAAATCTGGTTGTGCAAGCTAGTCTTTCCACATTGAAGGAAGTGTTATCGAAGGTAAAAGCAATTGTGGAATTTTTTAAAAGAAGCTCATCGGGTCTTGCCAAACTAAAAGAAATTCAACACCAAATGGGCCTACCTGATTTGAAGCTGAAACAAGATGTTGTAACTCGGTGGAATTCAACATATGACATGTTGCTCCGATTTTTTTCAATGAAAGAAGCTATCGTTTCTACGATGGCCATACTTGGGAGTGATCTTCAAACGTTGACTGCTGATGATTGGAAAATTGTGGAAAAGGCCATAGCAGTGTTGGAGATATTTTATAATATTACGACGGAAATATGCTCCGAGAAATATGTTTCCATATCGAAAGTGCCAGTGTTATGCAAGATAATGATTCGACATGTCAATAAACACATAGAAGCTGAAAATACAAGCCAATCTTCAGCGGAAATAGTGGCATTTCTTTGTACACTGAAGCAACAGCTGGCGATAAGATTTCAAAACGTTGAAAATAATAATTTATATGCCGAAGCAACTGTTCTGGATCCGCGATTCAAAAAACTCGGGTTCAGAGACATAAAACCTTCTGAAACAGCGATTTCCAATATGAGAAGAAGGTTAGTTTCAGTCAGGGTTCAAGACGCACCTTCAATTACTGTCCCTGACGTTCCCATGATTGCTACAATGGCTACAGCAACGCCAACGCAATCTAAATCATCATTATGGGAGGAGTTCGACGCTGAGCTAAAGAATACGATTCCTCAGAATCAAACAGCTGCCAGCATCAGGGAACTCGACAAATATTTAGAAGATGAAATGCTTCATAGAAATGGAGATCCTTTAAAATGGTGGGAAGAACGACAGCACATTTATCTAATTTTATACAACTATATAAAGAAAAGGTTGTGTATTATGGCCACATCAGTTCCATGTGAACGAATTTTTTCGAAAGCCGGCCTAACTCTGAATTGCCGAAGAACAAGTTTAAAAGACGATAAAGTATCGAAAATACTTTTTTTAAAATGTAATATAGATGAGTAGAAATTAAGTGTATTTACTCGAAAATTGTACATAGACATGTAAATAATCCAATCATTGTAAATAAAATCGATTTTTAAATACGCCAGCTAGCTATATTATCCACTTATCCACTAGCTGACAGTCCTCTTGTATGAAGGAAAATCGACTTTTTTTATTGCATCATGATGTAACAATACTTAATAAATAACGAATAAATAATGCCTTTAAATCAGTTTTTAAAATTTTCCGAATATAAATAATATGATAGGTAGGTACTGTGATGTTAAAATTCTAAAGAAAAAACTGTAAAGAAACATTTCGGCGTTCTCTGAAACCAACTCTTTACTATCTTAAACATTACTTTGACTCAGTGTTCAAAATGAAACATAATATCACTGATCAACATTGCGATGCTCTCTGAAATCAACTCTTTAGCTTTTTACTATCATCGGTACTTTGACTCAGTGTTCCAAATGATCCAAATGAAACATCACTGTTCCGGATCTTACAACTGATCCAGATACAAATGATCCAATCTCACCAAAGATACATTATTACCACATCTAGTAATTACGTAAATAATTTAAATTTTTATTACAGCCACAAATGAAGTTTATGTTTCCAAGTGGTTTGCTTTCGATGACTTTAATTTCATGAGGGATAAAGATCTACCCAATGAAACATTGGACACAATGTCTGAAAATGTGAGTACAAGTTTTAATATCTATTTTGCCAAGATATTGCACCATTGGTAACAAAGTGATAGGTGTGAACGTATTTGTTGTGCGAAATTTCCCGCTCTTTGTAACGTTACATATTGGCTTTAAACAATATGTAAGCGTACATTTCCTACTAAAATCATCATTCATTGGAGACTATGTAGAAACTTAGGTACTTACATAGTGAATTTTCATACAACTAATATCAGTTCTATCGTGTCCTCACGATAAAGCATATTTTTTCTGATCATAATATTAGTATTCTTCACGTATTATTTCTATTTTAAACTGTAGAAAACTACTTTTTTCTGAAAATTTTATTTATTTACTTCATGTCATAATATTTCAAACATTCATTATTGCTAAGCAACCTCTACCATTTTCATAAGGTTGCATAGTTTTTAGGTCTAATTCTCTCTCTGGCCGCTAATTATAAAATAAACTGTCTCTCATTCTAGATTTAAACTTGGAATAGTTTTCTTGTAAGGGCAAGGAACTGAGATGGGCAGTCAACATTTGGATTTCAAACAAGAAGCATCACAAGATACCCTGAAAGGTGCAACGTGAAAATAGGGCTACTAAACCCTCATGGTGTACCGCTGATGAGCTGCTGCAGCCAGTTTGATGTTGATCCTGCTGTGGGCTACTACCGCTGCTGATCCCTGCTGCGAACCTAAACCCAGATCCTGCTGTGCGCTGTCGTTCCCTGCTGCGAGCCACTGAATGAGGTGCTGCAGCCAGGTTGATGTTGTGGACTGCTGTGGGCTGCTAATGTGAAATACTGATCCTGCTGTGCGCTGTTTATCCCTGCTGCGAGTCACTGAACTCTACCGTGGGCTACTGATCCTGCTGCGGGCCGCGGACCTCTCGAGCCCAGGAGCCATTAAATCCTACTAGTCAAGAAACCCTCTCAGTTCCTGTTTTTCTTTATTTTTAAGTTACGTCTATTTTAATTTTTTATTTCATTCCATTTCATCTTTTTTAAAATATACTTGTTTCCTTAACCTTTTTTATTTACCCCGTACCTATACCTCCCTACAAACCTTTTTATGTTCACTAGCGTGACATCTTCTTGGGATATATGTAGTTAAGAGGCAGTAGTGATGTAGGGGCAGTTTCATTTCTCCAAGTTCCAGGTATAATTTGCCCCTCTTTTCCCTCACTATCTACATCCTTGCGGCGTGTACTGTGATCTTGTCAGAGTTCTTTTTCTCAAATAGTTATGCAAATGTATTGTTGCTAATACAATTTTACTAGCAATCTTTGGTTGTAGTAACATAGGTTTGCGTAGAACTCTAAAAACTGAGCTCAGAATCCCAAATGCATTTTCCACACATCTACGTGCTCGAGATAACCTGTAATTAAAGATTCTTTCCTCGGAACCCCTTTCTAGATCTCCGGGAAATGGTTTCATAGTATATTCATTTAAAGCAAAAGCTTTGTCAGCTAGAATCACATATGGTACTTTGAAGGAATAGGGCACTTGAAGAATGGATGGAGGAGGAAGTCTCATAGATTTTTCTTCTAGTTTTTTGTATAAGTTTGTATTTTTGAAAATACCGCCATCAGATAGTCTCCCTTGACAGCCCACATTTACACGGTGTATCCCACTATTTCTATTTTGTATTTCTATTGATAGAAATACTGGGCCTGATTAAGACTGATTGTCCCACTATTTCTATTGCTGTCCGCTGCGACAAAAAACACTGCATTAGCTCGTATGACTGCGTGCACTTAGAAACTATTTATTTATTTCCTCTTTAGATAAAACCTCTTGTTGTCTCATAGTTGTAATTAACTGTTATTGATTGATAGACAGCTGTCATAGCTATTATTGCTTTACGGGATAGGCGTTGGTTTTGAATTATTTAAATATTGTTAAATAATGGAGTTAATAAAAAGGGGGAAGGGTGTTATACTGTTGTACGAGGGTTATGAATACACTAGGCAGATAGTTTATAAGAATAACAATACGTTATGGAAATGAAATAAGCGCCACAAAACTAATTGTAAAGGTTCGATGACAGTGTCCCCGGTAAGTTTCTATCACTATAACAGAGGCTGTAAGTTGGCCATTTATTTTGTATAGGTACTGTATGTTTTATTAATATACTTATTTGAAATTTTATAGGATAACACTATAGTGAGAACCATTGAGCACTCTTCTCACTGTATTTCCGACAGCAACCAATCCGCGATCGAAGTTGCAATGAGTTGTAGTTTTGATCAAGCTGCAATGGGCAAAATAACAATACCTAAAGCTTTCAATAACGCTATAAATTCTTTAGTTGACAAAGGAATTCCATTACTTGGTAAACCATTGCCACAATACACCTCTAAAAAGTCTTCCATGTACAGACGTCGTAACAAAGTACTAAATATTAAAAAGGTGTGTTGCAAGACCGTTCAAGAAGTACAAATTCCAGTAATATTTGAAGACTTTGTTCTTGCTGATTATCTTGACACTGATTTAAGAATAATAATATTTTGTCGTGAAAAAACTAGATGTGAAATAAAAAGCGGTAATTATTTCATTGACGGGACATTCTTTGCGTGTCCAGCACCATTTACACAATTATTGTCAATCCACGCTGATTTTGGCAGTGACTTGAATCAAAGCAAAGTGGTACCAGTGATTTATGCGCTTTTATCGAGTAAATCACGGAAAGCGTATTGCACTTTATTTTATCTTATTAAAAGATGGTTACCTGAATGGAGACCTGCTAAATTTACCGTTGATTTTGAAAGAGCTTTGATTTCTGCATTAACAACAAGTTTTCCTACGGTTCAAATAAAGGGCTGCTATTTTCATTTTGTGAAATCATTAGCTAAGAAAGCTAAATCTCTTGGCATGAATAAATCCATCCGCATGAAATTGATAATTCAACTTTCCTTCAGACTTCCACTTTTGCCCAAAAATAAAATACAAGATGGTTGGAATTATGTCTTAGCAGAGATGGGTGACAGTGAAGCCGAACATAAATTTAAAACTACATAGAGAACTACTGGATGAAAAATGATTTTCAAGGGTGTGGTGTGTTTTGAGAACGTCACCGCACTAATAATGCGGTGGAATCTTGGAATAGGAAATTAAATAGACTGGTGCCAAAAATGTTAATATTGTTCAACTTTTGCATATATTAAGAGATGGTGATAAATCAAACGAATACTATGTATCAAATAATTCCCGAAAACGAGTAATAGCCGAAGTGCAAAAGATGAGATGATATTAGATGAACAAATGAAATTTCTCCAAGGCGATGTAACACCTGGACAATTTTTATTAAAGATGGTCCTTATATTTAAACTAAGCTGAAATTTGGAATGGAGATAGGTGTAAAACTGGAATAACACATAGACTACTTTTTATTCTGGTAGCATGTTTTATATAAAACCTTCATGTTGGAAATTTTGATACTGCTTGGTGGAATACAAAATCGGTTACAGTCAATTGTTTCAAAAATTTAAAACAACATGTTAAAATTTAAAATCTATAATCCAATAGGTACAATAAAAATCAATTTTGTATAATGGATGAAATTGTGAAAAAATTTTTACAAAGACTCCAAAGACACTTTATGAAATAGCTTTATCGAATGTGTTAAACATTTTACATTCACAAATAGATGGAAACTTACAAAGTTATGAAAACTCGGTGCTGGAAAATGTAACAAGTCATACGACCATGTTTTTCAAGTATGTTGAAATTATTCTATTTCTAATATTATATCGTCTTGTTTACAGCTACTTAAAATACGATTATTGTTTTATAACCTTAAACTACCGACAACAATATGGGTTGATTTATTTTTTTAAAGTAATACCAGACGGAGTAATATCGTTAAGCGATGAAGAAATAATGCCAACGGAAAAATGTGAGGAATACAATCACAAACAATCATCCACACATCTGTGTAGTGACGAGGTGGCTTTGTGTGATTTATACTGTCGAGAATGTGGTGGAGAATTATTTAATAAAACTGCAGATTATTAAGTAAATTGTTCTTCATTTTTTTTAATACCGGGAAGTCATATTTCAATTTTAATCTATTCGATAAAAGTGGTACTTTTCAAATAATACAAATTCTTCTGCGTTTTTTTGTCGCAATAGAAATAATGGGATACAATTTTTATAAAATGTTAGTCCCACTATTTCCATTTTGTATTTCCATGGAAATAGTGGGATACACTCCATTTACATACGTAAAACAATAGTCTGCATCGACTAATGCTAGTAATACTAAACTAAAAAACTGTTTGTAGTTGAAAAATTCTGTGCCACTGTTTATAGGTGCTTGCAACACTACATGTTTGCCATCCAATGCACCTACTGCATGAGGAAAGTCCCATTTGTTTTCTAAATCGTGTGCTATCTTCAACCATTCTTCTTCTGAGTCCGGTACCTGCGAAAATTTATTAAACATTCGTATTTTTTTATAGTAGGCAACAGCACAAATTGCACAAAATAATGAGGACCAATTACACCTTCTGCTATGGAACAAGAAATAGAACCACTAAGGGACATTATGAACGCTCCAGATAATCTCAGAGTAAAGAAAAAGGTAAACGCTGAAGAAGATTCCCCTATGCTGAAAAAAGCATTTCAGGTTCTAACTGAATCCGCTGCATCATCTGCTGACCCATATTTTTCTTACGTCCAGCACATTGCTAATGAACTCCGTAAATATGATTCACGCACTTTAATTTACGTCAAGCAAGCGATTAACAATGTGATATTTGAAGCTGACCTAGGAAAATATTCGAGTTATGGGTACTGTATCCAAAATTATTCACAGTCACACTACACCTCAACGCCGTCTCCTCAGGCGTCGACTCCGTCTTCTCAGATTCCAGGCACTACTCCTACTGCTGAACGTGAACCAACGCCATTGCCTATGGACGATTTTTCCCTCTATTCCCACTAGTTCAGTTGTTCAGTTCAGTTGACTGGACAAGTGGGATTTGTTTTCTCGTTTGTTCAGTTGACTGGACAAGTGGGATTTGTTTTCTCGTTTGTTCAGTTCAGAAATTATTACTCAAACAAACATTTTTTACAATTTATTTTATATACTACCGGAACTGACATTCATATGTAGGTAACTCTTACTTCTCAACATTAGAGTGCTGGCCACTTAAAATCGATGTGTAAACTCTTTGCTTAATCTGCTCTTCATAAAACAATTGACTGGCAATGACTTTTCAGTACAGTACATGTAAAACAGTTTGTTGTTGTGAGGTTGTTGTATATGTAAAAGCTAAAATGCAAACAGCAGCAAATGAAAACGAGTTCAAAATCATTAAACGCGGCAGAGGCCGTATTCTAATATGTGCTGGATATGAATATTATCGCGTCTGTGCGTACGAAAGCAAAAATACTTTGTGGCGGTGTGCGAGCTACAAAAAAACAAAATGCAATGGCACAATAACCATATCTGCGGTATGTTTATCTTTTATTACATGTTATCCCAATAAACAGGGTGTTACTTAATACTTCAGGACATGATAGTACCCATCAATACAAACAACTTTCACTATGGAGACAAATCTGAAAGCGCAAAAAAAATCCCGTTTTGGTCAAGTAGGTGTTGACATTTTCTATGGAACAGCCGATTTTTATTCACGATTTTAGCTCCATAGTATTAAGTAGATACTCGAAACTTTGTAACACCCTGTATAAGGGTAGTTAAGTAACCTACTTTTTATAGTTTTGGTTGATAATACAATTACTTTTTGTTTATTTTAAAGGATGAACAAACAGCAGTTAAAAAAACTGAACATATCGATTTATGTGTGCCTGATATTAATAAAACGACGATGGCGATCATTATTAATAATAGCATACAAGAAATCGTTTCTGGTAGCGACACAGCGCCTGCGGTGTACAAAAAAACAGTAGCGGGCTTAAAAGATTCTGGAATTGATCTAATTAATGAAATACCGCATTTTGAAAAAATAAAGTCTTCTATTTATCGACAAAGGAACAAAGAACACCAAGTAAAGAAAACATGTTATATTAGAGACAGTGTTATGGCAGTGGAAGTGCCATCAAAGTATTCCGATTTTCTATTGGCAGATTTTAATGACGATGTACGCATTTTAGTATTTTGTTCAAACGAGGCGAGGGACCAATTGCGTAAATCAAAAATTTATCTTGGCGACGGTACTTTTAAAATATGCCCAGAACCTTTCAAGGGAGGAGTGTACACCATTCACGCAGACTTAAATAGTTCAGAATATAACACGGCGTTAATGCCATTAATTTATGTTCTTTTGAGTGATCGTACTAAGGAAACGTACCTCAAAATGTTTCGAATTATAAAATCACAAATTCCTGAATGGGAACCTACTCTTTTCGTCACCGATTTCGAGGAAGCAGTTATTCAGGCATTTAAAAAGTTATTCCCAAATGCAGAACACCAAGGATGTTACTACCACTTTACTAATACATTGTGGAGAAAAGCCAAGAGGTTTAAATTCCTTCCGTGCACTTTCATAACTAAGTTTTGTTAACTGGTTAAGAAAAACCCTTTTTTTATTATTGTTTTCACAACTGGTTTTTAAACAAGAATACGAAGTGTTCATTCATAACGACAATCACAAATAGTTAAGAAACGAATAATTATGATTATGTTTTTATAACTAGTTACAGTCAGCAACAACATATTTCCTTTAACCTTAAATCAAAATAAAAATAAAGTGGCCAAGTGCGAGTTGAACTCGCCCATGAAGGGTAAAAATAAAGTGGCCAAGTGCGAGTTGAACTCGCCCATGAAGGGTTCCGTTGCAGCAAGTAACATAATATACATAGTACACATAGTTCTTGTAGTGCGTTGTAACTTTGGTCGAAGTTTCAATAATAGTGTATTTATGACGTACTAAAAAAAACTACTCATCAGATCGAGTTCAAACTAATTTTCGTTGGTAGTTTACATGGTAATGTACATCATATATTTTTTTTAGATTTTTCATTCTCTTACTTTAGAAGTTAGAGGGGGACACACATTTTACCACTTTGGAAGTGTCTCGCGCGCAAATTATTCAGTGTAGGCGAAAATGATTTTAGAAACCTCAACATCATATTTGAAGACCTATCGATAGACATTCCACACGTGTAGGTATGATGAAAAAAAAAATTTTGAGTTTCAGTTCGCAGTATGGGGGGCAACCCTAATTTTTCTTTTTTTTTTTCTTTTTTTTGTAAAAACCCTAATGCGGTTCACAGAATACATCTACTTACCAAGTTTCAACAGTGTAGTTCTCATAGTTTCGGCAAAAAATGGCTGTGACATACGGACGGACAGACAGACAGACAGACAGACAGACAGACAGGCAGACAGACATGACGAATCTATAAGGGTTCCGTTTTTTACGTTTTACGGAACCCTAACAACAGAGTTAGAGTTTTTATCGAGAGTATTGCATGCGGAAAACGGATGAGGTTCTTATCTCAATAAATTATTATCTATTATTGATATGTAAACTGCAATGGCATGACATTGACATTGTCATTTTAGTATTATTTAGTTTTCTGCTTTGGTTTTCTGTTGCAATTGACAATTGAGTGCAATTTATATAAAATATATAACAACCGAAAACTTAAGTGATAAACTATGTCGCTTTCTAAGCCCATCATTGAGTTCATAACGACAAAAGGGATCGCGAGAAACTACTATACGACGGCCGTCAGTACCATAAAATTAAAACTTATGTGAACGAAAATGTTTTTTGGAAATGCTACAATAAAACTGGTTGTAAAGGTAATGTGACATTAAGCAATGAAAACCATATAGTTAAAGAGGGCGTGCACGATATTGATTGTTTACCTAATAGTGCAAAATATCTAGTTTTGAAGAAAATGAAAGATTTGAAAACTAAAATAGTAGCTAATGTCGATCCAATACAAAAACAGTTTGAAGAAGTAGTATGCGAACTGGAAGACGATGGCGTGCACTTAGTTGCTGACTTACCAAAATTTGACAATATTAAAAGTGGTCTATACCAAGCAAGAAATAAGGCATTAGGAGTTTCTAAGCTCCATTTTGAATCACCAACTAAAGTAGAAATACCAAAAATATAAAACTTCCTCCTAGCCGACTATAACGACAATGACACCGACAACAGGATTCTAATATTTTCTTCTTCTGATATAAAAACGTATTTGGACAATTTCGAACATTTCTTTCTGGATGGAACTTTTAAGTCTTGCCCTGATCCTTTCACACAAATATATACCATTCATGGACTACATAAAATAACAAAAAAAAATGTACCTTTATTCTTTGGTTTCATTCATAATAAAACTAAAAATACCTACAAACTTATATTTGAAATGATAAAGTCACAAATTCCTGAATGGAACCCCGTAAAATTGACACTGGATTACGAAATCTCAGCAATGAAAGCAATACGTAAAATTTTTCCGAATGCAGTAATGAAAGGATGTTATTATCATTTTTGTGCCAGCCTTTTTAAAAAGGCGAAACGATTAGGGATTAAATCTACAATACAAAGACGACATATTGCAAGATGTGCTGGCTTAGCCCGATTGCCATTGAGATATGTAATGGCAGGTTACAAGTATACAATGACCAAATCCCCGAAAACTGAAGCAGTGATAAAGTTCAACAATTACCTAAACCGTTACTGGTTCAGCGACGTAAATTTTATCAAGACTTGGTGCTGCTACGGCGAGGAAATTCGAACCACCAACAATCTAGAAGGCTGGCACGCAAGACTTAATAGAATGGTTGGACGCCAAAAACCGTCGGTAGCAACAATTCTGAATGTTCTTATTAAAGAAACAAAATTTCAATGTCGTTCAAAACAAACAAAAACACATCGAACAAAAATTACCAAGAGATTGACCAAGAAATTGCGGATACTATACATCTTTTAACAAATAAGTCTATCACTGTTGGACATTGTTTAGAAATAATTGCCCCATTTAAATATTAAGTAAATTTACCTAAATTACATTTAGTGTTTGATTTAAGGTTAAAGGAAATATGTTGTTGCTGACTGTAGCTAGTTATAAAAACATAATCATAATTATTCGTTTCTTAACTATTTGTGATTGTCAGTTATGAATGAACACTTCGTATTCTTGTTTAAAAACCAGTTGTGAAAACAATAATAAAAAAAGGGTTTTTCTTAACCAGTTAACAAAACTTAGTTATGAAAGTGCACGGAAGGTTTAAATTGACATGCAAACGAAAAAATAGAATAGTGGGTCTATGTTGTGTTTTACCTTTGTTGCCTAAGGATTGTGTAACGGAAGGGTTTAATTACGTTGTTTCCCAAATTGATGATTTCGAGGATAAATCAGATTGAAAAAGTTTATAAATTACATGCAGTTTTGGATAAAACGCCAAGATTCTTGGTATGAATTTGGGAAGCGCCACAGAACTACGAACTATGCAGAAGATTGGCATCGAGCGATCAACGGAATGTATAAAACGAGACCAGCAACTATTGTCCAATTTCTTAATAATTTAAAACAAGATGCAGCGTTTTTTGCAGTACGGACAAAAAACAAGTTGACCACCAAGAGGACCAAAAGCCAAATAGAAAACGACGCCTTCATTCGTCATGTACAAATGCAGTTGCTAAACGGCGATATTAATGTGGCTACCTTTTTGGAAAAACTACGCGCAAATTAAATAAAAATTATTAATGTAACAATATCAAGGTGCAAAGCTAGTCTTATTTTTAACTGAACAAACGAGAAAACAAATCTCACTTGTCCAGTCAACTGAACTGAACAACTGAACTAGTGGGAATAGAGGGATTTTTCCCCCTAAATAATAACAATTATATCACTAAATAAATATAATAAAAAACTACATATTTTATTTACTCACCTTTACCCAGTCTTTTAGTGCATCGCAAACTTCAGGAACAATTCTTGAAATTGACTGTTTTGATACTCGAAAAAGGTATTGCAGGCTAGTATAGGAGTCGCCAGTTGCCAGAAACCTTAAAGTTATTGCTAATCTTTCAGTAACTGATATTGCCTCTCGAAATTGTGTGTTAATTTTCATAACACTTGGTTTTATTAATGATTTTATTAATTCGAACTCTGTAGTTGACACTTGCGTAATTTTTTTTTATGTATATTCTTTTTTATGTATATTCTTCCTCAGCCATGTTACTCGAGTCAAACAAAAAGAGAACAAGGACTGTATTTGTTTGATGTGGATTTTTCTCTAATCTGATAGAGAAACCAAGTAATAGTAACCATACAAATTCAAAAATACACTTTAGAGACCTTAATAGTGATATAACTGACAATAACCTTAGTAAAAATACTGATATTAGTAAGTAGATTCAAATGTTTTGATGACATAATCGTGATTCATGACTGATAGAGTTATGGAAGCCAAAACAACCAGATGCAACAAGGGCTACTAGTCAATTAAGCCGGAGTTTCGAATTGTCCGGGAGGTCATAACTTGCAGATGTCACAAAGACCACTGGTCAACTAGGCCCGATTGTTAAATTGTCCGGGACGTCGTAGGTCCAGGTGCCATAAAAGTTTGTCCAAGAGTTAAAATGTAAAAAAAGTCAAAGTTCTTTATTCATAGATGTACAAGCATGTATTAGCATTAGATACAAGTATTAAAATCTCGAATCAATTTACTTACTTACCCTTACTTTGAATGTAAATCAGAAAGGTAGAGGAACCGTTTTAAAGGGCTTTCATAGCTACCGGTGTAAGCTAACGCTAAAAGTAAAGACTGTTTTCAGCGTTATGAAGGTGTGTAAATCGTGAAGAATGTTTGGCGTCCATTACTATTAACAGCGAGAGGACTAAAGTAACCAGAGAAAGTATAAATTTTTGCGAGAGTTGTAGATCTGAAAATAAAATAAATTTGGCGAGATATGAATTAAAAAAAACTGTGCACCAGCTACTCACCAATCCGGAAATTATATGAAGAGTATTTTAGTGGGTAAGATATTCAGGACGGTGACGGGGACGATGTTTGGGTTTTGCTTTGTACCAAGAATTTGCTATATGTAGGGGGAGCCCGCGACTATACCTTGCGGGAGAGTTTAGCCACTTGTAATAACTCAGTCGTATGACAGAAACGGCATTCATTTCATTCGTTCAATGAACAACTACGTGACTACCTCACGCACTATTCAGGATGAAATAAGTAAAAAAAATTAGTGAGATGAGATGATGATGAGAAAGTGATGAAACATCATGTGTCATCACAGTTATAAATATTCTGTAATTCAAACTTATATTTCTCTCTGGCTTTCTTCAAGTTGTCATAAAAGTCTTTTATTTGAAATTAATTCTTGCTAATGACTGCTAATTTTGTAGCCTCTTTCCTAGTTAGTCCATAATTCCCATAATTATCTTTCCTAGTTAGTCATAACTCCCCCTATAAGGCTTCGTAACGTTTCACAATGAACCTCCCTTCCTCCAAATTCTGCGTTACGTAATTATATCATAGGTACCCCTTTGCAAGAAAAACAAATCCGTTTATTCACAAGAAAGTTATGCCAGAACGTATATAAAAAGAGGTCTACTCGCAAACATATTTGTAAAGTAACTTTTCTGAAATTTTACATTTTCGGAAAAAACAACACTCTATATACCTGTCAGGATCCGTATCATACACAGTAGACTACAAAGTAGCAATGACGATGTACGTATATGTCGGAGATTCGCCAGGGTTTCCATGTTCAGACTCCATCAGAATAAAAACTCACAACAAATTAGATGGTTTTTATTTCACGCCGTTGGTATCGAAGTGACCCTCTTTTACAAAATCAACCGCTTTTATATTATTGTTACAATACACGACATAACTATAACAAATACAAATTGTTTTACAACAAAAATATGAAATACTTTCATATTAAGTACAGAAATACAGTCTAATATTCCAAACAAATAGTTCAATGGATTTTACAACAACTACCTACTATTATTTAACGCTTTAATTTACAAAAAATACATTAATTTAATATTATGAAAAGTTACTACTACATAGTTTGTCAATAGATGTCGCCACTAACAAACATAAAATAGCAATAAGTTTTATTTATGCATAAATAAATCAAATACTATTCAGAATATTAATAATTACAACAGAAAGTATTTTAAGCATTTACAGAGTATTACTCGATATTTATATAATAACTACAAGCAACAAAAATATCGAAATAGTCAATACAACTAAACAACCAACAGAACGTCTATTAAATTATAAGTGGGGTTTTGCATTTACAAATACCCATTTGGACATCAATATAACGAGTTTCAGATATTTTTAGTACAGTATAATCAAATAAAAACCATATTAGCTAATTATTGGCGATACAATACAATTAGCGCCCATATATACAAGTTCGCCATTTTGAATCCGTGTATGTGTGAGTGAGTTTTTCGGTTGAAATAGTATTATGTTTCAGAAAATATACATTTAGACAAATATTTCGGAATTATTGTGTAACATGGAGTATATATCCAGAATCTTCATAAAATTTCCCACAAGATATATGAACTACTGTAAAATATTAGAAAATTATAACAACAAAACTATTGAGAGAGAAAAAAAACGAAGTTTATCTGAAAACTTATGGATCACTTTAAGATCCAAATAATTAGAAAATAAAAATTTAACTAAAAAATTAAACGATATATAATAAAGATAGCGTTTACTTACTCAATTCAATGAATAATCACTTTATTTCACAGCGCGACGCTCACGTACTCGTAACGGTTGACGAGTGACTTTGACAGCTCTTTCTCGCCGAAATTATTTGCATAGGTTCATGAAATCTTTCTTTTCCATGATTGATCATTCAATCACTTCATACTTTCATAGGATTTTATACCTTACAGTACTAAAAATACAGCATATTCGCATAAATATACAGGTTTATTTAATGATAAGGATCCTTAACATACGCATACGACTATGCATATCAGGATCCTATACCAACACAGACCAAAGGTTAATTTAATATTTTAATTATACGATGAAACGCATAATATACCCTGAGAAGGAACTCACCATTCATGAGACCATGGTCTTAATTAGAGGACGAATTTTCATACAATACATATATTAACAATAATGGGAACGGGAACTATGTAGGTAAAGCCTCGGGGCGCCACTAGTTGCTATGTTTTAAACCTCTGACGAAAAAAAACTCGGTGTGTGCCTGTGGCATAGAAGCTCCCGAAGAGATAACCGATATTGATTTATTTTTTTCGTTTGAAAGTGAATTAATCAGGTATTGTCATAGTTCTTAAATATGTCGCTATGTTTCAAAATCGACTCAGTCGTTTCACAGTTACCAATTATTTTGTCAGCTATAATAGGTATTTTAGACGCGTAACAGGCGTATGCTTGACATGTAAGCATACGTGGGACTTAAAATTTGAAAAAAAGCGTTCTGTTTTAAAAATATATATATTTGAAGGTAGCTTAGCGGTGCGCATAATAGTATCACATCATAAACAGCCCACATTCGTCCACAGCACGCCTTTCCAATAATACGCCATCGGCTTTACGTTTTCAACTGCTACCAACTGCCTTTCGTAAATCGTCACTTCACCTAGTCTCAGGGCGTCCTATACTACGTTTGCCGATTCGCAGTCTCCAGCACTCGTCTACCCCAACGGTTATCGGTTCTGTGACAGATATAACCAGCCCACTGCCTCTTCAGCTTTCTGATGCGCGGTCGTTGACTTTGGTTCTGTGAAGGATGACTTCATTAAGAATACAATTCCTCAGAGAAACTCCAAGCATAGCTTTTTCCATGCCTCGCTGAGCGACTTTGAATTTTCGGACTGCTTTACTGTAAGTGTCCACGTTTCAGCCCCGTAGGTCATGGTTGGTAGGACGCACTGATTTATATACTTTTGTCTTCAGACATTGTTGGATGGCTGGCGAAAAGATTCGACGAAGTTTTCCGAATGCTGCCCAGCTTAGGTGAATTTTCCTCATGGCCTCACTCCCAAAGCTATTTTTACCCAGTTCGAGCGTCTTCCCTAGGTAAACCTTTCTTCGAACAATCTCTAGAGTGATTTCATTTACTGCAATCGGTCCCGGAGCAACGAACTCGTTGCACATGACTTTGGTATTGTCGAAGTTCATCCGGAGACCGATACGTTGAGAAGAGTTGGCCAAGCTGTCCAACATCCATTGTAAGTCTTCCAGCGATTCAGCCATCATGACAATGGCATCAGCAAATTGTAGGTGAGAGAACCACTCGCCATAGTTGTTGATACCACGTCCAGCCCAATCCAGCGTCTTAAACATATCCTCTAGTGCGCTGGAGAACAATTTCGGGGAAATAACATAACCTCGCCTCATGCCTCGATGCAAAAAGATCTGTTTCGTCTGTTGGCTTTGAACGTGCTGGTACTGAACGCTACGATAACGGTCCAATGGATATTAACTTGAAACTATACCTGATTTCATTTAAGAAAGCGATGCTGATACATTATTACTCAATAAGGCATATCCGTAAAAAGAATCAAGCTGTTCGTTAAGTGAAAACGACACATCCGATGATTCGGCATCAAGCAAGACAAAAAAAATGAGCAACAAAAAAACGAGGTAAGAAACTGAAAATAAATGGCAAAGGAATGAGCACGAAACAATTGAATGAGTGAAAAGAAAATACAATAACAAGAATACTTATTAACACCAAAGCTTAAACTAAAGAAATCTGTTATAAAAGAAAACAAAATAAAAAGAACTCATGATCAAATGAAAACGGAGATGAAGTTGTCTGACCAGACACAAGTCGTCATAAATTATTTACTTTTTATTGGAATCTTGGTAGGTTTCAACGCCAAAGAGATGTTTAACAGCGCAATGAAAAAGAATGTATCTCAACATACTACAGATAAAGGTGAATCATCCAGTAGAAGTGCCAGAAATGAATATTACATAAACGAAGGAGATGGAAGGAGACAGGTATGCAAAACAATTTTAGTAAACACGCTAGACATATCGCATAGGTCTATGTTATGGCGCATCCACACATGCATTTGCCGCATCTCAAACTGCCGCGCGTGCCGCGGCTTTTGGTTTCCGGCGGCAGTTTGCTTGCGGCTTCGATACGGAGTGGTAGTGTTGTCGTATAATTTCATAGAAGTAAATAACGAATTGACAGAATTTAACTGGGATGATAGTGCAGTACTTTTATTAATAGAAAAGTATCAAGAAAATGAACCATTGTGGAACCCAAGGCATATGGATTTCAAGAATCGCAACAAAAGAAATGATGCTATTATGGATATTGCTTCTGTGTTCAACATAGCATCGTCAGAAATTGAGAGAAAACTGAAGAATTTATCCAGCCATTATTTTCGAGAACAACGCTAATATGAAGAATCTAAAAGGATTGGATCTGGACGGGAAGATGTTTAATTGCCGAAATGGTTTGCTTATAAGGCGTTATCATTTCTTAGTGACAAGAATGCACCGGTACCGACTCTGAACAGCCACGCACCTATTGTAAGTACCCATCAAGTTCTTATAATCAAGTAGACTAGTTGGTCGCCCATATTATTCGCGCGAAGTATTCGGGAATAAGCACTCATCAAGAGTGTCGTCGATAGGCGTCATCAATGGTGACTGCATGTTATGTTTATAAGCTTGGTTTTTAGGGTTCCGTACCCAAAGGGTAAAATGGGACCCTATTTCTGAGCCTCCACTGTCTGTCTGTCTGTCTCCAGGCTGTATCTCATAAACCGTGATAGCTAGAAAGCTGAAATTTTCACAAATGATGTATTTCCGTTGCCGCTATAACAACAAATACTAAAAATATAAATAAAAAAATATTAAGGGGGTCCTCCTACAATATACGTGTGAAATCGCAAATTATAACTTTGTTATTCATATATTTGTATGAAAAACAAAGTTATTTTTTGTTGCCGAAAAATGTTTGTATTTTGGCTAGTTGTAGGTAACAGATACGTTCATTTTTCATAGATAATGGTACGGAACCCTTCGTGGGCGAGTCCAACTCGTACTTGGCCGATTTTTATTAAATATTTACATACTAGTTAAGTTGAGCGAGTCCAGGAGTTGCAAAAAAAACCTTTTTGCAAATTAAATTATTTATTAAAATTTATAATTACATTTAAATTACTACTAATTATATTAGGTGTCAACGCGTCGATGTAAGACTACGAAGTGACGGCTAAGGGACGCCGATCGCCGATCGGTGTCCGTCTTCCGGGTGGTCCGATGCTTCGCGGAACTGTTTGCAACACGGTGGGAATCACGCCACCGCCTCCAATTGAGTAATGTTTAATACGTCTTGTTGGTCAGCGAAATCCGTGTAACCGGGCATCGTAACATACTGATTGGATATTTCAAAACATAATGTTAAAGCTTGTTTGAAATTATTTATAAGATTTCCATTTTATTTTCAGTCTTTTCAAGTTAATATCACTCCCCAGACTACGCTACCTTCGACAAGGAGGTCACGAAAGCGAAACATAGAGGGAGATCCTGAAGTTGATGAAGCTTTGCAATTACTGAGGGAGATTACATCTAATGCAAGGCAACGCGATGATGCTGCTATATTCGCAGACTATATAAGTAGCAAGTTGAGGAAGATGGATCATTACACGATGTGTACAGTACAACATCAAATCCAGAATATTGTCTATGAAGCAGAAATGAGTCCGATGAATTTTGATACCAATAATACTACTCAGCCTCTTCGTTATCAAAATGTTCGTCCAGGATACTTCACAGGCCAACCTACAACGTCAGCAATGTCACCATCGCCCTCAACTTCGCGCTCTTACTCTGTTCAATCAAACTATGAAATGCAAAATAGCCCAGATGTCAACACAAGTGACAGTCTGTTACAAGTCTTGGAAAATAATTTAACCGAAAATAGTGTTATAGATTAAAATCAATGTTTAAATATTTTCAGTTGAATTATTTTATTTTAATCTCTCTCTATGGTCGCTCCCTCATGGCTGAGGATCGTGGTCATCGCTGGATGTGGATGCTCTACTCCTAGATTTTATCATCTGCTTCCACCGGTGTCTGCTCATCGCGTCTCTGACGACCGTGCTGAACTTGGTTGATGAAGAGCCTCTCACTTGATCGCTCCATCTAGTTGGGGATCTTCCCCGGGCTCGTTTACCCTCCGTATTTCCAACTATGATCAGCTTTTCAAGGTTGTCTTCTCCCCTTCTCATTGCGTGGCCGAAATAGGACAAAATGTGCTGCTGGCAGATTTTAGACAAGCGGGTTTGGACTCGAAGCTGTGAAAGGACCGATACATTGGTGCGCTTAGCGGTCCAGGGTATCCTCAACATCCGCCTCCAGCACCACATCTCGAATACATCGATCCTTTGCCTTTCTCGGGCTCGTATTGTCCATGTTTCCGCACCGTACATGAATATTGGGAACACTAGAGTGCGCACTAGCCGGATCTTTATTTTAATAAAAGCTTAAAATTATTGATACATGTTTCTGATTCCTAAATAAAACAACTATTTGAATAATCATATTTTATTTCTTTAAAACATATTTGAAATTGCCAAGGAAGCTGACCTTGTTCCGATAGAAAATAACATTTTAGCTCATTTCTAATTACACTTGGTTCTACATTTAGAGCGATCTGCGGAATATTTTGTTGCTCTTCGTTCAAAACTCCATCAGTAGTTCTTTCATTTCTCTTCATAAAATTATGCAGATGCACACAAGCCATCACGACAAGTTTTGCTTTCTCATTTTGTAAGCCAATGAGTGAATGTAAAATTCTGAATTTATTAGATAAAATGCCAAACGCGTCTTCTACAACCATGCGCCCGCGACTAATTCTATAATTAAAAACCCTCTCAGGTGATCCTTGCCATGATATCCAGAAAATGGTTTTATTATATTCTGTGAGATGGGGAAAGCATCATCACAGATGAAATAAAAAGGTACAGGTGTATTTCTCCCTTGTAATGGAATCGCTTGTGGCAGACTTAAAGTTCCATCTCGTATCATATCAAATAAAGTTGAATTGCGTAGAACTCCACCATCAGATATTCTGCCCTGCCATCCAATGTCCACGTATAAAAAGTTATAATTGGCATCGATTAAAGCTAGCAAAACAATACTGAAATATGACTTATAATTAAAAAACTCAGAACCGCTATTAATTGGACATTAAATACGTATATGTTTCCCATCGAGGGCACCTACGCAATTAGGTACATTCCATTTCTGCATGAAACTCCGAGCCACTGATAGCCATTCTTCCTGTGTATTCGGCATCTGTAAAATAAAATTGTTTGTGATATTTGTGTGTGTAGTTCTAGTTATATGTATGTAAAAAGTGTGTGAAGTTCCAGGTACAGTATAAAATCATAGATATTATAATTCGACTAGGAATAGATATGTTACTTAGGAAGGTTCAGTTTCTAACTACCTAATGTGTTACGGATATTTGTACTTACCCTTAAATAATTGCATAATATAGATACCAACGCTTGACAAACATCTGGAATTATTAAAGAAATAACTTGTGGAGACACTTTAAACAGCGTACCGAGTGAATAATCAGAGTCTCCTGTAGCCAGGTATCTCAAAGTAATTGCTAGTCGATCGGAAGCTGACACAGCATTTCTCCAGCAGGTGTCAGTTTTTGATATCATGGGTCCAGTTAAATTCAGTAATATTTCAAATTCTTCACTAGAGATCCTTAGAAAAGTGTTAAATTTCGAACGAATATTTCTTCGGTTTATGTCATCCTTTCTAAAATCTTCAAGTATTTTAGTATTAAAATTAACGTGGTTGTTACACATATTTAATTGGATAACGGGACACTCACGTATATACGCGCGTGTGCACTCGCCTTGAAAAAGGCCGCCGGACGCGGCCGAAACTCGAGTCGGATTGAGCGACCGTATATACGTGAGTGTCCCGTTATCCAATTAAATATCTTCAAGTATCAGAGACACATTAGGCCTATTTCGTAGACTTGCTCTGACCCAATATCTTCGTTTGATTTTGCGGTTCTTTTTAGGAATAATAACATACAACACTACACTTGCGATACACGCAACTATATCATAGTCCAACATCTTTCAATCCTACCTACACGACTAACTTCGACGAAAGTTACAACACTACTGCGAAAATTGCAACCGCATCTGCAAAGCCGGCGGCCTGCATTCAGCGTCAAGGCGGTCTGAAACCCGGCGGCATAAGCCGGCGGCATGTGTGGATGCCTAAATATGCTTATAAAACCTTACCTTTGAAAACACAATCGAAGGGTTACCAAAAAAAGATGAAAGATGAAAAAATGGCGGTGGCAACAGAATAGCTGAAAACATAATAAACCATACCAAGGAGTTTATGACATCCTTGCCTTTGGTACCATCTCATTATTATAGACAGAATTTCAACAAGCTTTATTTCCTAGATACTCTCAAAAATATATCAAACTTATATCGCATTTGTAATAAAAACTGACGAAGAAGGTGTGAAGAGTATATCTTTAAAACTTTTCTCAAATTGGTTAAACAAGAATTACAAAGTTAGATCTCATGTACCTAAGAAGGATAAAAGTATGGTGTGTATGGACACAGACCTATGATGTAAAAAATAGTGATGAAATGTCTAAATACGATAATCACATACTGTAACACCGTTTTTCTTGTTAGACAGTTCGGAACAAGGGGATTAAGTCAGTTTGACGTAAATCGTTCCCAAACGAACCTTTTTCCTGTTTAGGGGTCCTAAGCTGAAACTATAATGGATCCTGCCAACACACACACACACACACACACTACCGTCACACACACACACCACCGTCACACACACACACCACCGTCACACACACACACACCACCGTCACAGCACTATACCAACATTCATATTTAAGCGGGCGATCCATTGGCGAGCTAAGACCGTTGGGACGCCACGAGCCTGCGAGCTAAAAGTATAAACCGCCAATGGAGCACCTACAAAACCGCGGTTTTAAAAGTTCGCAGTTTGGCTCGTTGGCTCTTCGTGCATGCTTGAAATCCTAAGACCGCGGTATAATAAACCGTCAGTGGATCCGCCGAGCGTTGCGAGCCGACAGTCTTTTTCACGCTGCTGTAGCGAACGCACGTACGCCGAACGACACGTAGGTATTACAGAAATAGAAAAATGGCAGTTTTACGATCGTATAATCGCGATTTAGTACTTGAATGAGTAATGTTGTAGAAATACCTAATTTTTGCAGTACTCCCTTTGCCAGTGAGGCTACTTATTCTCAGTCTGTGGCTGCGCCTTCAAACTATACCATTGTTATACCATATTAAATATGTTCAGCGATGATGACTGCAACAGTGATGATGATTTTATATCTGCGTCTTCAGATTGCACGAGTAGCAGTCAAAGCTTCAACAGTTTTCAACCGTTATCTGACTTTCTGGAAAACACTTTTATAAATATGCCGAAAAATTTCAACGTCATTCACATCAACGCGCAGAGCATTCCGTCTTCTTATCCTGAAATGTTGGCGTCTCTTGATCATGATAACATCCATGCTATATTAGTCTCCGAAACCTGGCTTCGACCATGTCTTCCTTCGACCTCATATTCTCTCCCAGGTTTTATACTCATAAGAAATGATCGCGTCGGCCGTGTTGGCGGGGGTGTGGCCATTTACCTAAAGGCCAATATTCCTTTCTCAGTTGTGAGCCAGTCACCACAACCGCCCCCAGCTGACTCGGGTGAGCATCTTCTTATTGAAGTACTTCTCTCTCACTAGAGTGCTTCTCGGAGTCTACTATAGCCCTTCCAAAAACGTCAACTATTTTACTTCATTTGAGAACCTTTTACACGACTTAATACCTACCTACAACCACACCATTTTAATGGGTGACTTTAATACTTGCCTTCTTAAGAAAGACCTTCGCTCTTCTTCACTCCAATCGCTAATTAAATCTTTTAATCTGAATATTCTTCCTCTCAACTCCACTCATCATTTTCCAAACTGCGCCCCATCTTTACTTGATTTAATGATCGTGTCTTTTCCCAATAATGTTGCTACGCACGGTCAGTACACTGCCGATGAGTTTTCATTTCATGATTTAGTATTCTTATCGTACAAAATTCGCCCTCCAAAATCTAAGCCCAAAATCGTCCTGCATCGCAATTTTGGTAGTATGAATCATGACTCGCTTGTCGATGACGCCAAAAATATTGATTGGGGTCCCGTTATAAATGCTGACTCGGTGGATGATCAAGTCGCACTTTTAACTTGCTCATCACTCAGCTATATGACGTTCATGCTCCACTACGCAAAATTAAAATAAAACACTTACCTGCCCCATGGCTCACTGACGAAATTAAGAACTTAATACATAGAAAGGCTGCTGCTAAATCTGATATAAATCGCGTCCTACAGATATCAACAAAGACAAATACATTCAAGCCAGAAATCGCTGCAATAAGGTGTGTAGAGATGCAATACGCCGACATGTCCACAAATCTGTTCATAATGAAAATCCAGGCAAAGTCTGAAATTTCTAAAGTCTATGGGAGTTGGTAAATCTCGATCAATTTCTGTTCCAAATAAACTTGATTTCGATGCACTAAACCAACATTTTTCGTCTGCATCGACTGTTTCAAATGTAGTAAAACATTCTACTCTTAATCTTCTTTCGGCCCTACCAACCCCTAATGGTTCTCCTTTTGCATTTATCCCATTTACTGAAGGCGATGTTAAGAAGAGTGTGATGTCGATCTCCTCCAATGCTGTTGGCGGTGATAGTATCAGTCGCAACATGCTGGTGCCTATCCTTGACACTATCCTTCCCATATTGTGTGTAATTTTTAATAAATCTATTTCCAGTGAAGTTTTTCCTACAATTTGGAAAGATGCACAAGTTATTCCTTTACCGAAAACGTCTAATCCTACCTCTTTTCTGAATATCGTCCTATATCTATTCTTCCTTTCCTCTCCAAAGTCCTCGAGCGTCTTGTACACACTCAACTAAATTACTTTCTCAACATGCAAGACCTCCACAATCCTTACCAATCCGGTTTTCGTCCTGGTCACAGCACTGTATCTGCGCTTGTTAAGATCACCGACGACATCCGCAAAGGTATGGACGACGGTAGGCTTACTGTTCTAGCTCTGCTAGACTTCAGTAATGCCTTCAATGCCGTCGATTTCGATATCTTGCTTGCGACATTACGCTCCATTAACATATCGCAGACGGTAATTAATTGGTTTCACAGTTACTTGTTTGGACGCCGTCAACGTATTCGCCTCGACGATGTAATATCGTCTTGGTGTAGTACAAATGCTGGTGTCCCTCAAGGCGGCGTGCTATCCCCACTTCTCTTCGCTATTTTCATTAACTCTATTTCTCAACAGCTAAATTCTTCCTACCACCTTTATGCAGACGATCTTCAAATATATTCTCAAGCTCGGCTCTCTGACCTAAACGTAGCTATTGGCACGATTAACGCCGATCTCCAAAAAAATTATCCATTGGAGCAACTCCTTTGGCTTAAACGTTAACCCTACCAAAACTCAGGTAATCATAATTGGCAGTCCTTACATGATTGCCAGGGTCGACTGGGCTACTATCCCACAAGTTATATTCAATGGGATTGTAATTCCGTTCAGTGAAACTGTCAAAAATCTTGGCGTGATTTTCGATCGCACATTGAGCTGGGAGCCACACTTAAAATCAATTAGTTGTAAACTGTTTTCATCTGGCGGATCGTTGAGACGCCTCCGTAATTTTTTACCAACTGCTACCAAAATTGCGCTTGCGCAGTCTCTTCTTCTTCCCATTCTGGATTATGCAGATGCCTCCTATCTGGACCTCAATGAAGACCAGCTAAATAAACTTGAGCGCCTTCAAAATTATTGTATACGATTTATATTTGGATTGCGCAAATATGATCATGTGTCTCAGTTTCGTATGCAGCTCAAGTGGCTTCCCATTCGCCTTCGTCGGAATGCTCATATTTTATCTCTTGTTTATAATGTATTGTTTAATCCCTCGTACCCGCGCTATTTGAAAGACATGTTCACTTTTTGGAGCATCGCGCACGCTCTGCCTCTCAGATCCAAAAATAACTTGTCGCTTCAATCACCCTCAGCACACAGTCAATTCTACGGAAAGTCGTTTGCTTTTCAAGCTGTTCAGCTATGGAATGCTTTGCCTGTGCCTACTAGGCAAGCTCCATCGCTTGCTGTTTTTAAAGACCATGTAAAACAAATTTACTTTTCGCAGTCGTCCCCTAGTTGAAGTTACTATTACTTCGCTGTGTATCCGTTCTTATACTTTAAATTTATGTATTAGTTTATTACTATATTTCGTATTTATGTATTAGGATGTACAGTTATTATTATGTAGGTTTATCAAATTATTATTCATGTAATTGCAGTTTTATTTTGAAATATTATAGAGGTATTCACCACTTTTTATTTGTACTTCCCGTCTTCCTGTTTTCGTATCTGTTTTTCCATCCTACGGTTGCCTGGAAGAGATCGCTTTAAGCGATAAGGTCGCCCATTGCTACTTTAATTTTAGTTAAAGTTTTTTTTTTAATGTATTTTTGTTGTTATTAAGTGCAATAAAGAGTTAATCTATCTATCTATCTATCTATCATTGTGCCAAATAATAATAAAATTGTATGAAGTAATCAAAATGTCAGCTATACTCAATTAATGACCCAGCCTGGACCAGTAGTGTTAAATTCAGAAAACAGCCTACCGACTTTTTCTATTTTAGACAATGATGCACATACACCAACACCAAGAATTATACAAAACTACCTCCCGACTTTCACAGAACAATAAATAAATAAATCTAATTAAGTTTTGATAAAAATAATTGATTTAATACCAAATACTTTGGTTCAATAAATAAATGTAAAATGATGTAATTGTTTTCATAAATACCTGTAGGTACTCTCGTCTCAGTGTATCATATATAGCTTTACATGTTTCTGGTATGATGCGTCCCAAAGCCTGCCTGGAAATTATTGTAGAGTATTGTAAGCTAGTTTGTGTTCCACCAGCTGCCAGGAACCGAAGAGTTGCACATAAGCGTTCATATGGTGAGATCGGTGCACGAAAAACTGTATCTTGTCTTTTTATTAAAGGGGAAATCAAATCCAGCAGCTCCTTAAACACTTCCTCGGTCATCCTAAAATAATTTCTGTAATCATTTGGTTCACCAATAAGTTCTGCCACTAAGTTTACATGGGACAAGCGTTGTCTCTCTTGCACCCAGTTTTTGACCCACACTTTGTGGCGTCTTTTCCTTTTCTTTGGTTGTTCTTCTTGTAGGAGTATTCCTAAGTAACAAAGTAGTTCCGTCTGGGAGCACGACATGACATCGCCAACGATGAGAGTAGTCTGTTTGGCACGCTAATGGATCACCACCGCGAACCGACAGTCCAACGAGCCTACAGTTTATACCGTTAGCTCGCCCACTCGCCAATGGATCACCCGCTTTAGACACAGAAAGTAATCATTAACTTAGTTACTGTTATTATATCAGGTAACAAAGACGCCAAACCTTTGCGGCCTAGAAACTTTTGAGGTCCTAAACAGCCGTCTTGTCTTTGTTATTGTTAATTGCCTTGCACGTGCATCATTACGCTTGGTTTGCTTGAAAATGATGATGAATGATATTTGCTGATTTATTTATTGCTTAAGGTTCCGTTTAAAATAACATATATTTTGTGTACGATTTCGATTACTCGATCGTACATGAGCCAAAAATATCTAAAATAACTATATATATATAGATTTAAATCGTACGGTTGGCACCACGTAAAATTCGAACTTAGAATGCGATTTTGGGATCCTGATATCAGACTCGCAGAATTTCACATAATATATGTAATGTTTTTCTTACATATGTTAAATTGTGTCAATCTTTACCGCTTTATGCTGAGTGATGGGTGATGGTGCGAGAATTTAGTCATTCTGATATCTCGTAAATTGCCTATATGCCGTCTGGCTTAAACTTAATGCCACCCACTTCGAACATAGTGAACAACACAGTCCTAAGGGTGGGTCTATTGAGGTACTATTAAGTAAAACACTTTGTATAGTCCTCTCAATTTTTTTATTTGATAATTCACTTAAATAACCTGCGGTACGTGTAGCACTTCGATACCGCGATGTAGCTTTGTGTCTGAAGCGACACTAGCAACATCTAATTTAATTACTGCACATTATTAACATCATTAATACAGAACCACCGTTCATAGATGGCGGTTAAAGTTTAATACATACTCGTTAATAAAACTTAAATCAATGAAGTTGCAAAACAAAGCGAAATATACAAAACAAAGCAAAATATACAATTACAATTGGAAGTACCAATAATTCCAACTGATAAGCATGACCAATGAATACATTCATAATTGAAACAAAATAATACGTTCTGTGGTTAAAAACATTGACCAAACCAAACCAGTTGCTAGTCTTTTGTGACTGGTAAAAAAAACAACATAATATGGACACTGGTCTTTTCAAAGTAACGTTTTTACTTTGTACAAACTTTTAATGTGACAACTCGTATGCTTTTATCTGCCTCCGGATGGATAGCAATGATTCTACCAAAGAGCCAGCGACACGGAGGCAAGTTGTCTTCCTTCACAACTACTACATACCCAATGGCGGGCTGAGAAGTTTGTGATGACCATTTGTATCTGTGTAGAAATTTGGTTAAATATTCCTGCGACCACAGTCGCCAAAAGGATTGCAACACACGTTGGGTGTGTTGCCACCTCCTGAGATTACCAACTCAGGAGGAGGATTTGTTCCTCCAAATTGTGGTCAGGTACAAACACTAGCGGCTCACATATCACAAATGTCATGGCGTCATTACGGTGTAACTGTCCGAATCATCAGCAATAGTTGACATTGGGCGAGAGTTGAGAGTTGCTTCGACTTGAGACAAAACTGTAGTCATATTTTTGTAAGTCAACGTTGTGTTTGATATGATTCGTTTGAGATGATAAGTTTTTCATCTCTATTCAGCTTTTGTTCTAATGAATTTTATATTTTTGCAGCAATGCCTTTGGATTCTGTGTTTTCGGAACTACCGTTCCTGACTGGAAGACACGACGAATCTGCTATACTGATATTTTCGCGTCTTCTCTGCAAAATGTTCATGCGTTGCAAAATACCCTTCACAGCTCTTTTCTTATTCTGTGAGCAACGACTCGCTTGATAATCAAATATCGGATTCAAATTCTTAGATCTTTTTAACATTTCATTGGCATCATTAGTACAGCAGTGCGTGACATTTAGATTTGATAACCCCTCGGAACTGGTGTTGGTAACACCTGACCAAATCAAACCCAAGCTGGTGGCTTGTGCTACTGGTGTTCCAAGTGTTTTTAAACCGTCTCGAATTATGTGACTATATACCTCAGCTCCCAATAAAATAACAATTTTATTGGGAATATGATACTGAGGATCAGCGAGCGCAACACTGATAACATCCGATTCGATCATTTCTATTCTTTTTGATGGAAGAAGAGATGTAATGCTGTTAAGCACATGCGCCTTCACCGGAAACTTAACATTCGGGTCAATCCGGGATTGAATGCCGATGGTACCCATCGCCTTGGAGACCACGTTTTTGTCTCCATCCAAGCCAGTTACTTGACTTGTGGTTGGTGTCTTTTTTAGACCTAAATACTGGACCGTCGATTCAGTTATGAAAGATCCCTGCGAACCTTGATCAAGGAGCGCGCGACAACAATAACGCTTGCCGTCTTTAGCCATAGCCATTACAACTGTCGTGGCTAATAAGATTTGCTGCTGGTTTTTGCCAGCGGTGAAACACGAGACCACACCTGAAGTACCTGCATTGGTAGATGCTGACAGAGCGGGAGCACTGTCTGACGGAGTGGCAACTCGCCCACCGTAGGTTAACTCGGCTGAGTTGGTATTTAAATGTGACCCTGAACCCTTAGGATGTAGCAGAGTGTGATGATTGCGTTCGCAAATTTTACACCTGAAAGTAGTGCGGCATTCTTTGGCGGAATGGTTGCTACCCATACAATTAAAACATAATTTGTTGTCAAAAACAAATTTGCGGCGGGCATCAACGGGTTCTTTATGGAAACCTTTACAATTACATAATTTGTGAACTTGCGTACAAAACGGACATGAAAAGGCATTTTCGTTGGATACATGATGTGACTTTATTATATTGATTTGGCCTTTGTGTGTTGTTGTTGATTTTGTGTCTATAAATTCGATCGCACGAAACCTCTGAGTTAAAAATTCTTGAAACTGAACGTACGTGGGTAATTTATCTATTGAAATGTTTGATGATACATTAAACTCTCACTGTCGTCGCGTTTCGGGATCCAATTTCAACGACAAGATTTTTTGTTAATATAACTATCCATATTCAATTCTATTGTTATGATGATAAGTTCGAAAATTTGTTTTTTGACATTTGTTACGGACCCGGGAAATACGATGCACTGCGTTTGGACGAGCATTTTAAAATTAATAATTATGAACCATTGTACTCCGGCAATACAGTCTGAAATAAAAAGATGTGTATTTTTGAATTCTTGGAATTACTTGGAATGCATATTTTTAATGAGTTTTGAGATAATAATGATTATAATCAGTTTTGAAAAATGTATCTTTTACTGTTTGCTTTAAGGTCGACGGTTGATTGAATAAATTTGGATTAGTTTGAACTCTTGACCTTGACACGTGCTAAGTAGCACAATTTCTCAGAAGTTAGAGGTACTTATTATTTAATTTGGATTTTAAAAGCATTTTATTTCGTAGCGTTGATAGTCCTTAGCCTGAAAAGTATGAAGGTAAATCAACTGGCGTGGTACCCACAGTACATTGATGGTTGATTTTTAAAATCTAGATATGTGTAAACTTTGGGATATTTTGAAAATTGCCATTGTCTTTATATTGTAGATAGTTTTTTCATATACCTACCTACCTAACATCAGACCATCGATTTAAACCAATAATGTACTCTGAGCACCTAGAAATTGGTAGGTAATGAACTGCATCTCTGTGTATCGTAAGTGGTTGACAAACAACCAATCTACTTGACCCTTAGAATCGCTAGCGGCGAGTTATGCTGTGGTTCTACTTATTTTGGTTGGTGACAACGAATAATAAGTAAAAACGTCCGGCGTCCATCGCTTCCTGCAACCGACTAGAACGGAAAGAGTGAGGTCACTCTTCCCAATGATAACATGATTCCGTGCGCCCTGAAGTTTGGGAGGGCACATCTTGTATTCAGATCGTTGCATCAGACACCATTTTTCAGAAATACCTACGTTCTTATTACTCGGCATTGTCCAAAACAATAATTGTATTGTTGAAGAACAAAATAAAACAGGAATGAAAACGAAAATAAATTGACTATCAATCAACACCATATTGGTTTATATCGATGCTAATGCTATTATTATTACTAACTGTAGTTGATGCTACCGGGATCTGTGCCATAGCAACTATTGTCTTAACTGTGCCTACGTACAGCGCTGGAAACAACAAACCAATCAGGCGCAAGAGTTTCAACGTACTCCTCCCGCGCACCCTTCGACCCACCAAACAGACCTTAAAATAATTTGCCAGCCGCTATACCCATATTAAATCTTATTGCTATCGCTTTAAGTTTGAAAATTAGTTTTTATTTGTTAGGAATCAGGAGATAATAATATCATGCATAGTTGCATAGCGCTTGGACGAGCATTTTAAAATTAAAATAGAGCTTTGTGCACTCTTAATAAAGTCGATAATAAAAAGTTGTCTCTTTTCTAAACTCTATTTGCGTTAAATTATTTTAATAAAATTAAAATTGAGCATTGTTTTGTCATCTACGTGAGTACGAGTGGTACATTTTAACAGTTACCTTTCAATCTTTCAAATAAATATTGAAATTGCTACTATGGCATCACGTCGCAAAACTAGTACTTTGTGGGATCATTTTTTGGAAATAAGTAATGAAAAAAAAGCTAAATGCAACTACTGCTCTGATTCCATTTCATTCGCCTCTGGAAGTCTGGGAAATCTGTCCAGACATTTAAAAAGGAAACATGCAGGCGTTGTGACAGCCCCAGCGGAACGTCAAGTACCTGCTCAGGAACTTCTGGACACTGGTGAGCCTGCAGAATATTTAATAAATGTTATTGTACATGATACCTTACCAACACCATCAACTTCATCCGGCAGCACTGGCGTAAAACAGTGCCTCCCAAACAAAAATAGACGGTTTCGCCAACAAACCTCTGCCATCTAACAGAAAACGAAAGATAGATGAGCAGTTACTTCTTATGATTGCTAGAGAATATCAGCCATTAAATGTTGTGAACGACGTAGAATTTAAGAAATTTGTACAGGTTTAAAATTCTTCGTACAATTTACCAACTAGAAAAACTTTATCGGAGAGTCTTTTGCCACAAATGTATTTGAAAATAAAAGAGCAAGTCAGAAGAGAAATATCAAATGCGCCTGCGGTTAAATAAATAAAATAATAAATAAATAAAACCGTTTATTTGAGCAAATGCTTAAGATAAGATACATATTACAGATATTTAACATTAAGATAGTTCTTTATAATTGTACGGTATAAATGTAAGTAGGTAGGTAGGACTAATTATCTCAGCAAAATCAATTGTACAATTAATGCGTGCCCTGTATCCCACACTAGGGTGGTCCTGTGTCGTGGGATACAGTGCCTCTCCTTCTACATAGAATGTAGATACATAATAACAAACTGAACTAGGTACGTTTATCTTAAAATAAATATTTTTTTGTTAATACAGGAAGGTACTTACTGACTAAAACATATTAGATTATGTGTGATAACTTTTAGATAGGTTAGTGTGATTGTGCGATGAAGATGATGATGAAATGAGAAAGAGTGTGCTTGTAAATACGTATTTAGCCTAAAAATTAAAATAATGATAACATGTATTCATTTCCGATTATTATTTTCTGCTTGTAGGGTACAATCTTGCAAGTGCAAAAGAGTGACTATTACGATAGTTGTCCGATACAGATTAAACGAATAAGGTAATATTTTTACATCGTAACAAAGTTTGCCTACGTTAGTATTTGTTTTTGGACATGAATAAAGTTTGATGAAGCTAAACCATCTGACATTAGTGCTATAGCAGTATTACGCAACAATGATGGTATGTATGTACATGTGTATGTATTAATGTGTAAGGGGAGTAGAACTTAGAGGTTTGCATAACTACTGATGGCTGGACTTCTGACAATAATGAAAGCTTTATTGCAATTACAGCTCATTACATTGATCCAGATGTTGGTAAGATAAATTCAAATCTATTAGGTTGCATCAACTTTGACGAAAGCCACACAGCTGACAATCTTTGTCAGTTTTTAAAACAAGATTTGAGAGAATGGCATGTTGAGCACAAAGTTGGAGCTGTGGTAAGCGATAATGCTTCCAATATTATTGCAGCGGTAAATTTAGGAGCTTGGCGTTCGATAAGGTGTTTCGCACACACATTAAACTTAATTGTTCAGAGTGGACTTTCAACAATCTCGGACACACTGGGAAAAGTGGTGGAGTTTTTCAACAGAAGCACGGCTGGCCTTAATAAATTGAAGTCCATTCAAAACCTGATAGATGCTTTTGGCAGAATTAAAATTAAAACAAGATGTCTGCACTCGATGGAACTCCACGTACGACATGTTGGACAGAATAATTAAAACTAAAGATGCCGTAATTGCCACCTTAGCATTAGTCAGGAGCAATCTTGCTTTACATCCGGATTGGGCAATAATTGAAAAAATAACACCAATACTTCTTCTTCTTCTTCGTGTCGATGATGTTGTCTTTTTTTTGTGTGTGTGAGTCTTTTTTTTGTGTGTGTGAGTCTTTTAAATTTTTGCTGCCCAGTATTCCGCAACTGTGTCTCCTGGTATCGAGGCCTCCAATACTTAAAATATTTTATGAAGTCACAGTTGAGGTGTCCACGGAAAAATCGGTGAGTCTGTCGAAAGTGATAGTTTATTGCAAACTTATAATGAAGCAGATTCAACAACACCTCGTGCACGCTGATGCATTGCCGGACCTGAAAATGAGACGTCTCTTACGGTCAGCTGTTCGCTGTCAAGCGCGACGCTCGCGTTGTGATGGCGACGATGCGTTCTCCGCCACATCCGCGTAGTACTTCCGAAGGAACGACAGGATTGCAGTGCAAGTGTAACATTATAATAAATGAATTGTTATCTTTCATCTACAACAAGGTGGACACGCTGCCGGAAACAGGAATCGTACAAATATGTCAAAGCGCGTACGCATATGATGACATTGAAAATGCGCGAGCGTTAGCTTACAGAACTATAGCGCCGACGAAAAAAATTATGCGAAGAAAAGAGGGATCGGAGCAAAAATCACTTCAAGAGATAATTAAGATTATTAAAGAGGCCGACCCTGACAGTTTGCCTACGTTTGTGGCAAAAAACTTAAACAAACTTCCACCGGTCTCCTTTGACTACATCGATATTACTTCATTTCTTAAAGAAATGACTCTTCTTAAGAGTGAGGTGGCTAGCATGAAGACGAAACCGCCCGTGGACAGTGCGAACGGTACATTGGTAACGGATATTAATTTAATAAAGAAAGAAATCGACGACATTAAAAACTTGCTTCAAGAGCTCAGAGGGAACAAAAGTACCGGCTGTGGACAACCTGAACATCCATTTCCTAAGCCTTATCACGTGGATAATGATACAGGAAATAAAACGAATGATATTCAAGCGTCAATTAACTCCATAGCGGGTACGATCGGTCCTTGCAGTGAAAAGAAGGCAGTGAATCCGACCGGAGGAGGCAGAGTGCGGCGTGAAGCGTGTTGCACAGGCAAAACCCTCGGTTTCTCCGAAGAGGTCCCCGAAGCGTAGCCAGTTCACCGACGCGAGCAGATTCACATCGGGTCCCGTTAGGGCCCGATAGAATCGCCCGTGCAGCTCCTTGCTCTTCCACACTTCCTTGCGATCATCAGTGCTGAGCACCGATGGTTTACGCCAGTTCTCGTTTGCCAGTGAAAGAGGCGTGAAGCTTCTGTCAACTGCCACAACATCGCGATGCATCCCGAACTCGCTGTTGCGAAAATAATCTCTGAGACTGCATACTTCGCGGTTGTGTTGGTTCTTGGCATTTAAAAAGCCTCGACCCCCCCACTTCCGCGGAATATACAGTCTCATAACAGACGAGCGCGGGTGTAGCATGCGATGAGTTGTGAGCAGTTGACGGACCTTCCTGTCCAGGGCGTCGAGCTCAGTCTGAGTCCATCTCAGTATGCCAAAGGAGTATATCAGCAGAGGCATTACCCAACCGTTGAAGGCTCGCGCTTTGTTACCGCCTGACAGAAGACTTTTAAGTACTTTTGTCAGCCGGCAAAAGAAGCGCTCCTTCACCGATTTCTTAATGTCATCCGCTGATATACCCAATGACTGTGACATACCGAGATATTTGTGGGTCTCGTCTTCGGAGAGATCTGAGAGTCATAGTCTCGGAAAGTTGTAAATTCTCTGAATTTACTACTCCCTCGCTGTACATGCATGACCGCACACTTGTCTACACCGAACTCCATCTTGATGGCGTTACTAAAACCTCCGTGGTTTTAATAGCTCCAACAAGTCTTGGCGTTTCGGTGCGAAAAGTTTGAGGTCGTCCATGTACAACAAATGAGATATAACCTCACCTCCTCTACGAAGACGATAACCTAACTCTGAATCCTTCAGCAGAGTGCTGAGAGGATTCAGACTTAGGCAGAACCACAGGGGACTTAGACTGTCACCCTGAAAAATGCTTCTTTCAATTTTTATTAAGTCCTCCGAATCAAACGAGCTGTCTACGCTACCTGGTTGACGAAGGACTGTGACCCACTGTCCCATGCATTTGCTTAGAAAAGATTTTAGAGTTGGATTTATTTTGTACAACTCTAAAACCCTTTCCAGCCATGAATGGGGCACCGCATCATAGGCCTTCTTATAGTCAATCCAAGCAGCGGAGAGGGCTCCTTTGTTTCGTTTGACTTGTTGGCAAATGGTCATGTCAATGAGGAGCAGCTCCTTAGTACCACGGGATCCCATCTTACATCCATTCTGAGAGGAGGCCAAAATGTTATTTGCAATGATGTGCGCGTAAATTTTGCTCTCAGAATGGATGTAAGCAGCTTGTAGATGGTGGTAGGCAAGCACGTAATGGGTCTATAGTTTTTAGGATCTGTGGTACTACCGGACTTGTAGAGCAGGAAGGTAACACCGGTGGTCAGGAGCCTAGGAAGAGATCCTGTCTCAATGGCTTCTTGAAATTGCGTTGCCAATCGTTCATGCGAGCACCGAAACCATTTTATCCAAAGTTGTGCAATCCGTCCGGCCCAGGACTTTTCCAGTTCTGAGCCGTCCGGATAGCACAACTAACGTCTACAGGGTCTACAGTTATAGACTCTATAGGTCCAATATGCTCGCATGCCCGTTCGACAACGCGCATCCATTCACCCTCCGTGTGTTCGACAGGCAACGACCAGATGTCACGCCAGAAGTTTTTCATAGCGTCGGCATCCGGCAGCTGCCCATCGCTCACACGTTGATTAGTTCTTTCCCAGTCTCGGTATACCTTCCTTTGGTCAGTTTGGAAGATGCGATTTTGCCAGTATCGATTAACACGTTCTCTGTAACGGCGAATACGTTTTGCCCACGCATAAACCTTCTGCTTCAGATAGTCAATGCGTTCCGTAACGTTTGATAAGTACTGTTGGGGGCTGATACTCGTCCCAGCAAAAGCTTGTGTTACGAAACGCATGACTCGGGGGCGGTTGTTTCCCCTGCTGAAGCAGATTAGCTTTGCGATGAGTGTCCTGAATGTGTTGATACGCCGTTCTATTCGCATCTGCCATTCAGGTGCCTTCCCGACAGGTCGTGTTGCACGGTTATTATCCAGAAGTTTAACACGTGCAACATTACATACTGCAATGGCACCACAATACAGAATAGAGTGGGTATCAACTAGATCTTTACTAGTCCTCAAATAGGAGTATAGTAAAGCATTCAGGGCTCCCATTAAAGCCCAGTTGCGTCTATGAATAGGCAAACGTGGCAGTCGCGGCCTAGAGTCCGTACTATATCGATATCTAGAAATCGCATCCTCAAAAGCGCTCCTCAATTGATCTTTTACCTGGTTAGATACATTGCTCGTCCGATCTCCGCCATCATCAGGGTCAACAGATAACGTCGCCACAGTCGTCGGGTTTTGCGCCGATATCGGAGCAGACGATGCAGCAAGCGTTACCTGCGGGGTTGCGAGAGACGGGCGAGCACGTAGTATCTCCTGGCGTAGCCGATTAAGCGTCGAGTCATCCAGCAGTTTTAACCGCTGGATTGCTCTCACTTGATCCGATAGTCGCTGAGCTGACACGGTGACGGTCGGTTCGAGGGTCTGAAACAAAGACAGCATTCTGGGACGGTACGCCGTTAGGTTAATTTCTCCATCTGTAGCCTCGTAGTATGCTCGCATGCAGTTCTGATTAATATGCTCAGTCCATCTCATGCGGCACACTGAACCACCGGTAGCGGGAGCCAGGCGCGAGGCAGAGCGCCCCGCAGACCCCAAGCGTGCCGGCAGTGGTTGGCGTCCTCGTTGCGCAGATGGTAGCGGCAGCGAAGGCGCACTCTCTTCATCGCTGGAGGCTGTCTCAGGCGGAGTGATGAACTCATCCCCGGATGAGCTTATGGACGACGAACAAGAAGGCGGCGGTGGTGTTGGGCGTGTGCTTTGTCCAATAGCTGCTCTTTTTTTGGCACGCGTCAGCATATTTTTTCCATTTTTTCTTGTATTTGCGTCGTAATAGTCCAATATATATTTTGACGTACGGATGTCAAAGTATCCTCTTGTATTTGTAAATTCATGTTTCTTGTAAAAATTGATAAAACACTATTTTATATTGTTGAAAACAGAGATAAAAGGGTATTCCAGGTTTTTAGTACATATTTGTCGACTTTAAACTATTGTAAAATATTAAAATGAAATAAAATTTGCTAAGAAAAAATTGTGACGTGCAATTAGTTTGGCAGCTTATGTCAGCTTATTATTATTATTATTATTATTAAAAACTTTAGACGAAGAACTTCACCAGCGGTTGAACTCTGTAGAATTAAACGCATTGTATGCAGAGAGCACAATATTGGACCCGCGATTCAAAGTCAAAGGATTCCGCGATGAAAACAACTATAAAAAAGCTCTAGCAGTTCTAAGAGTGAGAGTTAGTTCCATGCGCAGTTCAGCACCAGACCCCACCTCCCGACCTGAACAGACAACAAATATTGCGACAAACCTATCATCAATTTGGAGTGAATTCGATCAAGAGATAGCTCGCTTGCGCCTAGACAATGCCACCGCTGCAGGTATCGTAGAAATTGATAAATATGTCCAAGAACCGATCATCAACAGATCAGAAGACTCTTTACTTTGGTGGTTTTCGAGAAGAACTGTGTACCCTCTCTTATACACTTATATACAAAAGAGATTAAACATTGTCGCTACATCTGTGCCATGTGAGAGAATTTTCTCCAAAGCAGGACTCACCACTTTGACTAATCGAAGAAGATGCTTAAAAGCATCTAAAGTGTCTACTATGCTGCTATTTATTGGAAGCAATCACAATTAAAAACATAAGTTTAAAACCCATTGTAAAAAAGATGTACATAAATAAAAAAATGTAAAATAATATTCTTCGATACCTACTTAAAAATGTATAGAAATAAAAAAAAACTTTAGAAAACAAAAAAAAACTGTTTATTTGTACATATTGTTTGAATTGTATATAGAATCAGTTGACTTATAAATACGCCAACCTTGGTTGACAGTAAAGCCTGTAAAGTATAAAGGTAATTCAACTGATGTAAATCTATTTCATAACAAATAAAATTGAAGTGTTTGGTTGCAATTTGCAATATCAAAATAAAATCTGTTTACCATGCCACGTAACCGCTATTTTTTTTTTACTTTCAGTTCAAGAAACTAGGACGGGTGTCGTGCAAAAAAACTTTGGAACGCGGGCGAAACCGCGGACACAGCTGGACGTCTATTCTCTTTCTTAGAAAAACGTAATTTCGAAATAAACTCGCGACTTTCCTACTCCGGTTCTACTTTATTTCATACGATCGAACATTGTTTGACGTTGAAATGTTGCCTTGAAATGTTAAACCTATTGAAATAGGCTTATAATATTTAAACGGACGAAACGAAGGACCGAAGCAGAACTGGAGTAGGAAAGTCGCGAGTTTATTTCGATATTACTTTTCCGTAGAAAAAGAGTAGACGTCTAGGTAACTTAGTATCACTGCTAGCTCCACGATCTGTCACCAGCATACATCTAGCTGTGTCCACGGTTTCCCGTGGACACAGCTGAAAAAAAGAAAACCTTTTGAACGCAGCTGAAAAGCTGCGTTCCAAAGGTTTTCTTTTTTTCACGGAACTAATTATTTTCTTCAAGTAAGAGTAGCCTATGTTACCATGCTTTAGAAGATCAGCTATCCAGTAATTCAGGTAGTGAAGTCCTGTCATAATCGGTAGGTACAACCGTTTCGGAGATTAGGCGAAGCAAATAGACAAACAGATAAAAAAAAAATGTTTTATTATACCTATATGTACCGTCTGCACAATCACATGCATGTAGTGTAAAGCGGATATTATAATATTACAAACTTACAATCCAATTTTATTAATTTCTATAGATAATAAATAATATTACGTAGAAAAACATATAGGATAAAAATAAATTTAAGATTTTTTAAATTCAGTTCAGACACAAAATTTATGGAGCCAGTTTATTCAGAAGTAACTAAATACAAAATAATTTAAATTGAAACTAATAGTTATAATACTGAAGTTCACGACGTCACACGTCATCAAAACATGTTTTGTACGTGATTAGCTATAAATAGTAACCGATCACGTACAAAGCATGCTTTGATGACATTCGACTAATTTAGTCACATATAACAAATATTAATATTACATCCTCTTTGACATATAAATGCTCCCCAGGCCCCAGGAACGGCCTGATCCCAGGAACTATGTGTAACTGTAAAGCTCGAAACGCAGTATTCAAACCGATTACAACGCCGGAACTACGTAGTTCCGCGGAACCAGTTCCCAGAACAGAGGTCCAGGAGGTATTTTAACCGTTCTATGTCCGATCCTCTCCCGGACACGATAAGCGCAGGACTAACGTTTCAACGGTTTAGTGGGTTCTGCAGCCTTAACTTGCGTGCGATCATGACTGTGACTGCGGGTTCAATTCCTAAAATTTAGATACGTATTGAGTTTTTCTGACTTTCTAGTATTGTAGTACCCTTTAAATAAGTACTTACTGCCTCTATAAAGATAGTTTTTTTTTGTAAAAAATAAGAACTTATATTAATTAGCGTTGTATTATTTTAGATGATGGTTGTACTGATCAAGAACATGAAAAAGAAACAGATGTAGTTAAAACTACTACATCAGTTGTTGAAGGACAGTTAACAGAAGCCAATATTGTCAAAAGATACAACACACGAGGTAAACATTTTGTACTTAACTATTTTAATTTCTTTATTGTGGTGTTTTTGGCTATACAAAGTAGACACATACAACTTATTATTATTGTTACAGATAATTTATCAAATAAAAAACATTACGATGAGAGTGATAATGATATTGAAGATTTTTTCGCCCGAATCCTCGGAATACATACCAAGTCCTTGTCGTGAAATCACATCAGACACTCCTAGTGCCACCTCCAGTATGGGAGGAGATTCCTATTTTATAGATAAAATAATTAATTCCAATAATATTCGTAGTCCGTCAACGATTTCTAATTTATCTATAATATTCGATAATGTCGACTTTGTAGCATCTCCGTCTGCCATTTACAAAACTATGAACAAAATCAATCAGGAACTTCTACAACAACATGAAAGTGTAACTGTTCAAAACTGCTCTATTGAACCACATTATGTAGCACAAGAAGAACAACAATCCAGAAATCTATCAACAACTTCCTGTCAAGACAATATTTTTTTAGATACTGACATTACATTAACACCAAATAATATGAACATGTCTGTGAAAGCTAATAAAAAAACTATAGAATATGGCGAAATTGTAGATGGTGACCAAACTATGAATGCTTGTACTAATAATTTGCATGAAACAACTAGTTTTGTAAGTAGCAGTAATGATATTTGCACATGAAGCTAATCTACACAATCTGAATACTACTCCTCCTCAAGGAATAGAACCAGTAACATTAAACGACGCAGAATGCATACAGGCACCTCAACCGTCCTCATCAATGTTAAATAATAATAATCACAAAGAAATATTACAAGAATTTGATAATATTATAGGGCAAAATGAGCCCTCAACTTCAGAAAATAAAAAACTTAGCAGAAAACTAAATTGTAATAAAGACAATTGGCACGATATCAAAAATAAACATCTGAAAAATTCTGGCAAAGCTTATACAGGTTGTCGTTTTAAGAAAAGCTATCCAGCAAAGACGATAGGTCCAGAGTGTTCATGTAAAAAAAAATGCAGCGAGAAGTTTACCACTGAGCAAAGACAAAATTTGTTTAACACTTTTTACAAACTTCAAAGTCATGAATTGCAGTGGCAATACATTTCTAGACGTATCACTTCCAAACCAATAAAAAGATTAACGCTGAAGGGCAAAAATAATAGAACCCAAACACTTATATACAGTTTTCCTTTAGATGGAAGCAATGTATTGGTATGCAAAACATATTTCCTTAATACTTTGAAGATATCAGAACAGACAGTCTACACAGCCTTAGAAAAATTAAATAAAGATCAAAGCTTGACAGATGACAGAGGTAGACATTTAAATAGGCCTCAGAAAACAGATGTTACTACAAAGGAAATTATTATGACACACATTGATTTATTTCCTGTTATAGAATCACATTATATAAGAAAGGAGTCAACACGACTTTATTTATCAGAGAATCTTAATATATCAAAAATGTATAGATTATACCAATCTTGGTTCCCAAACCAAAATCATCCAACAGAAAACTTTGCTACCCAGCGACAGTATACAACTATTTTTAATACGCAATAAAACTATTATTTTTTTAAACCAAAAAATGATTTGTGTACTTTGGAATGTGATGTTAATGAACGAATGAACGCTGATTGACCATAAACATCATTCAATCTCTAATTTAATTCGTTCAAAGACAGAACTAAACACTCCATTGCTTCCGTATAATCAGTGTGAAATTGTCAGACGAATTTTTGCAGTTTTAAATTGTTTTAAACCAAGTGATTGCTGGCACAGGTAAGTTAATTTTGATGTTTTAACTATAAACATTAGGTACGAATAAAAGTTTCTTGAAAAGTCTTTGTATATCAATGAATAATGGAACATAAACTTCCAGTGACGGTTACTTGTGTCCAAGTTTTCGAATCGGTTGCCGTTATTCTTACATTTTTGTTTAAATTGATAGTGTAAGGTCACATTATACTGAATACTGCTTTTTATATGCGCCTATTCGTATCATTTTGTCCGCTATATTCGTTTATTTATAATTTTTATCGTGTTTCCCACGACTTGAGCGCAGATCCACGCTCCGGTTTTTGCATGACTTCAGTTATTTACGAGGGGTGATCCAAAAGTAATGATAATCAGTTATTTCTAGTGCACACAAAAATACAAAAAAATTACAGTCACTTGCTCAATTACCCACTAGTTCAGGAAAAAAAATCATATAAATAGGCCACGATTCCCGGGAGCTACATTCATTTGAATACGGACTGTCAAGGAGTGAACATCAAAATGGAAAAACACGAAATCAGAGCTGTCATTAAATACCTCTGCTTGAAAAAAATGTCTACCAAAGACATACACAGCGACTTGGTGGAAACATTAGGGGACTGTTCTCCTCCATATTCCACAGTTGCACGCTGGGCTAAGGAGTTTAAGCTGGGAAGAACATCGACGGAAGACGAACACCGCGAAGGGCGCCCATCGACGTCCCTGACTGGAGAAAATGTGAAAAAGTTGAAGAAGTTGTATTGGAAGATCGAAGAGTGACTATCAGGCATGTAGCTGAGGTCACAGGGATCTCATATGGCAGCATTCAAAGAATCCTTGTGAACGAATTGCATATGAGAAAGGTCTCCGCGCGTTGGGTACCAAAAATATTAAACGACGAGCAAAAGAAGAAACGAGTCGACATGTCAAGAGCAAATCTCGAAAAGTTCCAGGCAGACAAGGATAATTTTTGTCACGTTTTGTGACCATGGACGAAACCTGGATCCACCATTTTGATCCTGAAACAAAACAACAATCGATGACATGGAAACGATCCGATGAACCGACGCCGAAGAAATTCAAAGTGTCAAGCTCAGCAGGGAAGGTTATGGCGTCTGTTTTTTGGGACGCTGAAGGAATAATGATGGTGGACTACTTGGAAAAGGGGGCCACTATTACAGGCTCCTACTATGCAGAACAAGTAAGAAGATTGCGGGAGGCTATTAAGGAGAAAAGGCGAGGCAAACTGCGGGCTGGAGTGCTGTTCCATCAAGACAACGCACCGGTTCACAAAGCTGCAATTGCCATGGCTGCCATTCAGGAAGCGGGCTTTGAGCTGGTGGAACACCCCCCCCTATTCACCAGATCTAGCCCCAGTGACTTCTATCTCTTTCCACGACTCAAGGAACACCTCCGGGGCAAGAAATTTGACGATGATAGCGACGTGATGGCCGCGGTTTAGGACTTTTTTGAGAGTCAAGATAAAGATTTTTTTTCTAAGGGAATTTTAGGTTTAGAAAAGAGATGGACTAAATGTATAGACTTGCTAGGAGACTATGTTGAGAAATAAATTTAGTTTTTGATTTTATTCATTGTGTTTATTATTGATTATCATTACTTTTGGATCACCCCTCGTATATGGCATGTTCAGAAATGTATCAAGTTTTTTTGTTGTTTCGGGTACATCCATATAATTATAATACATAAATGTCTTTTTTTAGATATCACAATGGTACTTTACTTCGACATAGATAAATACCTGAATAAAAAGGATTACCTCATGTGCATTACTTATTTGAAGTGGCCATGGAAAGAGACTCATTTTATAAAACGAAATGCGTGTATTACGTGTAAAGAAGCAACGAATCCTTATATGCCCCAACATGTAATACTTAAAACTGAGGAGAAAAGCATGCTATTTATAATACTAAATACAAAGTATTTCTGGTGCCAGAAGTGCAGTTTTGCTATTTATGAACATTACACACATGATGAATGCCATGTTTGTAATTATTAGCATCATTGGGCTATGTCGATTCCACTGATTTTTCTTGTTTTTGTCTTCATTTGTAAATTGAAAATATAAATAATTATCGAATGTAAAATCTAGTCTTATCTGTTTTATTAGTATTAGGTACTTGTTATTAATAAATCGAAATATCAGGCAAGTTACTTATTGTTATAATTATGAACTGTATGAATTTACTAGGATTTGTTCTAAAATAAATTATGTGTTTGTAGATGGAAGCCAATGACAATGATACTTCGAAAGCAGCACCGCCCATAGAAGCTTTACGTGCGCAAATATGCATACATGCACAGCATGGATCTGTGCGTGTGATTTCTGACGAGCGCGTTGTTTTGAAAAGAACAGATTCTAGAGCTCTCAAGGTTCAATTTTTTTTTATTCTATTTTTTTTTTGTTTATAGTACGGTATGATAATTTAAAATAAATAATGTAAATTTTTGCAGGTAATGAAAGTGAAAGAAAAAAGTGACGGGATACAAAGTCTGAAAAGAAAATTAGATTTTGATGAAGATATTTCTCCCTGCCCAGGACCTTCTAATACGGTTAGTAAGCAGAAATTATGAAATACAAGCTGTATCCTAAGGTGTCGTAAACAAAAAAACTTGTGAGTTAATCCAGGTTGTAACATATCACCAATTCAAATATTATCGAAATCCGTTCAGCTGTTTTAGCATGAAATGGTCATAACCATACCTACTTACACACAAATACTTAGTGTTTTTAATATTTTTAAACAGGGTTTTAGAAGACTTCTGTCGTGCTGCGGGTGAAATTCCGCCTGCGACGCAGAAAGTAGCGAGTTCGATTCCCACCCGGAACAAGCCTTTGTGCGCTCCACATATATTTGTTCCCGATTTCTAGGTGTTTTGTATGTATAATATGATCAGCATTTGTACTAGTGCGATACCAACAATTAACCAAATTATTCAGGAAGTGAAGATGATGATCAAGAAGAAGCTTATGATGAAAGGGAATTACTAAACAAACATTTTGGAATCGCTTGTCGAAGGCAAAGAAAAAACAGTAGTTGCGGAAGATGAAATAATACAAAACAATTTACAGGGGTGGTCGGAAGATTATAATACTTTTTTAGGCGTAGAGGAAACATTCACTGTAGAACAGACAGGTCCATCTATTCAAGCACATTCACCCTTAGAAATATTTATAGCAATTTGGGACCGGCTTATCATGGAAGAAAATGTTAAGGAAACAAACAACTACGCTTGGCAATGTGTTACGAATGTAGCAATTTCCGAAAAAGGAATTAAGGAACACTCGCGATTAAATGATTGGGAGGCGACAAGTGTCGAGGAATTGTACAAATTCTTTGGTGTTTTGATGTTGATGGGATTATGTCAACGGAATAGAATTGATGAATATTGGTCGATAGGTATCTTAGGTATGCCAGATTTCCGTAAAATATTGAGTAAAAACTGATTCACATTGCTGATTAAGTTTTTACATTTTATTGACAACGATGAAATTACAGATAACGTATGCGGATATGAACGCAAAATTGCTATTAATTTAATATCTCCCCTTACCGAGGAGAGACTCTAGTACTAGGAAATCCTAACGTCCCCCACAGGGGAACCAGCTAAGGGAGACGTGAGTCCGGAGTGAAAATAGCGCCTATTCTTGAACATTGCAATAGCAAGTTTGCCGCCATTTACACACCACGCAGGGCTATAAGCATTGACGAATCGCTACTACTCTGGAAAGGTAGATTGAGCTGGATTCAATGCATACGAACAAAAGCGGCACGGTTTGGTATAAAAAAGTATGAGCTCTGCGAAGCTGAAACGGGCTATTTGCTCAAGATGAATATATACGCCGTCAAGGACCAGAATGCGAATGAACCAGTACATGGTTTTAGTAACTCTACCTCATAATGTGTTTTAAATCTGATCGAAAACTTTTTAAATAAAGGTTAAACTGTTTATACTTGGACAATTTTTATAATTCTGTCGGTCTAACTCGGTTTTTAAAACGGCATAAAACCGATGTTGTTGGCACTTTAAATCGCCGACGGGTGGAGACTCCAAACGATGTCAAAACCTTGAACGAAAAACGTATGCAGCGTGGCAAAATTCTTTGTCGACACTGTGGGGACGTATCAGTTATAGCATGGAAAGATGTTAAACTGGTGTCTATGATTTCAACATTTCATAAACCTGATACATGTATGGGTGTCGTCGAGCTGGAGTCCAAGTAGAAAAGCCCGTGGTAGTTCAAAACTACAATAAATACATGGGGGGTGTAGATAAAAAGAAACGAATCGAAGATAAAGATCAAAAACTCTATGTATTTATTAGAAAGAAAAAGGGGACTCAAATGGTATTTAAAAGTTTTCCGACGTCTTTTAAACTGTAGCGTCCTAAATAGTTTTATTATATACCAGAAGATGCAAAACGGGGAAACGACTTACAACCATTAGCAATTTAGGCATGCATTGGCCGAGGCGTGAACTCGTCAAAGTCCCACCAGGCAAAGAATCAGACTTGCTGTCCGTTCGGAAGCCGAGTCAGATTATCATTTCCCTGATCATATTCGGGTCGATAATGACAGTCGAGCGAACAAGCGACAAGTTCGCCTGAAACGCGGACGTTGCGTGCATTGTCTAGCAAATAAAAAACGTACAGAGACAAACATCATATGTAGCAAGTGCCACTTCTTCCTTTACGTAAGCCAATGTTGGAGGGAGCATCACATTCACATGGAGATTTAGAAGAGGAAGAGGCTGCTATCGAAATGCTGTAGTTATAACAAACACCTCGGAAACGGACACGTTGTATAGCATTTTGTCTGCAGTCCGTCCATCTTTGAGTTATCAGCCAGAATAACGACACCTCACTAAAAACATTGAATTACCTCGGACGTAGCTCGGCCTTAGGCTTCCCAATTGATAAACAATTGGATTTAGTATTAAAATTTGTTTTGTTTGGGAACTTGTTTTTTTTATCTCGAATTTCAAACTTGTGAAACAAAATTGGCCACTTGGACGTGTAGAAGAACACATAGGAGCGTTTAACTGGCGTTATTGCTTTCTCGCTCGCACAATTCAGCGTTTAAGAAAAAAAATACTGGGGGTGCAATTAAAAAAATGTTTTCTATAATTCTTTAGACAATAATATAACAGTTATTTTAAACTCAGTGTGTGTGTGAGCTTCTAACTGAGAGTATACTGTTTCGACTTTTACGAATAAAATTGAGAAAATATTAGTTAAAACCGAGCTGTGACTGTTGTGGATCCCTACATCTTGAAGAATTGCCTGCCTGCAGTGTTTTTGGGACGTTTTCGTTGCCGGCAAGTACCTTTCCAAGTCATTGTTGTTGTTGAAAGTTTCCGATTCCAAATTCCGAGAAGACTTTTTGGGACAACACACACAAACAACACCTTGCTGTATATTGGACTTGCACCAATTAAATTATTTGTTAAAGGGAACTGCCACCCACAAAACTATTTTGGAAAATTTGAAGATAAACCAAACGACTTTTTACTTGATATCGAACAGCTGACAGGGCTGACAGGTTGACAGTGGCATACCCTTTGGCATCGGACAGTGACGATTGTCACCGAAGCGTATGTACCGTTGGCATCGGCTAGTGACGATTGTCACCGTTCGGTCGCAGCCGCTTTTAAACCTAATATTGTATAAGCGAAGGTGGATATTCCCATAACTTTTTAATGGATATAAGCCCTATTGAATGCCGCTTCATAATGAAACCAATAGCGTAGTATCACTCGGAACAAATTTTTCAAATACAGACCATATAAGGCGCGGTTACTTTCGCGCCGTTGCTAAGCCAGTTCGCGCCATAGCTTCGTACTGTGCAGTCGTGTAATAAATGTGAAAATTAGTGAGATTAGTGAAATAAACGGTAAGTGGCTATTTTATTATACACTTTAGGAGTATTTTTCCAAGCCTTTTTTCATAATCACAATAGTATAATGTGTTATATATTTTGATACAACATCGAGTACAAATATCTAGTACTTTCTGGTTCGCGGGCAAATTGACCGATCGTTTGATTTTGCTTATCGTTTTTACTGTTTATTTTGTTTGGGATGTCTTAGAAATATCTGTATTTTAGTAGTAAATATATCGTAAAATCCATTTTATTCGTTACCTTGGCCAAATATTCCTTAGTTTTGTCTAAAATTCATGGAAAGTACGGGGCCTCCCAAAACTCACGCACACATACGTCGCTGTCGCACTCACACATACGGGGCTGTCGCTCGAAAGTGGCGTGACCTCGTGGCTCGTGGTGACGTCATCCTCAAGCCAACAGATACGAGATCCGATACAGGCTGCTATATTTTTGTGTGCCGAATGCCGATTATTGCAGATAATTGATGGTTGATTATTTTTATAGTAAGAATAAATTAGGTGATTGATAAAATTATATTATATGTATTTTACTCATTTATAATACATATGTATTTTTTCGTAAATCGTTATTTTTTCCAAATTCAAGTAAATAGAGTTTTTGTTTGTATATAGGTACATACGTTATTTTCTTACCATAGATAGCATTCATCATCATCATCATCAGCCCACTAAATGTTCTCACTGCTGGAACTCGGGGCCTTCTCTCGCAAGGAGAGAGTTTAGGCCATAATCCACCACGCTGGCCCAGGGCGGGTTGGTGGATAACACATGTTTCCTCACGATGGTTTCCTTCACCGTTTTTTGTAAGTTAGCGGCATTACGCACATTTTTACAAGCTTATGTATTTATGTTTGTTTTTGTTTGTTGTAGGATCACCCACCAGCCAGTCGTAAGAGAGAAGAGAGACCTACCACCAAATCCACTGAAAGCAAAAAACCTCCATCGTTTTTTGTAAGTTAGCGGCATTACGCACATGACTCGTCAAAAATCCTTAGCATTGCCGATTTCAAGCAAAATTCTTTTTCTGTGGATTCATTATTTTACTTTTATTGTTCACAGACTATGAATACCGAACAACAGGGGCAGGGGCAAGATGCGCGCGCAGAGGACTGTGGTACAGTAATTGTACCACAGTACTCTTATAATACCACGCCGCGTGGGACGCTCCGCCCAACTGGGAGCCCGCCAACGATGGTGGCGGTGACTGCGAGTGGAAGTGTAAGTCTAGTTTTTGTAACCCCTTTTCCCCCTTTATGCAATTTTATAATTACACACGCTAGTTCTAGAATGTGACTGGTTTTCAAGGATAGCTGCTGGATCACAAGAGTTTTCTACTTGATGGCGCCTGCCCGCTATCCCGTTAATTCTCTACTTCACCTACCATCACTGTGTTTCTATTTTTTTTTGTTTTATAGGATGAACAGACTGCAACTCCATCTACGTCATCTGGTCGTCGCTTCCTAAAAGCCTGTCGTCCACTGCCCCTCACCGACGCGAAGATCGCGGAGCTCCTCGCCGATTCCGGGAGTGACGACGACGGCGACGATGAGGACAACTACGACGAGGAGGACGAGGACGTTAATCGTTATACCTTGGACGATTTAGTGAGCTTCCGCCAAGAGGTGAGAGAGGAGATAGAAGAGAATGAAAGAGAAATGGATGAAAGAGAACTAAATGGGGGAGCAGAATATGTTAGTACGGATTTCGATTGGACGGAAGACTTTGCAAGTTTTTCCGGCCAAAAGGAAACGTACCGACGCGATCCTGGTCCAACATTTAGCAGCCATGACCCCGTAGAAATATTTCTGAAATTTTGGGATGACGACGTCATGGGTCTCATAACATCGGAGACCAACAAATATGCCACTTACACGTCCACTTGTCTATATAGGCATTTATGTAGGATACGCTCAAACACTTTCGCTATGGTCGGCAAGACTGCTATGGGGCGATAATGCTCGACCATCATTTTGTTTGAGCTTTTAGGGATCGGAGTGACTCTTGACAGTTTCCACTGAGGAGGATAAACACCACTCTGGAGTGACAAGTTAAACAGATGACAAAGAGGGGATTTTAATATTGTTTTTGCCTCTTTGAGAAACCACGGTGGTATAGAATCCGGACCCACGGAACTTCAATTTTCCGATAGCATCAACTACATCCAAAGGTGTGACCGAAGGTAGTGAAATAATGTTTCCGGAAGATGTATCCTTGCTTGAAGTTTTAATTCCATCAAGCTCAGGAACTTCCATCAAAAACACACTGGAGAAAAAACGTGCAAAAGCTTCGGCGGCTTGATTGCCGCTATATGTATCATTTTCATTAACAACTGTCGGTTCAAACCCCCCCTTTGACCGCAAGCCAGAAACATGCCGCCAGAATTCTTGTGGGTTAGTTTTAATATTATTTTCAACCCTTCGGATGTACAAACTATAAGCATCAGACACACGGGTCTTAAGCCCAGCCCTAATGTTGGAAAATAATTCGTAAGACTCCCTTGTATTTGTACGCTTCCAGTTACGATGAAGCTTAAGCTTGAGTTTAATGTCATCAATAATGTCCTTATTAAACCAAACCGGATAACGCGATGTCCTTGCAATACCTCTACGCTTCCTGGGAGCACAATTGTCGAATAATTTATAAATAGTGTCATACAAAACTGTCGTGCCCGTGCAGACGTCATTAAGGTCATAAAATCCATCCCAGGACACACGAGTAAGTAGCTCGAGCAACACGCCAACATTACATTTCTCAAAATTCCAATCTGTATTGGGGTCAATATTACTTGGCTCAACGCGTTCGCACTGTCGGGAGCCGTAAATTTTTATATTAATGTCAAGAGGCGGGTGATGAGGGTCTATCCTTACTAGGTTGTCTGAATACTCGACATTCACCTCGGCATCAGCGCACTTCCTGACCAATACTACGTCTAGCATCCTACCGTTTACATTCGGTACAAAATTATTTTCCGTCAAATCACAAAAATGTATAAAATATCCATAATAATTATTTACGTTCAGTGAGGCTGTATACAAATTCAGGTCACCAAGAATTATTACTAGCCCTGTTATGTTATTAATAAAACTTTCCACCTTAGAAAACCACTTCATGTAATATTCATCTGGAGCGTTCGACTTAATATACACCACACAAACATGGACTTTGCGGCCAAGCCAAACAAAACTCGCCCAGAGGTCCTCACCACCTCCAGCTGATTCCAGCTCAGAGTGTCGACACAGTACGATTGGTACACGTGCACACAGCAATGCACCACCACACGGAGTATTACGATCTCGCCGCAGGACACTCCAATCCCCGGTAACAACCTCAGCGTCCGCCACCGACTGATCTAAAAAAGTTTCCGTTGCTGCCACCAGATGGCGTTCAAGCAGCAATATGTTGTTTCGCCATTCTGGGAGTTTTCCTTTTAGTCCGCGAACGTTCTGATAGTAAAGAAACAGGTCGGATCTGCTATCGCGTTGGCGTTGCCCTGTCCTTAGTACGTTCTCGAAAGGGCTGCGGTGTAGGTGTAAGTTCAATGCTTGAACGCTTCCCCTGTCTTCTGTGGTTTACCCATGCCTTGATTCTGGCATTGACGGGCCACACCTCATGCGACATACATATATCATAATATTCTGCAGGAATTCCAAGCTTATATGATTTGTAGTCTCCCTTTGTGAGCGCATTCACCGTGCTAGCACCATTTGGACACAGCTGCCGCAGATATTGCCGTATGTCGTCGATGTCGGAAACCATGTTCCACAAATGGATGAACCTTTTGGACTCAACAGCTCTCAATGATGTCACTGTAGGTCCCGCAGTGCCAAATATTGTGTTTGGTGCGCGGTTTTCATGTTGACTCACTCGACGCTGTGTGCTAGACGATAGGTTGGGTGATGAACTAATGCCATCGGGCTCCGAAAATGGTGTAATAGGTTGGTTGGTTGGAATAGTGGGCTTTTGGGTGCCCTGCGGTACACAGGTAGGCAGTTTAGATCCCAATTTCTCACCATTCGGTCGCTTCCCTGAGACATTCGGAGATTTATTTAGTGATGGCAACTTTACTGTCTTTGGTGATATTGGTATTGGATTTTTCAGCTCCGGCGTTACTACCTTAGTACGCCATTGGTAGGTAGATGGAGTGACTGTTGATGGAAGCTGAGACTGGGAAACCGATACCGTCACAACGCTCTCGGGTTGCATCTCTACCTGAGTGCTGGTTTGCGTTGCGGCATCGTTAAGGCTCGGAGACCCTCGGCTACAGCCACATTCACTGACTCTGTTCAATAATTTCTGCATTTGTTGTACAAATACCTTTTCATAACCCGTAATGACAGCGACCGATTGGGCAAGCTTAGTATCGTAGCTAGCTATAATTGTGGTATAGTGCTTCAGCTGCGCCTCATAAGAAGCTATGAGAGAATTTGATTTGAGAATTTGTTCTCTCATAATGATAATTTCGTCGCGTACTTCACTGAGTTTGGTTTTACTCTCTTGGAAAGTATCGACTTCCGATCCATCGTCTGTGTGCATACGCGTTACTTTGGACGCACTGTAACGTTGGAATCTCTACACTTTTTAGCAGCTCTTACTGGCGTTAGGCTATTATCACCACCTTTCTTAACAGCACAAGAACATTCCGGGCAGATCTTTTGCACGTTTTTTCTCCAGTGTGTTTTTGATGGAAGTTCCTGAGCTTGATGGAATTAAAACTTCAAGCAAGTATCCTTGCTTGAAGTTTTAATTCCATCTTCCATCTTCCGGAAACATTATTTCACTACCTTCGGTCACACCTTTGGATGTAGTTGATGCTATCGGAAAATTGAAGTCTAGTAGTTCCGTGGGTCCGGATTCTATACCACCGTGGTTTCTCAAAGAGGCAAAAACAATATTAAAATCCCCTCTTTGTCATCTGTTTAACTTGTCACTCCAGAGTGGTGTTTATCCTCCTCAGTGGAAACTGTCATGAGTCACTCCGATCCCTAAAAGCTCAAACAAAATTATGGTCGAGCATTATCGCCCCATAGCAGTCTTGCCGACCATAGCGAAAGTGTTTGAGCGTAACCTACATAAATGCCTATATAGACAAGTGGACCCTTTTTTGTGTAATGAGCAGCACGGATTTAGAAAAAAAAGGTCAGTGGACACTAATTTGTTAGTCCTTGTGGATTATATTTCGTCTAACCTAGACCAAGGAGTGCAAGTGGATGTGGTGTACTTTGACTTCCGGAAGGCGTTTGATAGGGTAAATAACAACATACTGTTGGAAAAGCTCAGTGCTCTGGGCCTTACTCCGGAGTATCTCAGATTCATAGCAGATTACCTACGTGACCGCCAGCAGTATGTTCGTTTGGGTCTCTACGAATCTCCGCCCTATCATACGCGTTCCGGAGTGAGTCAGGGCTCAATTTTTGGACCATTGCTTTTTACAATAATGATTAATGATCTCCCGACGGTCATTAAACATTCAAAATGTCTGCTATATGCTGATGATGTGAAGCTCTATCTAGCAATAAAAAGTGAGGAGGACTGCTTGAGACTGCAGGAGGATATCGATAGCATGGTTGGATATAGTAGTGACAGTGCAATGGACTTAAACTCGGCTAAGTGTTTCCAGATGACCTTCGGTCGAATGCGGCGCCCAATCGAATTTCAGTATAGGTTGGGCAATAACATGATCTCACGTGTTACGTCGATGAAGGACTTGGGCGTAGCATTTGATCGTGGGCTCACCTTCCATGATCATGTAGCCACGGTGGTGAAGGAGTCTTATCAGAGACTTGGATTTGTGCTCCGGAACTCTAGAGATTTTCAGAACATTGAGATCATTAAGCTTATCTTTAGTACGCTGGTCCGCAGTAAGCTTGAAGCTAGTGCGTGTGTATGGCATCCACATGAGGATAAGTATACCCTTATGTTGGCAAAAGTTCAGAAGGCTTTCCTTAGGTACCTTTACAAGCGCCAGTTTGGGTACTACCCGTACATGTATCCGACGGAATTCCTTCACGGTGCTTTGGGGTACAATTCTTTAGAGGTAAGGAGAGCACATGTGCAAATAAAAATAATGTGTAAGGTTTTGCACGGAAATATTGACGCTCCGGACATCGGTGAGAGGCTATGTCGTCTTTATGTTCCCGACAACTACCTTCGGGCCAGGAAACATGAGTTGTTTGCTGGACCGAAGTTGTAAAACCGTCGCTCGTCAGGTCTCGCCGATACCCCGGTCCCTTGCGGCGATGAATGCCCTCCTTGATGGAGCACCGGACTGTGATTTGTTTGCGGGTCAGTGGAGGGACGTGATGAGGGACTGTCTGTTATTTTGTGAAAGGTCGCTGTACAGACAGTCCAGTACATTTAAAAGTAATTACTTTGACACTTGATATGTTATATGTTGACAACTACATTGACATTAATATTCTGCTTTGACTTTTCTACTAAAATGACATTTGTATTATATTTTTTTATTTTCTTTCTCTAATATTGACATTGCTGCTGTTATTATTAATTATTTTTTTTGCCATTATTATTTTGACATTATAATTTTCTTTCTTCTTTAAACATATTAATATTATTTTTTTTAAAGTATTTCATAATTAAGTAAATTTTGACGTCTTTTTATTTTGATATTTATGTTATTAATTTGTACTTAATTGTTATTGAATTGTAGTTTTTATTCGTAATTTAATTTTTGCTTTGTCAATAATCTTGTAATAATGATTAATTAATGTGTTATATTTAAATTAACTTTAGATTTAATATTGGAAATGTTATTCTCATTGGTGTAATTCGGTATTAAACCGGTACTAATTGATCAAATAAATAAATAAACTCAACCTTTAACTAAACTTTAAACTTAACCTTGATTCCAATCCTCCAATACAAGTCTCAACCATTTTCACATTTTCTTCTGTAGTGGCGGTAACGGGGCCGCCCGAGCGAGGGTCGTCTTCAAAGCTGTCCCTACCTCTTTTGAATTCACTTGACCATTTTTGAACTGTAGATAATGAAGGCGCAGAATCATGGTAAACAGCCACCATCTCTTCATGAATAAGTTTTTGACTCTTTCCTTGTTTTGTAAGGAATTTAATCACTGCGCGGTGCTCGATTTTTTTCAACATTGACGCGTCAGTCATCGTGGTCGTCTTTCACCGAAGATTATTAGAAACTAATGATCATAATTATGTGAAATTTTACATTGAGATAAGGTAATTATTTAAATAAATTATTTAATTACCCACTTCATTAGTTAATCAGCCTGATACCGAGAATACATTGAACGCTCCTCGTTTATGTATTTTTTTGATACAGACAATAAGAAGAAAGAGGTTTGTAAAACATTTTTTCCGACGAAACTGGGATACCAAAAAAATTATGATAGGCATGTATTGACATTCTGAAAAAGCTTCCTGAAGCTCAAGGAGATCGACGCGGGAAACACGATAATTTCAAACAAGTGGACAGGAGACACGATCAAACAGCACATCGAGAGTTTTAAACCAGCCATTGCACATTATAGGCGTGCACATGCCCCAAACAGAAGATAACTTCCGAGTGATTTGAATGCAACAATGATTCATGCTGATTTTATGGAAAAGAATCCAAATTTAAGGTATCGTACGATCTCTACAGGAAATTCTTAAAAAAAGATAAGAATATATCGGCGACAGACTCTCGCCATCATCATTATTCATCGCATCCTTCTGCTGTGGGCATAGCATACATTTATTAAGCACAGGTAACAAAGTTGGTTTTATAGCTAAGTACGTATCGTAGAACGCGCGATGGTTCAAGCTCAACCGGTATGGCTGACCGCCGCACAAGAAGTGTAGTGCGCTCCGCTCGGCCGGGGGTATGTTGTTGACTCCATCGTACGCCGACAGGAGGCGCTTGCGTTCCGCGTTGATGACGACAAATATATATTTTGCTTAGTTAGTTAAAGAAGAAAAAACAATGGGAAACTATCGAACTACATCAAATTTCATGCAAAGATACGGAACATTGTACCGATTGTGCTACATACCAGATCCATCGTGAAAAATTTTAAAATGCACGTACTTAGTACCAACAAGATGTAACACAATATCTGAATAAGTCAGAATCTTCAAAAAACTACTAATAAAAAATAGGCATTTTTCACCATTCTGGAGCAGATTGTCAATAACCAGTTAATTATAGCCACTAAAATAATAATTAAATAATTTGAATCTGGCCATACATTCATGTCCGCTGACAATTTTCTCCATTCTCCAGGACTGCGCACAATCTATTTTTTTCGGATTTTATAGATTGTGTGCAGCTAGCAAACTCAGGAAAAGTAAAAGTTAAACCCATGAAAAATAAGTGATTTCTACAAATACAAAAACCGAGAAATACAAAAAGCGAAAACATACCTAAAAGATATTGTTTGTATCGAGGTCCAAGGATGAAACTATTTGCAAGACAACCCATGATGACAACATCTCATCGTTCGTGTTTTTGGAAAATCAACCATGAAACGATGTCGCTTTTTTGAGATACGCTAAGTCCAATAGGATAAAGGGCAAGGTGGTTTGTAGTTTGTGGCACACTTCCCTAAGCGTTACACACATATTTGGAAATTACAATACAAATAAGTAAACTTATGAGGTTCCTACTGTCAGAATAGTATGTCACTTATAAGAAGTACATTATAAATCACCGTAAAGTTGTAAACATCGTTAGCTTACAAATTATTACAATCGTAAGATTATAATCTCACGGTGTTGACAATTACGGTGACAATAATAATACAAATGAGGTTCCCACCATTTCCTCACCAACTTATCTCCGCGTCTACTATTGAAAACACGGGCGAGGTAAGCGATAGACACACGTGTCGAAGGGTATTAGAGTTTTTATAATAAGAGTTTTTGGTTGTGTAATTTCTTGGCAATCCTAGAGACTGCGTTTCATGATTAACATAACGTCGAAAAAGCTCTTTGCCCAATATACCGTTGGCTAAACATGATAAATTCTTAAACACATAAAAGTATGGTGCCATTACAAATAAATCTAAGTAAATATAACCTTAGGACGTTAACTGACCACTAATACAAATAAGTATATAAGGTATTTTGTTGCCTACTTATTTTGATATAATATATCCGTTCAAGTATTCTGTGTGATCAAGTTACCACTCGTATTTCAATACGCGAAGGCTTGCGCCACTATCAACTAATAACTTTATCGTATTATTTATTTCTAAGTTTAATTGAACTACACTATTCATACTACAATTAAGTATGTGAAACAGTTCATTGCTCGTATGAACGAAAAGACTCGCGGCTATCTGGTGCATTTTGAGTGCATGGCTCATGTTCCGCGTTCGGATTCTATTTTTGAAACACGAGAACCGTTCATATTCGAACGTTGCGCGTAGTGTCCTCGTACGGGTCCGGTATAGTATCCTCTCTCGGATCCCCGAAAATACCTTCAAGTAAGTCAGATTTCAATTACGTTGTTCTCACCCCATTGACTAGCAAGGATCTAACTTTGGATCATTGCATCTATCGTATTAATCTTAGGGAATATTTGCTACTGTCGCTTTCATTTATTTATTTATTATTTCTATTACAAATTAAAAGAAAACTTTGACACAGCCCTTTTACAGCTGAATTTATTAATTATGATATTGTTGTTATTTTAAATTATTACTAACTATCAATGTAATTACCTACCTACAAATTTGTACCTACCTACTTGAAGAGTCTGCTGAGAAATACTCAGGATGTTTAGTTATAAATATTTTGTGAGTGTAACTAGCATTGATAATAAATTTATTCTATTCTATTCTATTCCTTAATTTTATCGTTGAGCATACTAATGTATAATTGGGCGCTATTTATTAAGTGTATAATAGTTTGCTATTGCCTTGTCATAGTCGGCAATAGGGCTATGGCCGTTTTTATCTCAAAGTTACAGTTAGCCATATTTGATAAGCTATCCTTTTATCCAGTACAGATAATGCATATTCTCTATGTACCTAGTTATAACCTATAAAGAACTATCTGTGGCTTATCTCAGAATTCTTAGTTTTTAATTTTACGTCTGACGAAATATATTCCACTTGACGGTACAATAATTGATGCGCGCTTGCTTATGTTTTGCTTGTGCTGTGTCGGATTTACATACAGAGCCGACTTTGATGAAATATTCTATAATTTATTTTAAAGTATTATAATTATATCTATGACGTTCTATTTGAACACATACGTAACTTAATGTATTTTATCTATAAGTGTATCGATTGACCAATATAAAAAAAATTGCTCGGACGCATTACCTAACAATTATAAATTGACTCACGCATTTACTGACTGTACATAGACACGGGGCGCGGCACGGCGCACGTGATCCCGGTATTCCCGGTGCGGGGCGGTCCGGCGCGGCAGGCTCCGCGGCGCTGGCGCGGGTCTGCTTGTTGCTCTGCTCTACTGCGCGGGCGTGTTGTTCTCGGCGCGTCGAGTGGGCCGGGCTGTACCCTGGACTCCGTGGGCCTGGCATGGTCCCTGGACACCGCTGCTTCCGAGCCGGGCATGGTCCCAGGCTCCTCCAACATTAATTTCTTCTTTCTTCTTAAATGTAGATATTTTTTTGTCTGCGCTGGTTACTCTTTATTGTTCGCCGCTGATGACGCGTCCGACGTAAGGTAGAGAGGGCCAAATACGGTCGATGGTCTTCATTTCAAATTCTTCCTGTATCCAGTTCAATTTTTCTACATCGCGTTCCGGTGGCGGTTGCAGTATTGTCGTTGTTCTTTTGTTTATAGAATCTTGCGTGGTAGCATGTTCGATGACAGGGTCGCCATGTAATGTTAGGTGTTGATGGTGAATGAATAAAACATGTTGTCGGGTTCAGCTCCGTTTATTCAATGAATCGTATGACTAAACGTATTCTAAAACTAACTTATGCTAGCTCAGCACTACGTAATTTCGCGTGTGTAACCTAGATTTAGAATATAGCACTGTCAGGATTGTTGCGACAGTTGTTTACGCGAACACCTCAATAGCTTGATCATCAAGTTGCTCGTCAGTTTGTGTATTTTTGTCTATTACGCATTTTACAATTGGACGTAGTTTAGCAGAAAGGACTCAAACCACATTATGGTCAAAAATGAGTTGTATATACCAAAGAGGTCCTAAAGTTCTTTCTATCAGCAATAAAGATTCGAAATCAGATGAAGCTAAGGTACATTTTTAAATGATGAGTACCAAGCCACATAAAGACGGGTATTCTTCTACAAACAACTATAATGACCCAGACTGCTTGGATCATTTTTGATAAATCCAATTTCAAAGAATCAAGTCTATGTTTATAGTAACAATAGTGACTCAAACCACTTGAATCGTTTCAGTTAAATTTCCGTCATAGAAACAAGTCTATTTTATATTCAGCTAAAACGACTCAAATTGTGTGATTCACTTCTGCAAAATGATATACATATCAATAAACCATTTTTGCATTTAGCTAAAATGACCTAAGCTATCTCAGTCTTTCCAATTAAATTAAACAAACAAGAATTAAGTTTATCAAGTGATTCAACAAAACGACTGTTGTTTTGAGATTCAATTTTATTATCATGAATACCTGTCGCAAGCCAACACTCCTCACGGTCGCGTCCTACCAGCCAGATAAAGTTTCCCGCGAAATAAAATGATTACCAAATATGGTAATGAAGTGTCGACTTTCTCTTCTATTGGTACCTAATTAGGATTGAGTTAGCACCCGTATTGGTCAATCGTAGAGATGATGCGATCTTCGCGATGCTGTGAGGGAGGTGAGGTCGTCCCGCGCTTGTACAGGTTGCGGGTTGGATAGTCACTTGAACTTGCACGATGCTCAATTTGGATTTAAAGCTGGTCTGTCCACAGAAAGTGCCATCATGGCGCTCAAGCACACTGTAAAATATTATACTGACAGGGATACACCAGTTTATGCATGTTTCTTGGACTTATCAAAAGCATTCGACCTCGTGGGGTATGGCTTACTATGGGAAAAATTAAAGGAAATAAAATTACCAAGAAATAATTAACATGTTTAAAACTTGGTACGCCAATCAAGCAAATATAGTACGGTGGGGAGACGAAACTTCGTCAGTCTCGAATGTGGTGTTAGACAAGGAGGCTTGACATCACCTACATTGTTTAATTTATATATAAATCAATTGATTGTTCAGCTCAGTAACACACATGTCGGATGCCACATTGATAATTAATTCAAGCATTAACAACATCAGTTACGCAGACGACATGGTTTTGCTGAGTCCTTCGGTAGGGGGTTTGAGAAAGCTTGTGTAAATGTGTGAGACGTACGCCAAGGCACGTGGTCTACGATATAATACAAGTAAAAGTGAAACTTTAATCTTTAAAGCTAAAAATAACGTAGTAAATTTTGTTCCACCTATTTATCGAATGGGTCTGTATTAAACAGAGTCGACAAATTGAAGTACCTGGATCATATAGTTACAGATGATTTGAAAGACGATCTCGATATTGAAAGGGAACGCAGAGCGCTGGCAGTAAGATGCAATATATGATTGCACGTAAGTTTGCTCGATGCACAACTGAAGTGAAAATTACTTTGTTTATGGCTTTCTGTCAATTCTTCTACTCAAGCAGACTATGAGCACACCCCGGACACTCCACTAAAACTCCATACAACCGCCGCTGTGGAGTTGCCTTCTCTTCACACAACTACGCAGATGTCGTTCGTACACACGCGTGAATGTGTGCGTTAGCGCTAGGGCTACTGAATTGTTTTATTGAATAGTTGTGCCCCTTGAGTTCACCTGGTGACGTAGTCTATAAACTTGCTATAATGTTGAGTTACATAAATAGAATGGAGCCAAATTAAACTATTCTAATTAAAAGGGTGTTTGCACAGATTTCTAAATTGTTTCAGAAATCTGTGGGTGTTTGTATTGCCGCGTAAAATGAAACGAAACCGATGATAGATTAGATCAGGTACCTAGGTGTCTATTTCTGTTTGTAGGTAAACATTCATATTTTATTTTACACTTACCCATGAAGGAAACTATTCTGTTACTACAATTATTCCTCCAGGCATTATCAATCCGTGCTTGGGCACGTAAGTTACTGGCTGTGTGAGTTACGAACTTTGAGTTAAAAACGACTTCGTTATTATAAATAAATAAATATTGGTAGACAATTCACACACAACACCATCTGACCCCAAACTAAGCAAAGCTTGTAATATTATAAAGCAACGTTATTGAAAAGTTTCTAATCTTACGTTATTTTAAAGTCAAAGTCAAAGTCAAAGTTCTTTATTGATAAATGTACAATTTACACGTCAATTTATTTAACAAACAACTTTATTGTGAGTTTGCCATCACTATATAAAAACTCGCTGTAATTATAAAAAGTTTGATCGATAAGCCAGCTTTTTAATCGGTTTTTGAAGCTACCCGAACTCGGTGCTAATTTAACTATTTTAGGAAGAGTGTTATATACTTCCGGTCCCATAATGTGAGTCAGTTTTTCCGATCTCGCGAGAGAGTGAGGTATACTATCCAGCTTGTCAGCGTTACGTATATTGCGCGAATGTCACTCTCCTCGCGTGTCGTATTTTATCATCAGGAAATTAAATAAAGCTTTTAATCTTGTACCGTTTAGTTGACGGACAGCCGTAAACAGCACAACAACCCACCATGATGATATTTCATTAGGAATTAGATGTTCGATACCAGCCCTTCGTTGAGTGCTCCTAGCGTATCCGAAACGGCCTGAGGGGTGAAGAAGCTTGAAATTGGCGGGGGTGGGGAGTGTCCGTTCTATCTGTATTATCTATTCTATGCTATGAGTGTCACAAACGCTAAAAACTTACATACATTTCGTTAGGAATTAGATGTTCGATACCAGCCCTTCGTTGAGTGCTCCTAGCGTATCCGAAACGGCCTGAGGGGTGAGGAAGCTTGAAATTGGCGGGGGGTGGGGAGCCGTTCTATCTGTATTATCTATTCTATGCTATGAGTGTCACAAACACTAAAAACTTACATACTTACAAACTTACTTACTGCTCTACGTGTTACAAGGGACTGATTATAGTTGTGATACGGATTCCAATTATGTGCCAGATAGCGAAGAAGATAGGTTACTTAATGTTAATGCTAAAACTTAATGTATTAGGTTAAAAAAATAGATATATACCAAGTACATAGTGAAAATGCTTCTGATGATGAAACCCCAACACCGTTGTTAGAAGCCGCCAAGAAGCAGGAAGCAGTTTTAAGTACATATAGCGCAAGAAATGCATACTTCGATGAAGAAACTATTGACGACCTCTCTAATTTAGAAGTTCAGAATAAGTCAAAAAGGACGTGCGAAAAAAGGTCGTAAAAGAAAATATCCAGACCATACTTTAGCCCAAAAAAAAAGAAAGGAAGTATAAAAATTTACCATTCAATGCAAAAACTATATATAAAATTTTATTTAAGTATCCGTGGTCCTTAACTTTGGGCCTCATAACGAAGCTCAAAGTCACACAGCGAGCTATGGAGAGGGCTATGCTCGGAGTCTCTTTGCGATACAGAATCCGTAATGAGGATATTTGCAAAAGAACGAAAGTGGCCGATATAGCTCAAAGAGTAAGCAAGCTGAAGGGGCAATGGGCAGGCCACATCGCTCGCAGAACTGACAAGCGATGGGGAAGAAAGGTTCTCGAGTGGCGACCGCGAACCGGAAGACGCAGTGTTGGACGACCTCCCACTAGATGGACAGATGTCCTCATAAAGGTCACTGGAAACCACTGGTTGCAGGTTGCGCAGGACCGTTCGTTGTGGAAATCTAGGAGGGAGGCCTATGTTCATCAGTGGACGTTTTGCGGCTGATGATGATGATGATAAATTATTTGTTTTAATGCTTCAAAATTGTTCGACAAACTTGTGGTATGAATTGTGATATATGGTTTGGAAACACGGTAAAATGACTCGGCTTCGTTAATTTATTCCAGTTGCTAAGAACGATAACGTTACTTCTAATTTTATGTTTGCTGGTAATTCATCTCTTATCAGAATGTCTTGGCGCTGAATCGAGCTCTGTATAAGTGAAAGTAGCTCATCAAAGTTTCCAGTTACAGGTGGTACAGGAAAAACTTTTTTGATTTCATTAATATTAGCAACAATTAAAAGATGAACTTATTCAGAAGGTGTTTCCAGATGTTTCTCAAAATTACAGAAACCATGATTGGTTGAGCGAACGAGCTATACTGGTTGCAAAAAACATAGATGTAAATGAATTGAATTTCAAAATTCAAGAACAAATTACAGGTGAATTAAGGATATATAAATCAGTTGATTCGGCTACTAATCAAGATGATGTAGTCAACTATCCACCGGCATTTTTAAACTCGCTGGATTTGCCAGGATTGCCACCTCACAATCTTCAATTAAAGGTTGGATCGGTGGTTATAATGTTGCGAAATATCAACCAACCGCGTCTTTGCAACGGTACACGGTTAGCGATAAAAAAATTACTAAACGATGTGATAGAAGCAACTATACTCAAAGGAAAGTATAAAGGAGAAGATGTTCTCATACCGCATCCCAATGATTCCGACTGATGTGCCATTTGAGTTTAAACGACTACAGTTTCCAGTGCGGCTTGCTTTTGCTATGACTATAAACAAGTCCCAGGGGCAATCATTAAGTGTTTGTGGTATTAATCTAGAAAACCCATGTTTCTCACATGGTCAATTGTATGTTGCCTGTTCCCGTGTTGGAAAACCATCAGATTTGTTTATCTATGCGCCAGGTCATCAAACAAAAAACATCGTATACCACAAAGCACTACAATGATAATAATAATAATTATGATTCACATGATTAACAATAAAGCGATTACTTACTTTTAAATCCTTATATATGTTTTATTTCATTATTTTTTATTCACAACGCACTATCACCAGGGTGACGGTTCTGTCTGTTCAGGAGAATTTTTTAAAATACGTAGGCACAAAAACTGCCACATTACAAATCTTTTTGACAGGACGAAGTCTGTCGGGTCAGCTAGTTTTAAATAAATTTAAGATTTGATATGACTTAATTTTCTAGTTCAAGTTCTGTTTTATATTTTGTTTGTTCTTTAAATTGATATTAAATAGTTGTAAATTAGTGTGTTGGATTTTATATTGCATCCAATGACCCTCCACACTACACTTCGAAACCACAATCCGAGGGAGCCGCGGTGGAAAGCGGCGCCCAAAACTTTACTATTGTTCCAGAGTTCAAAGTCCAAGGTTCATTTCCAAAGTTCAGGGCTAACCCTAAACTTCATCGTTACGTAACAGCATCAGTACTCCTTTCGGTCACCACTTCGAAGTCCCGGAGGGGTGGATGCCTATCTCCACCCCGACCGTGTCTACGCCCGCTTTGCACCCCCGCTGGATCTGCCTGTTACGAACATCAGGGAAGTGCCTCTAACCAACACATCGAAGGAAAGCAAACCTACTATAGTGTGACTCTTGGCCTTTTCAACCAACAAATAAATTTGTTGAACATTTCGCCTATACTCTCATTTTTTAGTATATATAAGTACTCGTATAGTGAAATAGCATTAGTGTGAGTACTGTGAACGTGCCAGCTTTCGTTAACCGGCCTGTACTTACATACTACAATCGATGAATAAAGTAAAAATTGCGGGAGGAACTCAGCAAGGGAAGCAACAGATGCTACGCTTGTGGGCTGACACCACCTCTTTACTTAACGCAACTTTCCTTACAAATCACATTCAAATAGTTTTTCTCCAGTAAAACATTTAAGATTTCAGCAATCGATGAATAAAGTAAAAATTGCGAGAGGAACTCAGCAAGGGAAGCAACAGATGCTACGAGTACCTTTGTGGGCTGAGATCACCTCTTCACTTAACGCAACTTTCCTTACATATCACATTCAAATAGTTTTTCTCCAGTAAAACATTTAAGATTTCAGCAATCGATTAATAAAGTAAAAATTGCGAGAGGAACTCAGCAAGGGAAGCAACAGATGCTACGCTTGTGGGCTGAGATCACCTCTTTACTTAACGCAACTTTCCTTACATTACACATTCAATTAGTTTTTTTTAGCAAAGCTTTTAAGATTTTATCCAACAAACAAAACAAATCTAATCGAGAGAGGAACTCAGCAAGGGAAGTAACAGATGCTACGCTTGTGGGCTAAGACCACCTCTTTACTTAACGCAACTTTCCTTGCATATCACATTCAAATAGTTTTTCTCCAGTAAAACATTTAAGATTTCAGCAATCGATGAATAAAGTAAAAATTGCAAGAGGAACTCAGCAAGGGAAGCAACAGATGCTATGCTTGTGGGCAGAGACCACCTCTTTACTTAACGCAACTTTCCTTACATATCACATTCAAATAGTTTTTCTCCAGTAAAACATTTAAGATTTCAGCAATCGATGAATAAAGTAAAAATTGCGAGAGGAACTCAGCAAGGGAAGCAACAGATGCTACGAGTACCTTTGTGGGCTGAGATCACCTCTTCACTTAACGCAACTTTCCTTACATATCACATTCAAATAGTTTTTCTCCAGTAAAACATTGAAGATTTCAGCAATCGATTAATAAAGTAAAAATTGCGAGAGGAACTCAGCAAGGGAAGCAACAGATGCTATGCTTGTGGGCTGAGACCACCTCTTTACTTAACGCAACTTTCCTTACATATCACATTCAAATAGTTTTTCTCCAGTAAAACATTTAAGATTTCAGCAATCGATGAATAAAGTAAAAATTGCGAGAGGAACTCAACAAGGGAAGCAACAGATGCTACGCTTGTGGGCTGAGACCACCTCTTTACTCAACGCAACTTTCCTTACAAATCACATTCAAATAGTTTTTCTCCAGTAAAACATTTAAGATTTCAGCAATCGATGAATAAAGTAAAAATTGCGAGAGGAACTCAGCAAGGGAAGCAACAGATGCTACGCTTGTGGGATGAGATCACCTCTTTACTTAACGCAACTTTCCTTATATTACACATTCAATTAGTTTTTCTCTAGCAAAGCTTTTAAGATTTCATCCAACAAACAAAACAAATCTAATCGAGAGAGGAACTCAGCAAGGGAAGTAACAGATGCTACGCTTGTGAGCTAAGACCACCTCTTTACTTAACGCAACTTTCCTTGCATATCACATTCAAATAGTTTTTCTCCAGTAAAACATTTAAGATTTCAGCAATCGATGAATAAAGTAAAAATTGCGAGAGGAACTCAGCAAGGGAAGCAACAGATGCTACGCTTGTGGGCTGACACCACCTCTTTACTTAACGTAACTTTCCTTACATATCACATTCAAATAGTTTTTCTCCAGTAAAACATTTAAGATTTCAGCAATCGATTAATAAAGTAAAAATTGCGAGAGGAACTCAGCAAGGGAAGCAACAGATGCTACGCTTGTGGGCTGAGATCACCTCTTTACTTAACGCAACTTTCCTTATATATCACATTCAAATAGTTTTTCTCCAGTAAAACTTTTAAGATTTCAGCAATCGATGAAAAAAGTAAAAATTGGAACTCAGCGAGTTACTCTATTGTATGATGTATGACGTGTAACATTGGTTATTAATAAAATGATTATGATTACTTAATGCTGAATTACAGGTCACATTCTGAGGAGAAGCAGTAGCAACAGCAGCACATATAGTGAGCCGCTCAACCACCTCTGCTTTATCTGGCGAAACACTGCACGGAATATGGACCAGAGAGAGATCAAACCTCAGTCATATTAGTATATTCGGATGTTCCGCTATAGTGCACATACCGAAAGAACTGATAACGAAGCTTGATTAAAGTCACGTAAATTAATCTTTTTTGGATACAGTGACAGTACAAAGGAATATCTATTCATCGATCCTGAAACCAAGCAAAGAATTATAAGTAGAGAGTATCCACAAGAAAGAGAAATACTGACCTGACAATTCACTTGACACTTCAACGGAATTAAATATTACTTTGAGACCACTACAGCGGAGTATGAGAAACCGAAATGATGATGATCATCAAAGTTCATCATCACTGATGTGTCAAAATGTGGGGTCGACAATCAATTTACTTAACAATGATCCACAAACTCTTCAAGAAGCTTTAAGCAGTGTGACATGTTTTCGTCACAGATCCAAAATTATCAGTCTTTAGGATCGAAATATGCTTCGATTGAGGTAAAATTAGACTAGAACGGGATTATTTGATGGTTAAAACCTAAACTTATTGTTCCACTGTCTGGGTGACAGATAAAAAAATATTGATTTTGACAATCGGGACTGTCACTGCTAGTTTCGCTTCGTCTGTCATTGAATCCTTTCATTCGCCCCTTTCATCGCCCTATAAGTCTTATGTCCAACATCTATAAAGTATTCTCAAAGATTATTTAAAAACGGGTCGAAAGAGCACTTGATGAACATCAACCTATAGAGCAGGCTGGATTTCGTAAAAACTACTCTGTGATTGATCACATCCATGTAGTGCGTCAAATTCTAGAGAAGTACCATGAATACCACCTCACATACTATATAGCATTTATCGACTATAGCAAAGCGTTTGACTCCCTAATACACAAAAATATTTGGGAAGCGTTAGTAGAACAAGGGATAGAACATATATGTATATTAAAATTAACGTGGTTGTTACACATATTTAATTGGATAACGGGACACTCACGTATATACGGTCGGTCAATCCGACTCGAGTTTCGGCCGCGTCCGGCGGCCTTTTTCAAGGAGAGTGCACGCGCGCGACGGCTGCCCGTTTGGCACTGCGGGCTGCCGCACGGCGCGCACGCAAGCTCAACGGCTGTTACGGGGGTGCAAGTGAGGGGGTGCGAGAGGGTTGCGCAGGTATACACTCGAACTCTTCATCACTGGTGAGCTGCGAGTCGGGAACATTGCAGCACACTGAGCTCACTGTGTCTTCACTCATATCGGGAACACCATGCCGAGTACTATGGAGGCATGACTTTAAAGTTGACTTCCATTAGAACATTTCTCTCTTTATGCTAATATTAATTTATTTTCCAAAATATAATCGATATAAATTAAAATAGGACTTACCGATGGTACGATATGCCTCTTTTGGATAAATTTTGGTCCCGGCTATCGTTCTTACATGCGCAATACGGCATGATTGGTTACTTTTCATTCAAAATCGCTGATGAGAGTACTGCAGTAGTGACGAAGCACGACTGAAGTATGCGAAAGGGGCGTCGACCTCCAAGTACGCGGAGCTCCGCTTACTTAGTACTACGTTTGCCTCGCCTACATGCTACTACTTCTCCTTGATGTATGTTCTGTGAGTGCTCCACTACGTGACCAAGGTCATTACCAAATATGTAAAATTTGACTGAATATGAGGCGTTATACTCAAAAAAAGTGCCAGATCTTACATGTTCGTCTTTCGAGACATCGAAGACAAAACAAGTGTTGATTTTGGATATGTTGTTTTACACCTACTACTCGAACCTCATCTTTGTATCATCATCATTCTCTTAATTTGAGTGCATATAACGTGCAATAAATAAAATATAATAAGGTGTTATGTTTTTATAACTGACCTAATTTGGCACCACACCAATTACTGGCACTTCTGTGTTTAAACCTTTTTAATAAAAATCCTCCTAATCTCATGGTGTTGCAACTTGTTTAAATATATTAGTACAATTCTGAGCTACCAAACTGGCAACACATGAAAAAAAAGAAAAGACAATGGCGTCGGAACGTCAACAACAGCTGAACGTGTCTCGATTTGATCAGTGAAAATTATTTTTTGCTGAGGTAAGAGCGTTTTTGATATCATAGAATTTTAGTTATTTAAGTATTTATAATGTGTGTTATGATTTAAAACAAATTCAGTACGTATTATTCCAACTATTTGAACAAGTACTCGTATTACAAAGAATTGCATTGTTTTTATTATTTTATCACAGTGCCAACATTTGGTATCCAAAAATGACCATTTTCTAATTTATTAAGCAAAAGCCGTTAGTTAGGCGGTAGAAGGCCGGATCTCTCTTACACTCTCGTTCTAATCTGACTATATCTATCTCGCTCTATCCATTCGTAGGAATTTAGTTTAGTGGTAGGACTCTTGGCAGAGTCCGCCTGAGGAAGTACCACACTTTTGCCAGTTATTCTACCGCCAAGCAGTGATGTGCAAACATTACTGTGTTCCGGTCTGAATTGTAATCTACCGTATTTTTTACCTGGTAACACCGTATTTTTGACCGAACGAGTTGGAGACACTGCTCCCTCTCTATATGAAATGAAATTTATTTATTCAGTTTAAAAACATTACTTAAAACAATATAGCTTAGGTACTCACATAATATGTTCAGAAAAAAGTATCTAATCATGTGTACACTGGTACCCACACTAGGGCAACCTGTGTCGTGGGTACCAGGCATATCCATTACAGAAATACAAAAACTAATAAAACTATGAGAAATACAATCTGACTATAGGTATATGTAAAAAGAAAAGAGGTGTATTTAATACAAAACACACAATTAGATCTATTATTAACCCTCGGCATGCCTGGTAGGGTCTGAGAGACCCACCGCTGCAGTTAAATCGTTACAATTCATTCAAATTTGAATTCCGCGCGTAACTGCTCTCAGTAGCTGGCCGATGTGAACTTAGTTACGCTCTCCACCTCAGTTCGGGGCGTACTCCAGTAGTGAAAGGATGTGCGTAAAGTGCTTTCGGGTCCCACTGACCCCACCAGGCATACGGCGTGACATTTTTATGTAAGTATTAATTAGTTTTTTCTGTAATTTTGTGACTTATTTGCTAATAATAAAAATTTTATATTTACTGGGAACACGTTTTTTTTATGAAACACTAGATTTTGACTGTTTTAGTTTGGGGTCCTAAAGATTTTACAAATTTTATAGGTTTTATTTATGAAGATTTTTACTTTACTTCGATTTCAACTTATGCTATCGTATTCTTTTATAGTTCAAAATGGAGAGACACATACGTGACAGTGACGTCATTAGTTTGCTACTCGAGGAGCTGGACGAAGATCATGAAGATAATATTGTTTTCAACTCCAACGATGAAGAGTCTCATGAGGTCACAGAAGAAAACTGTGAAATTGATATGGATGCTTTGGAGGAAGACGTCCATATCATCATAAACTAACCGCTGTCGGTACAATGATATCAAACAAAGCTTGCATACCTCAAAAAATTCAAAGCAAGTAATCGAGAACAGAATTCATCGATCTTCAGATTTCAAAAAAATATGACTTGGGTATCATACTTCCCAAAACCTAAAAAAAAAGTGTTCATGCTGTTATCTCTTCATCATGATATGGAAATTGTGTCAAGCGAGAAGCAAAAACCAGCCGTTATAACATTCTATTACAAAACGAAGAGTGGTGTTGTCAACGTTGACAAGCTTATTAGATCTTATGATGTATGAAAAACTCCAGAAGATGGCCGCTCACGCTTTTTTTCTGACTGCTGAACTCTGCAGGAATAAATGCAAAAATCATCCAAATGCTCAACTGCCCTGCCATAAAAAACAATCGCAGAAGTTTTATCAAAGATCTGGGTATCGCACTGATAGAATCACATCTACAATCAAGACAAAAACACTCTTCTTTCTACAGATCTTCACAAACGAATTGCCAACCAACCGTATTGGTCTCCAACAAGACCCACCTGTAAAAAAACAGCTCCAGGTGTAAGACGTAGATGCCACGTTTGTCCGTCAAAGAAAAACCGCAAAACGCAATACATCTGTGAGATGTGTAAGCGCCATGTGTGCCTCGATCATGCAATTTTCCAGTGCGAAAATTGCTTCGAAAACAAAGCTCGTGAAGATGATGTTGGAAATGAAGAAGACTAATTATTTTAGCTTAGAATATAAGATAATATATGTGCCTAATGTTTCCCAAAGTCTGATTGAGATATCTTTTGTATAAGTTGATTTTGCATGTTTGTAAACACAAGATGTTAATTTTACGTTGAAAAATGTATACCGAGTTTAATTATTAAAATTATTAAAAGATATTGTGGATTCGACAACGTATTTTGTTTAAAACCCTTTAAAGTTTCTTTAATTTTATTATTAAACCATAAATGTTTCTAATTGACATCAATTTGTAGGTAAAAAAATAATTGAAATTTAGGGTCTCGCAGACCCACCAGGCATGCCATGTAACTTTTTTCCACCAGGCATGCCGAGGGTTAAAGAAACTAATTAACACTAATAATAATAACTACAGAATATGTAATTAAAACCTACAGCTGATGATTATATTGATACATATAAGTGTATATCCATATATTATGTCATATATATATATATATATTATGTCATAAATATATGTATATTATGATGGTAGTAGATACATATATTGCTATGTTAAATATATTAACATCGGATCTTTCAAAACCGCATCAATAGTGTAATCTATAGTGATCTTTCTTAGATTGTGAAAACTGGCTTATCCAGAAGGCTCAGAAGCCCGAGTATGATCCGATGATTTTAAATTCATATGCTAATATAACTTAAGCTAGGTTTTAACCTACAGTTGCTGTAAGTTACACCTCTCTAATTTCCGTGTAATAAATGTGTGGTTCCGATCTATAAGCAGTAATAAATGTTTGAATTTTTTGAAGTCTATTGTTATTTTTATCATGCTAAGGAAGATAGAAAGAAGTAAGGAGGCTAGCCCGTTTTGCACCTTATGCCTTACGTCTAATTTACATCCAGCTGTAGTGAGCAGGGAAGTGGGCAGGACGAGTATGTAAACGTATACTTATCTTGCCACTGCTTAATGCCACTCGCGCTGCCCAGCGCTCCCTAATACCTCGTTTACACTCAGTGTGCGTCCAGACTGCGAGCCTAGCGCGGTTGCGACGACGGGTGCGAATTATCAAACACAAGAAACGCGCCTTTGTGTCCATAGTGCAGTGACTTAGGCGGAAGCCTAGCGCGATGGGCTCGAGCGAGACAGCGCGCGTTGTTTTCAAACGTTTGTGTCCGCGCTTTCTGGCCACACTACGGACCTAGCCAACATGCGATTTAAAGCGCGGGTGGCGGGGATATCAAACCAGTCCGGTCTTGTCGCTCGGCGTTTGCGCGTCTGCTTATTATTTGGTTTCATTTAATTACACGTTTTTGTAAAATGGCGTTGAATACTGAACTGTTTATAAGTGCAATTCAATCTAAACCACCTATATGGCAAAGTAAACATGTACACCACAATAGCCGCAGTATTACAAGAAAGTTGTGGAAAGAAATAAAATAACAATTTCCTGAAAGTGAAGGTAAGTTTAATATTAGATATATATTTATTACATTCTTAAAAACTGTTCCCAGAAATAATTTGTGAATTTTATCCTAACATTTTTTGCTCTTCGTGATGGATTATTATTTACTCCGAGGTTTCTCTGATAATTTTGATTTTCATTTATTGGCGGGTTAGACAGCACATGATCAATATCCAGATCGACATCGACGTTTAAATCCATTACAACATTGTGCAATATACACGCAGCTTTTATTATAGACAAGGCATTTTTCCTGTTAGTTTCGATAGGTTTTAGTAATATTCTCCATTTACATGTTAAAATGCCAAATGCGCACTCGATTGTTTCAATATTAAATTTTTTTCTTTCGTTATTAAGTACTCGCTCGGGATAAGGACGCATTAAATAATGTTTCAACGGATATGCTTCATCACCCACTAGGACGAAGGGTGCAACGACATCAGAATTTGCAAGTCTCTTTGGCATAGGAACTTTGTATCTATTTTTTGTTCTATAAGTTTGTATAGTTTTGATGCAACGAAAGTACCACCATCACTTTGCTTGCCTCGACCGCCAACTTCAACTGCTATAAATCTCGTTTTTGCGTCAGCTACAGCTTGCATAAAAATTGTATTTCTTTTTTTATAGCTCCAATGTGCTGAACCACTTTTAGGTGGTTTTTTTATCTCGCAATGTTTCCCATCAATTGCTCCGATGCAGTGGGGGAAATTCCAGGTAGCTTCAAAATCTTCTGCAACAGCTTTCAGACGTTGTTCAGTAGGTGTCGGCATGTGAATAGGAACTAAGTCAGTCCATAAAACACGGCATGTTTCGTGAACTATTGATGCAAGGGTACTTTTCCCCATACGAAAACTGTAAGCCAGTGCTCTAAACGGAGTTCCAGTTGACAGAAACCTGAAAAATAAATGTGAATTAAACATATTATTGTTACAGAAAAACAACTGCGCAAGAAGTGGAAAAATCTTCGTGATCAGTTTCGAAAAGAAAAAAAGAAATTCCCTACTCCGCGATCTGGTGACGGTGGTGACGATACAGAGAGTACCTGGCCTTACTTTCAACTTATGCAATTTATAAACGATGACATAACACCCGAACCCATGACGGGAAACCTGCATGACAGCGATTCGGAATCCATTAACGAGTCCTCTCATAATACTGAGTCGACATTCACTAATGTGACTAGTCCAGGTTCATCAACCAACAGTCGCTCAAATGCGCCAAAGCGCAAAACTGCCTCAGATTATAGAGATGACCTTATAGAATGCGAACGTAAAAAAAAATCTCTAATAGAACAGAAAATGAGCTCTACTCATGAGCAGCTGGAGAAATGTGACGATTATCATTTTTCATGAGTCTCCTGCCTCAAATGAAGCAATTTAGTGAATTACAGAAGTTACGAATTCGAAATAAAATGACCCAAGTCATAATAGATGAGACAGAAAGGATGCAGTTTTCTTCTCATCAGGGGTTCGAGGACAATTATAGAGGAGGGTATTCTACCGGAAACTACAATAATTATTATCTTTATGATTACCAACAGCTTTTAACACAACTGACAGAATTAATTTCTAGATAAATAAAAAATTATAATTATTTAAATCTTGTTTTATTCTTACCTTAGAGTTATGAACAATTTCTCCTTAGGACTAATACTTTTGCGAAAGTTTGTATCTTCTTTGGTTATTTTATCTGATATTTTACTTAAAATGTAATCAAATGTCGATATGGGCATTCTAGTGTACTCAAAAAATTTTGTAGGATATAATCTCAATTTTTCATACAAATTATAAAATTCACCACATTGTTCTGTTTTTATTTATTTCGTGCACACTATCTCTCATGATGAGCACCTCACATCGTAGGATAGGATTAGTATCTAGAAAAATACCAAATCGTCGTCCATGGTTTGCAACACCTGATAAAACGTCTAGCCGCTTCGAAAGGTCGCGTGTCACTGTGGCCACCTCACGCCCCCGCATCTCGCACCCGCCTAGGCCTCAGTCACCGCGCATTCAGTGTGGACGCACACTCAGCCTGAGTTAGCAGGGAAGTGAGCGGCGCGAGTGTGTAAACACGATACTTCTCATGCCATTGCCGCAGCCACTCGCGCTGCCCGGCGCTTCCTTGGTTGTCGGTTTTTCGTGCGCGAGTCAAAGGACTGGCAGCGCGAGTGGCAGCGTGTGTTTACATTCAGCCTTCTCGCTCACTTGTCGCCCGGCGTTCTGAGCGGAAGGACGTGTTGTTTTTTTCTGTTTAATTCTATCACCATTACGTCAGCATTTACTATGTCGCTAGAGTGGAGTAATGAAGAAGTAATACAGTTTTTGGAGTTGTATGAAAGTGAACGAATAATATGGGATCCACGCGATAAAAATCATAAAATGAAGCATAAAGTACACGATGCGTGGAATCGAATCAGTACTCAAATGAACAATACTCCAATAGAAGAGCTAAAATCGAAGAAGAAATCACTTATGGCTACATTTCGACCACTCTTAAAGAAAAAGAAAGCGTCTATACGTTCTGGAGCAGGTGCCGATGATGTGTTTCAGCCAATATGGTTTCCTTTTGAAACTATGGAAAGATTTTTAGGCACACTGTATGATGACGTGGAAGAAACAATTAACACGGAACAAAGGGTAACTACCTACATTCAATTATTAAAACACTTTTTATAATAAATTAAATATTTTTTATTAAAATGATTGTTACGTTATGATTATAACAGCTTACTTAATACTACTATTTAGTTATTTACTGTATTCAAATTATGAAAATAATGTGCAAATTCAGATCGAATTTCATAAAAGTCTCTAGATGAGCGTCTTGGTACACGCGCTATTGGCCTAAGAGCTGAATTGTCTGGGTTGGGTTGATTTTGTCTCCAAGAGCCATCAATATTTACTCTGTCAACTACGGAATCAAAAGTACCCGGGGGAGCGTAAATGTTACTAGAGGTTCTACTGTTTATTAAAAAATTATGTAATAAAATACAGGTCATTGTTACTGTTGGTACATTCTCTATATCGATTTCGATTGGTTTTTTAAATATTCGAAAAACCGTAGTTAAAATACCGAAGACATTTTCTACAATGATACGAGAACTTGAAAGTTTGTAATCAAAAGTGCGTTCCATTGTGTTACAATGATGATCACCAGGAAAGGGTTTCATTATATGTTTATGTATTGCAAAAGCTCCATCACAAAGAAATACATAGGGTACATCAATTTCTCTTCCGGGTAAGGGCGCGTCTGGTGGCAAATTAATAGTGCCTGTGTTAATTTTTTGCAAGAGTAAACAGTTTTGAAAAATTCCTCCATCACTAATGCGCCCCTGGCCACCAATATCAGCAGAAATAAAACGGTATTCACTGTCAACGAGAGCCATTAGTACGATGTTATATGTATGCTTATAGTTGTAATATTGTGAGCCACTGTGTGGTGGACATTTAATTACAATATGCTTCCCATCTATAGCTCCGACACATCGAGGAAATTTCCTCCTAAATCCCGCTTCTATAGATAACCATTCCGCTGGTGATTGTGGTAACTGAAACAGAAAAAAATATATTTATTTAAATTTTTAGAATTATCAAACTGAACACGAGGCACAATCTCCAGATGTCGAACCGCCACTTCAATCACCACCATCATACCAGCAAATCAGTTCGCCGTCACAGTCAGTTCCTTCGCCATCACAGGCAGACCCATCATGGACACCAGTATATAATAAGCCAAAAAAAGGGGAAAAAAGACCAAGCCTTGACATAGATGAGGCTCAAAATAAAATATCTCAGACTTTAGGCACTTTGAACCAAGTGTTAAAAAATAAAAGTACTAAAAAAGAAAAGAATGAAGACGAGTGTGATCTTTATGCGGACCTCTTAGCTAATAGATTACGAAAATATCCCGAGTCAATGCGGGGAAGAATTATGTACCAAATAGATGGGTTACTTTTGCAAAATCCTTATCCAATCATCGACCATCAAGTTGAACGACCATCAAATCGTTCATCGGTAACGTCATCGCAATCACAGTATTCAGATTACCAAATCACATCAAACCCACCGATTCAACAATCTCAACGTTTTTATATCCAACCAACGGGACAGTCTGACACACCAGTAGCGATCAGTATCCCAGAAATGAGCCAAGAAATTAATGACATTTCAGCTTCACCACGCCATGTGATGCTACAAACTTCATCAAAACAATATGTCTTGCCACCAAGAGTACTGTCCAGATGCCCGGAAAGAAGTGTTACACCTCAAAACCAAATGAATGTGATTGAAAGAGCCTACTGGGATGCTAGCCAGAATTGAATTCTATTATTTTATTTGTTTAGATTATTTCATTTTATTAGTGATTTCCTGCGCAGTGTAGTTTTGATTATACCTACTTATCATTTGTATAATTTAATATAATAAAACATAATTTTAAAATACTTGTATTACTCACCTTAATTTGGTCCTTGAGAACAGAGTTGATAGAATCAGAAAATGTCATTCTGCAAAAGCTAGAAAACTCGCCACCTTCTTCGGAAGTCAACTCCATAAAAAAAGTATTTATGCTGTTTCTGTAACAAAAATATAGGTAGGTAAGATTATTCATCATTCACATCGTCGAAGTACTATGCGAATCAAATAGGAACAGATTTCTCGGCCATATTGAATGTGTTCCATTCGCGCTATTTTGAACGCAAATTTAAAAATAGAACAGGATATTCAGGCGAATGGAACATATTCAATATGGCCGAGAAATCTGTTCTTATTTGATTCGCATGGTATGCACTTATAAGAAGTTATAGTGAGTACTTACGTCGTTCGATTCTGATGAATTTTTTTCATCCACCATCTTCTTTTGCGATAGCGCCTTTTTTTTATTAGATTTCTTTTTAAAACGTTTATGTAATTACACTAAGCAGACATACAGCTGTCGCCGCAACAACCTCAACGTCAGCCATGATTGCCAGTTGCCCAGTAAAGAAGTGAGGGTTGAGTGTAAACAACACGCACTCGCGTCGACGCTGCCGCGGCAATATTTCCGGCAGCGCGAGTAGCAGGAGAAGCGGCTGAGTGTAAACGAGGTATAAGGAAGATAGAAAGAAGTAAGGAGGCTAGCCCGTTTTGCAACTTATGCCTTATGTCTCATTTACATCTAGCTGTAGTGAGCAGGGAAGTGGGCAGGACGAGTATGTAAACGTATACTTCTTTTGCCACTGCTTAATGCCACTCGCGCTGCCCAGCGCTCACCAAAAGAGCGGTTTTAGTGCGGACTTCAAAGGACCGGCAGCGCGAACGGTAGGGCGTGTTTACATTCTGCTCAATCGTTCAGTTGACGCCGGGCTCCCGGAGTGGTTAAACGTGTATCTGCTGTGCGTTGCAAACACAAAGTACAAAACATGAATTTAGTTGCAACTGTCTGCTTAGTGTAATGAATTACATAAACGTTTTAAAAAGAAATCTAATAAAAATGCCGTGCGATTGGAGCAACGACATTGTAATTAAGTTTTTAGAATTATTAGAAACTGAACGAGTTATTTGGGATGTAAACGACAACAATTATAAACAAAAACACAAGGTCCACGATGCCTGGAAGCGATTGAGTGACGCCTTGGTCATTCCGATCGAAGAACTCAAAGTGAAAAAAAATCCCTAATGGCTACATTCAGGCCCCTTTTGAAAAAGAAAAATAATTCGATGAGATCGGGTACAGGTGTAGAGGATTTATACAAACCAATATGGTTTGCATTTGATACCATGGAAAGGTTTTTGGGGCCCACTTTTACTGTAGATGATACAGTAAATACGGAAGGAGAGGTAAACTGATTTTAAACACTTTATTTTATATTATGTTACTATACTCGATCAGTTTAGGAAGTTAACAAAAGGTAAACAATCTTGGTAGGTATGACTTTATGTTTAAAAACTCAGTTTAGAAACAAAATGCAGCTAAAAATTAATGTAAATATAACAACTATATAATCAATTAAACCATTATTTTAAGTAGTTTATTTGTTTCATGTGTATTTGTATAAAAAGTTCTACTAAGATTGTTTACCTTTAGTTAACTACCTAAACCGATGGAGTATAGTTTATGTAGGATTGCACTAGGTGATTAAAACATATATTTTCTAATAGGTATTTATTATGTTATGTAACTATTTATTTATTGTATACTTATATATATATATATAATGTCCATATATTATTATTATAGCGGTGGAATAAACAATGTGTTGCTCTGTAAATAAACATTTATTTGCTTTAGTTATGCATACAATTCAACCAAATGACTTTTACATTATAAGTACCTACTAAGTATAACACTACAGTACAATACTAAAGAAAACCTACTTGTAAATAAAGAAACGACATTTAACGTTTATTATTCACCGTGTCTTATTATATTCCATATTTTCAATTAATACACAGCCTTAGCACATTACATCAATCCATTTCTTCATAACCTCTCAGATCATGACATTCATGACCTGAGCAAAAAAAACTATCTGACAGTTCTTCTTTTACCGACGGAGTAGGTTTAATTCTGTACAGTGCAATCTATTTGCTCTAACTCATTTACCGACGGAACGAGTCGCGGCGTACTTCAAATTAAAGGAATGAATAAACTATTTCTTTATATATATATACACAGAAACCATTACAAATTCAAATTTAAGCATTTTTAGTATTTATGATACAACAAGGCATTAACCGGTTATTTAATTTTTGCATGATAGCTACTAAACCGAGCCACCAGAAAATGCGGTCTATTTGCTGTACCTACAGTGTAGTTTTTTAACTGATATGTTATGAAAATAATTTCCAAATTCTGATCGGATTTCTGTAATGTTTCTTGGAGCACGTCTACCAATGAGTGGTAGTGACCTTATAGCTGATGTTGAAATATCTGTAACGTTTTGTCTCCAACTGCCTTCAGCATATTGCCCATTTCTGATGGAATCTAAAGTTCCTGGAGGTGTGTAAATGTTCTGAGAAGATTTGCTTTTTCTTTAAAAAATGTGTAACAAAATACATGTCGTACAATATGTGGTACCGTTTCTACTTTGAGTTCTATTGGTTTCTTAAAAAGTCTAAATACAGACGATAACACACCAAAAGCACTTTCAACGATTACACGAGTGCTAGAAAGTTTATAATTAAATGTGCGCTCTACAGTGCCAATATCGTGACAACCAGGAAAAGGCTTCAATATATTTTTATGTAAAGCAAAAGCTCCATCACCGACAAACAGATATGGGACATTTATTTCTCTTCCCGGTAGTGGAGAATCTGGTGGCAAGTTAAGAGTGTAATTTTCTATTTTTTGCCAAAGAAAGCTATGTTGAAAAATTCCTCCATCGCTTATACGTCCTTGTCCACCGATATCGGCAAAAACAAAATTATAAATACTATCTACTAAAGCCATTAGTACAATACTACGAGGGGTGATCCAAAAGTAATGATAATCAATAATAAACACAATGAATAAAATCAAAAACTAAATTTATTTCTCAACATAGTCTCCTAGCAAGTCTATACATTTAGTCCATCTCTTTACTAAACCTAAAATTCCCTTAGAAAAAAAATCTTTATCTTGACTCTCAAAAAAGTCCTCAACCGCGGCCATCACGTCGCTATCATCGTCAAATTTCTTGCCCCGGAGGTGTTCCTTGAGTCGTGGAAAGAGATGGAAGTCACTGGGGGCTAGATCTGGTGAATAGGGGGGGTGTTCCACCAGCTCAAAGCCCGCTTCCTGAATGGCAGCCATGGCAATTGCAGCTTTGTGAACCGGTGCGTTGTCTTGATGGAACAGCACTCCAGCCCGCAGTTTGCCTCGCCTTTTCTCCTTAATAGCCTCCCGCAATCTTCTTATTTGTTCTGCATAGTAGGAGCCTGTAATAGTGGCCCCTTTTCCAAGTAGTCCACCATGATTATTCCTTCAGCGTCCCAAAAACAGACGCCATAACCTTCCCTGCTGAGCTTGACACTTTGAATTTCTTCGGCGTCGGTTCATCGGATCGTTTCCATGTTATCGATTGTTGTTTTGTTTCAGGATCAAAATGGTGGATTGTAACGTTACATATTGGCTTTAAACAATATGTAAGCGTACATTTCCTACTAAAATCATAATTCATTGGAGACTATGTAGAAACTTAGGTACTTACATAGTGAATTTTCATACAACTAATATCTGTTCTATCGTGTCCTCACGATAAAGCATATTTTTCTGATCATAATATTAGTATTCTTCATGTATTATTTCTATTTTAAACTGTAGAAAACTACGTTTTTCTGAAAATTTTATTTATTTACTTCATGTCATAATATTTCAAAACATTCACTATTGCTTAGCAACCTCTATCATTTTCATAAGGTTGAATAGTTTTTAGGTCTAATTCTCTCTGGCCGCTAATTATAAAATAAACTGTCTCTCATTTTAGATTTGAATACCATTATTAGAATACCAAGTCTTCTTCTTCATTTACTCTTCTAAATTCTAAAATAATATTACCACTAGTTTATATATCTTTTCTTTTCGGCACTCTTTGGTTAATAACTTCTCTCCCTCACCTCAACCCTAATGGTCCTCATAGTCTCTCTTCATCTAAACCCTCATGATCCTCATTCTTTTCTTAATTTCTTCTCGCCTCATCTAAACCTTCATGGACATTTACATCAACTATTCATGGTCTTTTCTTTTTCTTAATTGTTTAATGAGCTCTAAACTCATTAACAATCTTAACCAATGAGTCTTAACTCTTGGAATTTTTATACTATGAGCCCTAAACTCATATTCTTCTTATCTTGAACCCTACCGTTCAAGATATCTTTTGAGCCCTACCGCTCATGCTTCTTCTCCTTATAAAGAGCGGATGATAACTCTTTAAATAAGCCTATTATTATCGAGCCCTTATGTTCATCCTTTTTATCATTCTTATTTTCTTCTCTCCATGGAGCGGATGATAACTCCTTAAATAAGCCGACTATTGGAGCGGTTGATGACTCCTTAAATAAGCCTGTCATCGCCGAGAGTGTATGCTTTGAGTGTTCGTCATTGAATGTGAACTTACACCCAAACAGAATGGAAGTGATGAATAAAAGATTTGAAAGGTTACTTGAATGGATTTATGGTTGTGTGAAGGCAATACCTCTCTTAAACCCTTTAGAACTTCTTTCAAAATTTTACCGAAGCGTAAAATTTCCGCAGTCGGGGGGAATAATGTAACGTTACATATTGGCTTTAAACAATATGTAAGCGTGCATTTCCTACTAAAATCATCATTCATTGGAGACTATGTAGAAACTTAGGTACTTACATAGTGAATTTTCATACAACTAATATCTGTTCTATCGTGTCCTCACGATAAAGCATATTTTTCTGATCATAATATTAGTATTCTTCATGTATTATTTCTATTTTAAACTGTAGAAAATACGTTTTTCTGAAAATTTTATTTATTTACTTCATGTCATAATATTTCAAAACATTCATTATTGCGAAGCAACCTCTACCATTTTCATAAGGTTGTATAGTTTTAGGTCTAATTCTCTCTGGCCGCTAATTATAAAATAAACTGTCTCTCATTCTAGATTTGAAAACCATTAAAGTCTTCTTGTAAAAGCTAGGAACTGAGATGGGCAGTCAGCATTTGGATTTCAAAGAAGAAGCATCACAAGATACCCTGAAAGGTGCAACGTGAAAATAGGACTGCTGTGGGCTACTACCACTGCTGATCCCTGCTGCGAGCCACTGATGTTGTGGACTGCTGTGGGCTACTACCACTGCTGATCCCTGCTGCGAGCCACTGATGTTGTGGACTGCTGTGGGCTACTACCGCTGCTGATCCCTGCTGCGAGCCACTGATGTTGTGGACTGCTGTGGGCTACTACCACTGCTGATCCCTGCTGCGAGCCACTGATGTTGTGGACTGCTGTGGGCTACTACCACTGCTGATCCCTGCTGCGAGCCACTGTTGTTGTGGACTGCTGTGGGCTACTACCGCTGTTGATCCCTGCTGCGAGCCACTGAGTGAGCTGCTGAAGCCAGGTGGATGTTGTGGTGCTGTGCGCTGTTGATCCCTGCTGTGAGCCACTGAACTCTACCGTGGGCTACTGATCCTGCTGTGGGCTGCTGATCCCTGCTGCGAGCCACGGAATCCTACCATCCTACCGTTCAAACCCTCTCAGTTCCTGTTTTTTTTTTCTTTATCTTTAAGTTACGTCTGTTTTAATTTTTTATTTCATTCCTTTTCATCTTTTTTTAAAAATATACTTGTTTCCTTAACCTTTTTCATTTACCCATCCCTATAAAGACTTTTTGTGTTCACCCTAACGTGACATTTGATACTGTTTGGCGTAAGAATTATGTTCAAAGTAACGCTGCTACCTATTTTAGTTCTAAACTAGCTCCAAAATTTATTAAATCTAAAATCATAAATAAATTGTCCCCTTTGGTTTACATTTTAGAAGATGCTAACGGTATCACTGGCAAATGGCATATCAAAGATATAAAAGGATAAGCCATCGTTTCTTAATTTTACTTTACTTTTGTTTTATCATCTCTTACTTACTTTACTTACTTTACTACATTTACCTACATTTCATTTACTAACATTCATTAATTAACCTACATTATTTTAATTACTCTTTAGTATTTTTCTAACGTATATAAACGTTACCCAAGACTTAGTGGTCTTTTTTTATTTACTTTCTCAAGTTAGTGAGCTCTAAACTCATTAACAATCTTTAACTTTAACCAATGAGTACTTAACTCTTAGAACTATGAGCCCTAAACTCATATTCTTATCTTGAACCCTGCCGTTCAAGATATCTTTTGAGCCCTACCGCTCATGTTAGCTTTTGAGCCCTACCGCTCATGCTATCTTTTGAGCCTTTATGCTCATCTTTAATTACTTTCTTCTCCTCATAAAGAGCGGATGATAACTCTTTAAATAAGCCTACTATTATCGAGACCTTATGTTCATCCTTTTTATCATTCTTATTTTCTTCTCTCCATGGAGCGGATGATAACTCCTTAAATAAGCCGACTATTGGAGCGGTTGATGACTCCTTAAATAAGCCTGTCATCGCCGAGAGTATGCTTTGAGTGTTCGTCATTGAATGTGAACTTACACCCAAACAGAATGGAAGTGATGAATAAAAGATTTGAAAGGTTACTTGAATGGATTTATGGTTGTGTGAGGGCAATACCTCTCTTAAACCCTTTGGAACTTCTTTCAAAATTTTACCGAAGCGTAAAATTTCCGCAGTCGGGGGGAATAATGTAACGTTACATATTGGCTTTAAACAATATGTAAGCGTACATTCCTACTAAAATCATAATTCATTGGAGACTATGTAGAAACTTAGGTACTTACATAGTGAATTTTCATACAACTAATATCTGTTCTATCGTGTCCTCACGATAAAGCATATTTTCTGATCATAATATTAGTATTCTTCATGTATTATTTCTATTTTAAACTGTAGAAAACTACGTTTTTCTGAAAATTTTATTTATTTACTTCATGTCATAATATTTCAAAACATTCACTATTGCTTAGCAACCTCTATCATTTTCATAAGGTTGAATAGTTTTTAGGTCTAATTCTCTCTGGCCGCTAATTATAAAATAAACTGTCTCTCATTTTAGATTTGAATACCATTATTAGAATACCAAGTCTTCTTGTAAAAGCTAGGAACTGAGATGGGCAGTCAACATTTGGATTTCAAAGTAGAAGCATCACAAGATACCCTGAAAGGTGCAACGTGAAAATAGGGCTACTAAACCCTCATGGTGTACCGCTGATATAGGGCTACTAAACCCTCATGGTGAGCCTGCTGCGAGCCACTGATGTTGTGGACTGCTGTGGGCTACTACCGCTGCTGATCCCTGCTGCGAGCCACTGATGTTGTGGACTGCTGTGGGCTACTACCACTGCTGATCCCTGCTGCGAGCCACTGATGTTGTGGACTGCTGTGGGCTACTACCACTGCTGATCCCTGCTGCGAGCCACTGATGTTGTGGACTGCTGTGGGCTACTACCGCTGCTGATCCCTGCTGCGAGCCACTGATGTTGTGGACTGCTGTGGGCTACTACCACTGCTGATCCCTGCTGCGAGCCACTGATGTTGTGGACTGCTGTGGGCTACTACCACTGCTGATCCCTGCTGCGAGCCACTGATGTTGTGGACTGCTGTGGGCTACTACCACTGCTGATCCCTGCTGCGAGCCACTGATGTTGTGGACTGCTGTGGGCTACTACCGCTGTTGATCCCTGCTGCGAGCCACTGAGTGAGCTGCTGAAGCCAGGTGGATGTTGTGGTGCTGTGCGCTGTTGATCCCTGCTGTGAGCCACTGAACTCTACCGTGGGCTACTGATCCTGCTGTGGGCTGCTGATCCCTGCTGCGAGCCACGGAATCCTACCATCCTACCGTTCAAACCCTCTCAGTTCCTGTTTTTTTTTTCTTTATCTTTAAGTTACGTCTGTTTTAATTTTTTATTTCATTCCTTTTCATCTTTTTTTAAAAATATACTTGTTTCCTTAACCTTTTTCATTTACCCATCCCTATAAAGACTTTTTGTGTTCACCCTAACGTGACAGGATCCAGGTTTCGTCCATGGTCACAAAACGTGACAAAAAATTATCCTTGTCTGCCTGGAACTTTTCGAGATTTGCTCTTGACATGTCGACTCGTTTCTTCTTTTGCTCGTCGTTTAACATTTTCGGTACCCAACGCGCGGAGACCTTTCTCATATGCAATTCGTTCACAAGGATTCTTTGAATGCTGCCATATGAGATCCCTGTGACCTCAGCTACATGCCTGATAGTCACTCTTCGATCTTCCAATACAACTTTAGTATTAAAATTAACGTGGTTGTTACACATATTTAATTGGATAACGGGACACTCACGTATATACGGTCGGTCAATCCCGACTCGAGTTTCGGCCGCGTCCGGCGGCCTTTTTCAAAACGCGAGTGCACACGCGCGGCGGCTGCCCGTTTGGCACTGCGGGCTGCCGCACGTCGCGCACGCAAGCTCAACGGCTGTTGCGGGGGTGCAGGTGAGGGGGTGCGAGAGGGTTGCGCAGGTATACACTCGAACTCTTCATCACTGGTAAGCTGCGAGTCGGGAACATTGCAGCACACTGAGCTCACTGTGTCTTCACTCATATCGCGAACACTATACCGAGCACTATGGAGGCACGGCTTCCAAGCGGGCGGCACATGCCATCCTCCATCTCTATAAAGGTCGGACGCTTACCGATTTCAATGGCCTCCCTGACCTTACGGGGTACAAAGAACTTCTCCCGTGCCAGGACCTCCGCCTAATCGAATCGAATAAAATGTTGGGCGTCCGACCTAAGAGCATGTTCCGCCACCGCAGAGCCGTTAATATCTACATTTTTCATTATCATACATTTTTCACGGAGCACATGCGCGCCATGAACCCCGTAAGGTCAGGGAGGCCATTGAAATCGGTAAGCGTCCGACCTTTGTGCGTTGGGTGCGTTCACCTGCACCCCCGCAACAGCCGTTGAGCTTGCGTGCGCGACGTGCGGCAGCCCGCAGTGCCAAACGGGCAGCCGCCGCGCGTGTGCACTCGCCTTGAAAAAGGCCGCCGGACGCGGCCGAAACTCGAGTCGGGATTGACCGACCGTATATACGTGAGTGCCCCGTTATCCAATTAAATATTTCCAATACAACTTCTTCAACTTTTTTTCACATTTTCTCCAGTGAGGGACGTCGATGGGCGCCCTTCGCGGTGTTCGTCTTCCGTCGATGTTCTTCCCAGCTTAAACTCCTTAGCCCAGCGTGCAACTGTGGAATATGGAGGAGAACAGTCCCCTAATGTTTCCACCAAGTCGCTGTGTATGTCTTTGGTAGACATTTTTTTCAAGCAGAGGTATTTAATGACAGCTCTGATTTCGTGTTTTTCCATTTTGACGTTCACTCCTTGACAGTCCGTATTCAAATGAATGTAGCTCCCGGGAATCGTGGCCTATTTATATGATTTTTTTTTCCTGAACTAGTGGGTAATTGAGCAAGTGACTGTAATTTTTTTGTATTTTTGTGTGCACTAGAAATAAAGGATTATCATTACTTTTGGATCACCCCTCGTATATGCACTTTTGTGCATATAGTATATATAGTTCGATCCGCTATGTGATGGACATTTTATTACGATATGTTTACCGTCGAGTGCTCCAACACATCGTGGGGAATTTTCTTCTAAATCCCTCTTCAATAGCTAACCATTCCTCCGGTGTTTGTGGTAACTACTAATAATATAACATATTCAATTAGTATTTCTTGTTTCAGGATAATATTTCAAAGAATGAAGTAACACAAAATGATACTACACAACAACACCAGATTACAATGAGGAGGAAGCCGTAACCTCCGATCCACCACAAAAGAAAAAAAACCAAGAAAATACACATGGATCATATTATCAGTGAAGCTGATAAAAAAATTAATGACAGTTTTGCAACTTTAAGCAACATACTGCAGCAAAAAAAAGTAGAGGCAGACGAGTGTGATTTATATGCTTCATTGTTAGCGAAAAAGTTAAGGTAATATCCAGAAAGAATGCGGAACAGTATCATGTACAAAATTGACGGTCTTCTTCTGGATAATGCTAGCCGTATTTGTGGTGAAATAGGTATTCTTAGTCTTGTCTGTTTCTTTATCAGAGGTTCAATTCTGTTCAACAGAAAATTAAAATCTGTACGAGACATTCCGGTGTATCCCACTATTTCTATTTTGTATTTCTATTGATAGAAATACTGGGCCTGATTAAGACTGATTGTCCCACTATTTCTATTGCTGTCCGCTACGACAAAAAAACACTGCATTAGCTCGTATGACTGCGTGCACTTAGAAACTATTTATTTATTTCCTCTTTAGATAAAACCTCTTGTTGTCTCATAGTTGTAATTAACTGTTATTGATTGATAGACAGCTGTCATAGCTATTATTGCTTTACGGGATAGGCGTTGGTTTTGAATTATTTAAATATTGTTAAATAATGGAGTTAATAAAAGGGGAAGGGTGTTATACTGTTGTACGAGGGTTATGAATACACTAGGCAGATAGTTTATAAGAATAACAATACGTTATGGAAATGCAATAAGCGCCACAAAACTAATTGTAAAGGTTCGATGACAGTGTCCCCGGTAAGTTTCTATCACTATAACAGAGGCTGTAAGTTGGCCATTTATTTTGTATAGGTACTGTATGTTTTATTAATATACTTATTTGAAATTTTATAGGATAACACTATAGTGAGAACCATTGAGCACTCTTCTCACTGTATTTCCGACAGCAACCAATCCGCGATCGAAGTTGCAATGAGTTGTAGTTTTGATCAAGCTGCAATGGGCAAAATAACAATACCTAAAGCTTTCAATAACGCTATAAATTCTTTAGTTGACAAAGGAATTCCATTACTTGGTAAACCATTGCCACAATACACCTCTAAAAAGTCTTCCATGTACAGACGTCGTAACAAAGTACTAAATATTAAAAGGTGTGTTGCAAGACCGTTCAAGAAGTACAAATTCCAGTAATATTTGAAGACTTTGTTCTTGCTGATTATCTTGACACTGATTTAAGAATAATAATATTTTGTCGTGAAAAACTAGATGTGAATTAAAAGCGGTAATTATTTCATTGACGGGACATTCTTTGCGTGTCCAGCACCATTTACACAATTATTGTCAATCCACGCTGATTTTGGCAGTGACTTGAATCAAAGCAAAGTGGTACCAGTGATTTATGCGCTTTTATCGAGTAAATCACGGAAAGCGTATTGCACTTTATTTTATCTTATTAAAAGATGGTTACCTGAATGGAGACCTGCTAAATTTACCGTTGATTTTGAAAGAGCTTTGATTTCTGCATTAACAACAAGTTTTCCTACGGTTCAAATAAAGGGCTGCTATTTTCATTTTGTGAAATCATTAGCTAAGAAAGCTAAATCTCTTGGCATGAATAAATCCATCCGCATGAAATTGATAATTCAACTTTCCTTCAGACTTCCACTTTTGCCCAAAAATAAAATACAAGATGGTTGGAATTATGTCTTAGCAGAGATGGGTGACAGTGAAGCCGAACATAAATTTAAAACTACATAGAGAACTACTGGATGAAAAATGATTTTCAAGGGTGTGGTGTGTGTTTGAGAACGTCACCGCACTAATAATGCAGTGGAATCTTGGAATAGGAAATTAAATAGACTGGTGCCAAAAATGTTAATATTGTTCAACTTTTGCATATATTAAGAGATGGTGATAAATCAAACTAATACTATGTATCAAATAATTCCCGAAAACGAGTAATAGCCGAAGTGCAAAAAGATGAGATGATATTAGATGAACAAATGAAATTTCTCCAAGGCGATGTAACACCTGGACAATTTTTATTAAAGATGGTCCTTATATTTAAACTAAGCTGAAATTTGGAATGGAGATAGGTGTAAAACTGGAATAACACATAGACTACTTTTTATTCTGGTAGCATGTTTTATATAAAACCTTCATGTTGGAAATTTTGATACTGCTTGGTGGAATACAAAAATCGGTTACAGTCAATTGTTTCAAAAATTTAAAACAACATGTTAAAATTTAAAATCTATAATCCAATAGGTACAATAAAATCAATTTTGTATAATGGATGAAATTGTGAAAAAATTTTACAAAGACTCCAAAGACACTTTATGAAATAGCTTTATCGAATGTGTTAAACATTTTACATTCACAAATAGATGGAAACTTACAAAGTTATGAAAACTCGGTGCTGGAAAATGTAACAAGTCATACGACCATGTTTTTCAAGTATGTTGAAATTATTCTATTTCTAATATTATATCGTCTTGTTTACAGCTACTTAAAATACGATTATTGTTTTATAACCTTAAACTACCGACAACAATATGGGTTGATTTATTTTTTAAAGTAATACCAGACGGAGTAATATCGTTAAGCGATGAAGAAATAATGCCAACGGAAAAATGTGAGGAATACAATCACAAACAATCATCCACACATCTGTGTAGTGACGAGGTGGCTTTGTGTGATTTATACTGTCGAGAATGTGGTGGAGAATTATTTAATAAAACTGCAGATTATTAAGTAAATTGTTCTTCATTTTTTTTAATACCGGGAAGTCATATTTCAATTTTAATCTATTCGATAAAAGTGGTACTTTTCAAATAATACAAATTCTTCTGCGTTTTTTTGTCGCAATAGAAATAATGGGATACAATTTTTATAAAATGTTAGTCCCACTATTTCCATTTTGTATTTCCATGGAAATAGTGGGATACACTCAGACATTCTGCAAAAGTTAGTAAACTCCCCAGATTCTTCACTATTCATCTCATTGAAAAAGTTTTTCATAACGTCTCTGAAAAAAAAAGACAAATATAATGCCTCGTAGAATTCTTCTGCATTATAAAATATTCTCTTAAGCAGGTTGGTAGGTACTTACAAAGTTCTATTACGATGAATAGATACCATCCACCATCTTCTACGACGTCTTTTCTTTTTTTCATTTGATTTATTTTTAACTGACGCACATAATTATGTATCGCTAAAAGACACAGCGCGGACGCTTCAAAAATTTCAACGTCTGCCATTGCCGGAACTTGAAAGCGAAGTGAAAGGAAGGGCAGTATTTAAAAACACATCTCCCTCGATCCTGCCACAGCATTATTAAGGGAAGTATTGCCGGCAGTGCGAGGAGCAGCGATAGGGGCTGAATGTAAATGAGACATTACAGAACCAAAAGGAATTACTTCCACATGCACGAAATCGTCTCCTGGAAAAGACACCACTACCGTCATACTGGGGTGTAATGCTCTGGAAGAAAAGACTTCTCCGTTAATTAGCAAGGTTTGTTGCAGTTTCCTTTATATTTTATTACAGATGGTAGATTAGAGGTTCATATATATTATTATTAATGAGACAATCTATTTAAATTTTTTACACAAAAAAAAAAGCTCATTGAAGAAGTAAATTTTCTGCACTCATATTACAAGAACACGATTACTGTTAGGATAATGACTCAAGTAAGTTTTTTTTTATCAGAACACGAGTAAATTATTAATTTTAGTTATTTTTTTAATTTTATTTAAATTATTCACATAAAAAACTCATTGAAGAATTAAATTTTTAACAACATTTATTTTTTACAGATTTTTCTGCACACATATTACAAGAACACAATTACTGTAAGGATAATGACACAGGTAAGATTTTTTGTATCAGAATACTGGAGTAAATTATATATTTTAGTTAACTTTTTAATTTTATTTAGTTTTTTCACACAAAAAACTCATTGAAGAATTAAATTTTTCACAACATTAACTTTTTATAGATTTTTCTGCACACATATCACAAGAACATAATTACTGTAAGGATAATGACTTAGGTAAGATTGTTTTATCAGAATACTGGAAAATCATAAATTTTAGTTAAGTTTTTAATTTTATTTAGATTTTTCACACAAAAAACTCATTGACGAAATAAATTTTTAACAACATTAACTTTTTACAGATTTTTCTGCACTCATATTACAAGAACATAATTACTGTAAGGATAATAAATGACACAGGTAATATTTTTTTTATCAGAATACTAGAGAAATTCATTAATTTTAGTTAACTTTTTAATTTTATTTAGATTGTTCACATAAAAAACTCACTGACGCATGAATTTTTTAACAACATTTACTTTTTACAGATTTTTCTGCACTCATATTACAAGAACACAATTACTAAAATAATAATGACACAGGTAATATTTTTTTTATCAGACTACTGGAGTAAATTATAAATTTTAGTTCACTTTTTAATTTTATTTAGTTATTTTACACAAAAAACTCATTCAAGAATTACATTTTTCACAACATTTACTTTTTATAGATTTAACTGCACTCATATTACAAGAACACAATTACTGTAAGAATAATGACACAGGTAAAAAATTTTGTATCATTATACTGGAGTAAATTATGAATTTTAGTTAACTTTTAAATTTTATTTAGACTTTACACATAAAACTCATTGAGGAATTAAATTTTTTACAGCATTTACTTTTTACAGATTTTTCTGCACTCATATTACAAGAACACAATTACTGTAAGGATAATGACTCAGGTAAGAGTTTTATTATCAGAATACTGGAGTAAATTATTAATTATCGTAAACTTTTATTTATTTAGATTTTTTATATAAAAACTTATTGAAGAATCAAATTTTTAACAACATTAACTTTTTACAGATTTTTCTGCGCTCATATTACAAGAACACAATTACTGTAAGGATAATGACTCAGGTAAGAGTTTTATTATCAGAATACTGGAGTAAATTATTAGTTTTCGTAAACTTTTATTTATTTTGATTTTTTACATAAAAAGTTATTGAAGAATCAAATGTTTAACAACATTAACTTTTTACAGATTTTTCTGCGCTCATATTACAAGAACACAATTACTGTAAGGATAATGATGCAGGTAAGACCGTTTAATCACAATACCAGAATAAATTATCAATTTTAGTTAATTTTTTAAAAACCTAAACAGGGCTCGAAAACATCAAATTTTTATTGTATATATCAAAATATTGGATACCTATATGTATTACATCAAGTTTGATAATATAATATAAGTATCCATTTTGTTTGAAAGCCAGATCATTATTTATTTATTTTTTACTTTTATTGGTTTACACTTGACTGCCTCGCCTGATGTTGGGCGATTGAATGAAGTTGGGCGGTCATGAAGTAGTATGTATACCCGGTTTCGAATCCAGACGGCTCCTTAATAATTACTTTTTAGAAAATCTATTATTGGGATCCTTTTATCTGTAGGTATCTAAATATACATAGTGTTTAAACCGAGCAAAGCTCTGTCGCCCTGGGTAGCGATTCACAATCCATTCGGTTGCACCCGAATGGACTCAGTCGGTAGCGTTCCCGCACCCGAATGGATCGGAATTTGCGATTCTCGACGCCAATCGGGTTGGCGTAGGAATGTCTTTTTGGCCAAACCCAAAGAGAAGGTAAAATACTATGTAAAGATCAAAGACAAACTGCTTCATCTAGTTTTCGAATACATATTCGAATTGGTAGAAAAAATTTACTCATGGTAGAAAAATAAAATCGTCAATTATCTGTATTTTTTGTTTACTCTATTGTGCTGAATGGCTACCTTATATTTAGAAATTACATAATAAACGAGGAAATCAAACAATAACTTCTAGAAATTTGCATCTGAAACACAATTACATTAACATTTTTACGTTACGTTTTTCGTAAACACATTTTACTTGTCAATCTGTTGATGTTGTCAAAGTCAACGGAACCATTACCATTCTTTGTTTTGTTTTGAAATCATAAATCTTTTACAACAAACGTATTAGTTTCATAGATTCCACTGATCAAAAAACTTATAAACCATATCAGGCAGATCAATATTACTGTTTCTACAAGTGTAAAACGACTGTGATGTCCGAAACGACCGTGTGTAGCGCTAACCTCCGTCATGTTGCTTGAAATGCGAATTTCATTCCATGGATTGTGCGGGTGCCGGGTCCATCGTGTGGCAGAGAGAGAAAACCCGAGTAGACCCCGAGACTTTTGACTCGGGCGTAGGTTTAAGGGGCCCCTTTCTGACGTACATCAACACTCACCTTCACTACTCGTTTTTCTCTCCCTGCCCAGCCAAATCTGATATGAGCCTACTAGTGCAGCTTTAGATACTTGTTCTAGTATAGAACTTACTGCACTTCTGGATAAGCCAAGGTCTTTCAGCAGCTTATAGAGAGATTTTGCTGGTATACCTCTCGTTCCCACTTCTACAGCGTATAAACTAACTACATAGCCGTTTTTTGTTAATTCGTTTAGGAGGTTGTAATACTTATTTTGTTTGTCGTCAATCCTTTTGGGCTCTAGCTACTGAAAGGCTCATGGCTTCACATATGATTTCAGGTACTCTGTCATGGCGCCGCAAGTAATGACCCCCATTAAGGAGCACCTTGCATCCCACCAATATGTGCCTTGCTGGACATATCGCCTCTCCACAAGTATAGCAACATTTTTCAGAGGCTTTTCCCCACCTTACCAAGTTACTCTGGTCAGGGAGGGTCATTTGGAATATCAATTGTAATGCGTATTACATAAATGATTAATTCATCTTGAATCATAACATCTCTTTGTAATTAAAAATGCTTGTATTGTACTTACTAAAGAGTTGGGATCATTGTAATTTTAATAGGTTTAGAAATTACATTGTCCCAGTTAGGTATTATGCAGTTCAGTATTGAAAAGTTAACTGAATTAACTAGGGTTGTATTATGTCTACAATTAGGAAAATAAAACATGTAGTATGTACAAAAAATCTGAAGGTTTTATTGACTCCGGTTTTTACTTTTGTATGGAGAGCATTTCATGACAATTCATTTTTATAATTTTCTGTTTAGTCTTTTATTAATAGTTGTTCTCAATGATAAAATAGCAAGGCTAATACACCATCTCTGTTTTTAAACTTTATTGCTAAATATGTTGCATATAAAGCATCAAAAAATTCTTCAGATTAATTATTAAAATATTTACTATAATAAATGATGTTTAATTTAATCTTCTAGTTATAATAATCACCTTGTGCATTACAACCGAATAAATTAGATACCCCATTTATTATACTAGGAAACTTTTAATGAGCCCACGGCCCAAAGAGGTTACTTATACTTTATCTAAGTGACAGCTTCATGAATGTAGAGGTAAGGTAAGAGGTAGGTATAACACTATCAGCAAACAGGAATGTCACATATTCAGTAGGATTAAATAATATACATAGTTTGTGATACATGTTACTTTTATTTACAAAACATATCTATCTCTATCTAAGTCTATAATGGTAATGGTGGACATAGTAAATGTTTGTTGAATCGAACATGTGGTACAACGGCAAGATTCTACTTATATTTAGTTCTGCATTACCATTATTGGTACCTATACCTTCTGGTAGAAATCCTTGGCTTCATCAAGTCTGTTATACAAGGACTGATCCAGAGAGGGTCAAGGGGTCATGACCACTCTTAGGCTGATTCCAGAACCTAGGTAGACCATTAATTAAAACACTTATCGTACGGTCTTCTTACTTGACCCGACTATATGACCACCACCTGAGGTCTTGCTGTTGGGTATATCGTATATGACGTCATTTCTCGTATCTCCAAAGTTTCTTGGTGAATTCTAGCCTTTTTGCTCAATAATGACATGTTTCATCCTTTCATCTCAAAAAACTGAGTATGGCAATCATCCATATCTTCCACGTTGAATCACATATGCCTTACACCGGCAAGATTCTACGTTTAAATACACGTACACTGTATTGTCATTATAAGGACCTATAACTTCTGGCAGAAGTACCTTTAAGTAACCTTTGCTTCATCTATAGATAGAGCTAAAGTCGAACAGATACAAAAATACTGTCTGTTATACAAGGACCAGAGGGACCTCCCTCTCGTGTCGGGTCGTGGGTCATGACCCCTCTTGGGCTGGTTCCAGAAGTAAAACGCACGCACTTATCACACGTTCACACTTCTTACTTAGCGCCGACTATGTGAGTATGTGACCACCACCTGGGGCCAATGCTGGATCCGCTCTTGCTGTTATATCGTGTATAACGTGATGTCTCGTATCTCCAAAGTTTCTTGCCTTTTTTGCTCAATCATCACATGTTTCATCATTTCAGCTAAAAAAATAAACAATAACAAATCAAGTATGGCAATAATCCATTTCTAGCAATTTTTTAGAGCACAAGCTTAACTTCAAAACCCAAAATTTCAAAAACTATACACATATTATACACTAAATTAAACAAAAACTCGTTTAGTGTCCATAATCTTACAAACATATTGAGAAAAACAGAGAAAAATTCAGTAAATACAATAATCTGAAAATCGGATTTAGCTATCCACGATAAAAAAAGCTGTCCGAATCTCAACCGACTAGAAACAGCTGGTAGTCGGTTGCAAACGTCAAACGTAATCGGAATCTCCGTTGTGAATCGCAAATTGCCCAAACCAGTCGGTAGCGGCCCGTTTCCGTGGCTCAGCCCGAACCGAATGGATTGTGAATCGCTACGCTGGTATTTATATTTATCATCGTACCCAGTATGATATGTATCCGATTATATATAGACACACGGCAGTGTGGCCAGCCAAGTTCATTCAAGTAAACTGGCGAGCCGCACCATGTGTAATATTACATGAATAATTTGAAGCTAATTTAGTCTTTTTCCTAACTTAAAATGTAGTTCACATTAACTTATACTTTAATATTTAGACATACTTATAATAATTCATTTTTATGTGAACCTTCAACATCGACTTAAAACTATGTTTTACTTACCCAGAAAAGTCTATTAAATAGTTTAATAAGAAAAAGACCGTGCAGCCCAAGTTCGTGTTTCCCCTTGATTTCATTTTTTTATTTAAATACTTTGACAAAATCGTATTTATAATAATTATTTTCTTTATGTGTTACAGAACTTTCAACATCGACTCAACACTATGCATTACCTACCCAGGAAACTACATCAGATAATTTAAAAAGAAAAAGACGGTGCAGTCCACGGTCGTGTTTCCACTTGATTTTATTTTTATATTTAAAAACTTTGACATACTTCTATAATTCCTTTCTTTATGTGTTACAGAACTTTCTACATCGACTCAACATTATGCATTACCTACCTCGGGAAACTGCATCAGATAATTTAAAAAGAAAAAGACCGCGCAGCCCACTTTCGTGTTTCCACTAGATTTTAGTTTTATATTTAAATACTGTGACATACTTATAATACTTCCTTTTTTTATGTGTTACAGAACTTTCTACATCGACTCAACATTATGCATTACCTACCCAGGAAACTGCATCAGATAATTTAAAAGGAAAAATACCGTGCAGCCCACGTTCGTGTTTCCACTAGATTTTATTTTTATATTTAAATACTTTGACATACTTATAATAATTCCTTTCTTTATGTGTTACAGAACTTTCAACATCGACTCAACACTATGCATTACCTACCCAGGAAACTGCATCAGATAATTTAAAAAGAAAAAGCACGTGCAGCCCACGTTCGTGTTTCCACTTGATTTTATTTTTATATTTAAATACTTTGACACACTCATAATAATTCCTTTCTTTATGTGTTACAGAACTTTCTACATCGACTCAACACTATGCATTATCTACCCAGGAAACTGCATCAGATAATTTAAAAAGAAAAAGACCGCGCAGGTTTTATTTCAGTATAAATGTTCGCATATCCTCTACCAGTGAAAGGGTTAAATACTTTGACATATTTATAATAATTCCTTTCTTTATGTGTTACAGAACTTTCAACATCGACTCAACACTATGCATTACCTACCCAGGAAACTGCATCAGATAATTTAAAAAGAAAAAGACCGCGCAGGTTTTATTTCAGTATAAATGTTCGCATATCCTCTACCAGTGAAAGGGTTAAATACTTTGACATATTAATAATAATTCCTTTCTTTATGTGTTACAGAACTTTCTACATCGACTCAACACTATGCATTATCTACCCAGGAAACTGCATCAGATAATTTAAAAAGAAAAAGACCGCGCAGGTTTTATTTCAGTATAAATGTTCGCATATCCTCTACCAGTGAAAGGGTTAAATACTTTGACATATTAATAATAATTCCTTTCTTTATGTGTTACAGAACTTTCAACATCGACTCAACACTATGCATTATCTACCCAGGAAACTGCATCATATAATTTAAAAAGAAAAAGACCGTGCAGCCCACGGTCGCGTTTCCACTTGATTTTATATTTAAATACTTTGACATACTCAGAATAATTTCTTTCTTTGTGTTACAGAACTTTCTACATCGACTCAACACTATGCATTATCTACCCAGGAAACTGCATCAGATAATTTAAAAAGAAAAAGACCGCGCAGGTTTTATTTCCGTATAAATGTTCGCATATCCTCTACCAGTGAAAGGGTTAAATACTTTGACAAAATCGTATTTATAATAATTATTTTCTCTTTGTGTTCCAGAACTTTCAACATCGACTCAACACTATGCATTACCTACCCAGAAAACTGCATCAGATAATTTAAAAAGAAAAAGACCGTGTAGCCCACGTTCGTGTTTCCACTAGATTTTATTTTTACATTTAAATACTTTGACATACTTCTAATAATTCCTTTCTTTATGTGTTACAGAACTTTCAACATCGACTCAACACTATCCATTACCTACCCAGGAAACTGCATCAGATAATTTCAAAAGAAAAAGACCGTGTAGCCCACGTTCGTGTTTCCACTAGATTTTATTTTTACATTTAAATACTTTGACATACTTCTAATAATTCCTTTCTTTATGTGTTACAGAACTTTCAACATCGACTCAACACTATCCATTACCTACCCAGGAAACTACATCAGATAATTTCAAAAGAAAAAGACCATGCAGCCCACGTTCGTGTTTCCACTAGATTTTATTTTTATATTTAAATACTTTGACTTAATTATAATAATTCCTTTCTTTATATGTTACAGAACTTTCAACATCGACTCAACACCATACATTACCTACCCAGGAAACTGCATCAGATAATTTAAAAAGAAAAAGACCATGCAGCCCACGTTCGTGTTTCCACTAGATTTTATTTTTATATTTAAATACTTTGACTTACTTATAATAATTCCTTTCTTTATATGTTACAGAACTTTCAACATCGACTCAACACTATGCATTACCTACCCAGGAAACTGCATCGGATAGTTTAAAAGGAAAAATACCGTGCAGCCCACGTTCGTGTTTCCACTAGATTTTATTTTTATAATTAAATACTTTAACATCGGTACTTATAATCATTCCTTTCTTTATGTGTTACAGAACTTTCAACATCGACTCAACACTATGCATTACCTACCCAGGAAACTGCATAAGATAATTTAAAAAGAAAAAGACCGTGCTGCCCACGTTCGTGTTTCCCCTAGATTTTATTTTTATATTTAAATACTTTGACATACTTATAATCGAAAGAAACAGCGAAGTACGCACATACGGATTGATTAATTTAGTTCTCTCATAAGTGTGACTTTATGCATCTAATTATTTTATTATTTTCAGAACGTCGCTGCGATCTTGCCGCTCTATCTACGAGTTGCCCGTCAAGGTTTTCAATGGAAGACGATCTTGTCATTAATGGTATGTTTGATACAGTTATCGCTTACTATGTTACTTATTACGATAAGCAGTTTAAAAACAATGTGGTCATATTTTAGATTCGATACCAGATCTACAGTCTCCACCCGTAAAGAAGACCAAAACGATAATTTTTACACAATCATCTGGCATATTACAAGCTGAAAATCAAAATTTAGATACCTTACAAATCGTTGATGCTGAGATAGAGGTCATAGGTTTTACTCCCGGTGAGTATTATTAAGATGATATTTTAAATGAATCCAAGTACTTTTACTTTTAAATAAACTTTATAATAATGAATTAGAACTAACTAACCGTTTCTACGACTATCTTTTTCAGAATTCAACGTTCCCTCGAATATCGATCACTCCAAGCGCTCTAGTCCAATGTCATTTCCTGGACCGTCTGGCCTCCCTGGACCATCACAGCTTCCTGGACCGTCCGTTTTCGGGTAAGCCTCCCTAATGTTAGCTTCATATTATTAAATAGTAGTAATATTGTAGTGGTAGGACTCCTAGCAGAGTCCGCCTCTTCTCGGTAGAATAACTTTTAGAATCTTGTAGAAGGTTCAAGCAGTAATGTGAAAACATAACTGTGTTCCGGTTTGAAGGGCAATGTTTCCAGAGAAATTACAAGGCTTAGAGATATAATATCTTAGATCTCTGGGTGATGAGCGCAGTGCAGTACTAAGTAATGAGTTGGACTCTTCATGTTCCAATAGCTGCGTGTCACTGTGCTGTTATGTGGCAGGCATGTTGCTTACCAATAAGCACATGACTTGCTCGTCTCGTCAGTCCTAATTAAAAAAAATTGTCTAAGGATTTATTTTTCAATGCGATTGCGATCTGCTTTTGATTTATGTCTGCATAAGTCATCATTGTTTTGTTTTATTTTAGATATAAACATTTTCGATGAAACGGATGCGTTTAAACGTGAATGGATAGAACCAGACAATATAAATCCAGGAAGCGATATTGACGAAGACTTGCCAGAGTCAGAGGCTATTAATATCAGATGCAGCAGGGCCAATAATATATTTTGTCCTCCTAACAACTTTCCATCTGATGTGATGGAACTCTTGTTAGAAATGGACAAGGAAGACGATCTCGCTCTAAGAGAAATGGCTTCTGATTTAGACCCTGACATTACTTATTTTAAATGGTCCAGCAACCCTGAAACTTTCAATGGTCAGCAAGAGGAGTTTACAGGAGAGGTTGGCCCAACATTTGACCTCGAAGGACTGACTCCAATTGACGTATTTAAAAATCAATTGGGATGATGGGATCGTCAACATGATAGTCGAGGAAACTAACAGATATTGCAGACAATTAAAAATGCAATCTAAAAAAATATGGACTGACATAAATGCTGCGGACATTTGGGTGTTTTTTGTCATTTTAATGCTTCAAAGCATTCTGCCGATACCAGTGGAAAGGGAGTACTGGTACCCGTGCTTAGCCTACCTAAAACTAACCAACTTCAGCAGGTTAATGCCGTACAAAAAGTATTTACTAATTAAAAAAAATCTGCATTTTGTAGACAACAGTCCTGGCACAGGTGACCGGAGTAAATAAAAGCTCAAAAAAATTTGGCCAATTATTGAACATTTAAATGATAAATTTAGCTCTTTGTATCTACCCGAGCAGTACATCGCCATAGATGAATCCCTTCTGCTTTGGAAGGGTAGATTGTCTTTTGTACAATTAATTGCGACGAAAGCTGCTAGGGTAGGTATAAAGAGTTACGAGCTATGTGAGTCACGTACTGGCTATTCGTGGAAAATGTTCATATTTACTGGAAAAGAAAAAGCTGTACCGGACCAAAGCACAACCAGAGCTGACAAGCCTACAGTAGTTATTACAAAATTGTGTTTTACCTTGTACGGCCCCTGCTCAACAGAGGCCATACTCTGGTTATGGACAATTTTTATAATTCGCCTTTATTATCACGAATTTTAAAACGAAAAAAGACTGACATTGTGTCAGTCTTTTTTAGTCAGGGTACGCTTCGCTTAAATAGACAATACGTTCCAGACATGCTCAGCAAAAAAACAAAATCTAATACACGCGCAGGCGAAGTTTTGTTCAGCCTAACGGAAGACTTATCAATTTGCGTTTGGCATGATTCTTATATGGTTTCGATGATTTCCACTTACCAAACCAGCAGTCGGCGGAAAAGAAAAACATGGTACCTTCATATATAAACCACAGGTAGTGCTGGATTACAACCTTTCCATGGGGGGCGTAGATAAAAAGGATCAAATGTTGCAGGCGTTCCCCGTGGAAAGGATACGAAATCTAGTATGGTACAAAAAACTTTTCCGCCGGCTCCTGAACGTGTCTATCTATAATGCTTTTGTTATATACAGTCACAAAAATAAATCTAACCAGAGACAGTTCAGGGTCACTTTGGCTGATGAGATTTTGAAAAAAGTGCTCCCTTCACTGGAAACACCAAATCCTCATGAGCAAATTCAGCCAGTGAGGGGTCACTACCCAGCAAAAAACGAAACGGGCAGATCGCGGTGCAAGTGGTGCTCAAAGAAAAAAACACTAAGTCGCACGGCTTGGAAGTGCAGAGCATGCAACATTAATTTGTGCATTCTTGGCTGCTTTGCTGACAACCACGATGATCTGTTCTCTTGAAGGTTATGTACTTTCATTACAAATTTCATCAAATTCGATTCAGCCTCTTTGCTGTGTCAGTCTTATGAACCATATGTTATGTCTATTCCCGATTTCATCTAAATTGGTTCAGCATAAAATTTTTGTGTCGATTCCGTGAACCACAAGCTCGTTCTAAATTTAATAAATCTGTTCAGTAATTTGTTGTGTCAATGGAGCATTGCCGGTCGGCAATGCTCCATTGACACAACAAATTACAAATTTTGTCCAAATAGGTGTAGCCTCTTAGTTGTATCAGTCTCGTGAACCATGATATATCTATTTTATATCTTTCATTCAAATCTGTTTAGTCATTTTGTTGCGTAAATGAAGCATAACCCGTTACCTTTTCTAGTTTCGGAACAATCTGTTCAGCAGTGTCAGTCTCGTGAAGTTTTCCAATTTCATACACATTTCATTAAAATCGGCACAACCACTGTTATTATTATATAAGGCAAAAATATCCAAATGGTCATCAAATCAGTTTAATCGATTTAATAAAAACTATATTTTATTTAAGTTTTATACGAGAATCGATACCTATAAAATTTGACTCCGAGAGTCAAGTTCAACCGACGATTTATTATAGTTTTTAATGATTTTCTTTGTTTTATACATCAAATTGAATAACAGCTTACTCGTGATTGACAAAACATTAACAGTGTCGGCAATTAGGCTTTATATTTATTGAATTGCAAATCCCATACAAAAGTTGTTTCTACATGGTGTTCAAAAATGATGTCACAGATTTTCTTTTACTTATACGTACATTTCTATGAAAATTATTGTTGTTGTTTTTTTGTTCATTAACGATGTTATTTAGTTAGTAGGATATTCTCTACACATTTATAAATGTTTACCACATTTATAAATATGTAGAGAATATACCTACTGACTGTTACAATCGTAAAATCATACTTGAAATCTGATTGACTTTGTTGAATTGTTATAGGAAGATGGTAGTTATAATGGATCTCGATCAACATCTGAATAAAGATGACTATATGTTATGCATACATGAATGCAAATGGCCATGGAGCATGACTCATTATATCAAGCAAAGTCAATGTTTCGTATACAATATGAAGCCCAAAAGGAATGCACCATCTCATTTTACCCTGAATACCAACAGCGTTAAAAATATACGATTATTGATAAGCATCAGTTGGTTTTGGTGTAAATATTGTAATTACGCCGTATACGATCACTACTTAAGTGATGAGTGCGACTTTTGTGTATAATTTTTTTTTTTTTTTTTAATAAAAATAAATCAGAACCAAAAACACAATAGGAATGATCGAAAAAGATGATTGTAATATATAAAATTAATTATTTTTCCAATCGTTTTGAGTATGGGAAAGTCTCTACGTACCTAGTTTCCAAGTTAGTATTTACCCAATTCTACTGTTTGAAATGTATTCTGATATCAAAACCAAAACAAAAAACAAGCTCTGCTTAGCTTGGGGCTAGATAATGCTGTGTGAATTTGTCCTGCATTTTAATTTTAATTTTAAAAACATAATGCTGCAGGTAATTATTGACACCTACTTACATTTTTATTTACTTTACTTTTTTTTCTAGATGGAATTTAAAGATTCTGAATCTAACAATGGTCCCCCGGATCCACAAGAGAATAATTTAATTACAGCACTGGTAGTGGCCAAATCTCCCAGTGGAAAAATAAATGCTGTCGAACGACAGAATTATAATGAAAATTACAGAATCAGGAAGATTATTGCCAGTTATATTGCCAGATGGTCCTGCACGTAATGAGTTAATAGATAATGCATATGGCTTACCTGGGTCCTCTGTTGTATGTATTGGAATTCGATACCATGTATTATTAAATTAAATCTTGACTTGAATTTATAACGGTTTTTTTTTCTTTTCAGGATGATGTTCAGGGCAAAATTCATATTCCACCACCAATGATTGAGAATGAAATAGTTCATGAGGAGCCTAGTCGCCGAAAAAGTCTATACATTTATCAGATCAATCTATAAATATAGTCACCACCAACTCTATAAGAATAGAGTGCAATATCGTCCAAGGTTCATTCATTAACAACAGACCGTCACACGTACTACACGAATTTACTCCGACAGTACCACCTATATATCCTATATATCAAACCTACCTATATATCAAATAATCGAATGCCCTCCCAATCTTATTTATCTACCATTGAAGTTCCAACACAATTCAGAACCTTCAAATACGTATTGTTAATGAACAAGGAAAACTGGTTAATTTTAGAAAAGAAAATATTTCTCTACGTTTACATAATAATATAAGAAAAAGATAAAAGCTATGATTATCTATAAAGATATTGTTGAAGCAGCACAAACACATAGTCTTGCGAGTAGCATAGCAGAGACAACACCTCCACAGCAATTTTCAACTGGTGCCGTTCTCTTATCCGATATTATTACAAATAGAAAGCAGAAAATCAATATTCAAAACCACGAAAAACCTAAACTGAGAGCAGAAAACGTATTGTTTTTAAAATCTCTTGGTCTACGGTGTACTCAATAATGTCTTTAATTTTAAATATTGGTCAAAAGGCGTTGTTTGATGACAGCATTGAGGGTATCGAATACCATTCATACACACCTTTCAATGAATCCTACAAAAACAATGATGAAATACGTATTCATATCAATAACCAGGATGCAATAGTACTACCGAGTGAGAGTCAACTGATAATTGAAGGCAACACTACTAAAGCTTCCGCTTTTATCAACAATGCGCCTGCTTTCCTGTTCCAAGACATTCGTTATGAATTGAATGGGGTGAAGATTGATCGACCAAAGAACTGTAGTATCACCACAACGATGAAAGGGCTCTTATCATACTCTGAGGAAGACAGCAATGCCTTGGAAAACAGTGGATGGAATTTAAACGGTTTCAAAGAGATTGACGGTGATTTTTGTTCTACTGTACCACTCCGACATCTTTTAGGATTTGCCGAGGATTACAATAAAGTGATTGTGAATGTTAAGCATGAGCTAATTTTGAACCGTAGCTCTACAGACCTAAATTGTGCCATATCAAAGGATGTAACCAAAACAATAGATGTAAATATAACCCGCATCATATGGAGGATGCCTGTAGTTAACGTATCTGATAAAGAAAAACTACGCTTGTTGAGCTATGTGGAAGATAACATTCCGATACCTATAGCGTTTAGAACATGGGATTTGTATGAGTATCCAGTACTACCGACCTCTCAAAAACACGTATGGACAGTAAAAACTAGTACTCTGTTGGAGAGACCCCGTTTTGTTGTTATCGGGTTTCAACATTTACGTAATAATGATGTCATCAAAGAAAAGAGTGTGTTTGACCATAGTAATTTTTATAACGCGCGGCTTTATCTCAACTCTCAGTACTACCCGTATGACTCATTCAGTGAAAGTTATAACACTATATTCGTAATAAAATTAGTACATCAAAATAATTTTATGTTGTAGTTTTTCTACTGGCAAGCCGTCAGACTGATTTCTGTCAAAATTGATAATCAAAATAAACAAAAACATTTTGTAACGTTGACTTAAATGCATGTTGTTTTCAGTTTTATTTTGTTGTTAAATTGTAGTGTAAATATATATAGTGAGTTTGTAAGTGTTTTTTAATGTGTAAGTTAATTTTAGTCTTTTCGGCGTATTACCTGACCGGCCACATTCACGTCTGCGATTGTAAAAAGTAAGTCTATAAAATCACTGTTTTGGTTCAAATAATAAGAAACAGCTATGAAAATCGTGGTTTATCATATTTTCCTTATTTTACAGAGATGGAAAGACGCTCAAATTTAGCCCGGGCCTACAATAATAGCTCTCAAGGGAGGAAGGAAGCCGCAAAACTTTGGGAAGAAATTTCCATATCTTTAAATTCCCAGGCCCCAGGAACTACTAAATCTGGGAAGGAATGGGCTAATGTAAGTCCCAACTTCTATCAAACATAGGAAGATGTGGCACGCGATTTTCTTTATGGATTTACAAATTAGGATTTAAAATTGTATTGACTTTGACGTTCGCGTTTGTTTGAACGTTTTGTCTTAGCCTTCGATCAAAAATAAAAAGCCCACATAATTTATAATGATCAATAGGTACTTATGGTATGTCATGAATGAGCTTTCTACCTTTTTTACAGTATGTGAGCAATCAATGCTCATGCCAGCGGCACTGGCGGTGGACCAGCGAAGAGCATCACATTATCCGAAACAGATAATAGGTTCCTAGGAATCTTGGTTTGGTGCAGGATTTGGGCAAGATACCCGAAGTCCAAGTCACCCCATTTCCTGACCACTTTCAGGTATTGACATTTCAATAATTATCTTTGTAATGAATATTTTTAGAATACATGTCTTACCGATTTTGTATCATTTCAGCACTCGCCTTCAATATTACTTGAAGTCCAACAAGAAAATATTGTGTAAGTGTAATAGATTTATATATACAATGTGTCCGGTCAGAGGTGTCGGGGGCAGCGGCAACCATTTTGTTTTTTGTTTGGAATCAAAGCACTAGTGATTGTACTAATTTCGCCATAGCTACCTATGTTGAACACAAAATAAGTCTCATTCGATAGATAGATATGTAGCAAATAAGGAAAAAAAGAAATAAATAACAGTAAAAGAACAACAAAAAAATGGGTGAAAAAAAAAATATTTTTTTGCGTTTTTTTCTTAGATTACTAGCTTTTTCAAAAAATCTAAACTGTTAACTAGCTATCATTTCATTTTTAAACAAAAGTATAGGATATTTGATAAAAAAATTAGATTTACATCTTAGTCCTAAGTAGTTTATAAGCTATGCTAGTTTGAATACGACCCTTAAAAGCGCGTCTATTCCGATTGTAAAGCACGAGACTTCCTATTTCGAGGAATTTCAAGGACGAGTCTTTGACAATGCCATTCTCCTTACCTACGAATAATAAGAATAATACGGTAAAATGTATCGTATTTTATGCCTCTGCTGGCTCCGACACCTCTGACCGGACACATTGTATAGTATCAGCTAGAGTAACAAGCAAAATATAGTATATATATACTTTACTTAAATCTAAATCTTTTTGCAGACCAGGGTTTCCCCAAGAGCTAGCAACACCAGAGATTCTTCCACTTGACACTCCAGAGCAATCACCATCTCCAACTGGCACTCCAATGGCTCCTGATGTTAGAGCCTCTTTGCCCCATAGACAAAGGCGAATGAGGCAGAGAGGTGATTTACCTTCTATTTTGATTCTTTATAACAGCTTTACTGTGTATTGTTTATATTAGATTAATATAAATTCTTTAGTCAGTGTCATGAAAACAACATACATATGCATGTTTTTCAGTTCGACCTCTTGGGCCATTGGAGGAAGCTAGACAAATCTTAGCTGAAGTGGAGATGAAGAGGGCTGCTGCAGATGCTGCTACTGCAACAGCACTCAATTTAATAGCTCAGAATCTTGGTCGGCTAGCAGAAAAATTTGGGCACCTTGCTGAGGCAGTGGAAAAATGAAATTAAAACCACAAAAAAGGTAGAAAACTGTTTTAATAAGATATAATGTGCGTTTCTCTAGTTCGTTCTTGCCTCACACTTGTAAAACATCCGGGGATTTTTCTGAGCAACTACAACATTGGGTTCCTCAAAGGGGCAGTTAATAGATTCCTTATAGGTCGGCAACGCATTTGTGATGCCTATGGTATTACAAAAGTCCGTTGGCGACGGTGACCTTTTTCCATCAAACGTCCCGCTTGCTTGTGTGCCACCTCTGGCATATAAAAATTGCTATTTATGATTGTCTTGCTGCCCAAAGCCTAATAAACCCTTTAACTGGTGGTGGCAGTATGTCTGCCACCAGATATTTGTTTTTCTTTTCCTGTATATATGGCAACATACAACGAGAAAAAAGGTTTAGTTGTGGTGAAAGTGAACGCATCTTAGATGAAAAAAAAATTGGACCTTTTCACGTCACATCTGTCAATATCACAGTGGTTATCAGTTTTGAATGTTTATGAAATCTCGATTCACGGATAAATTCAAAAAAATCTTCAGATTTCGGCAATTTTTTGGTAAGATTTTTATTAACTGTAACGTTGATGATAAGTTTATTGAATTCCGTTATGTATTTCAAGGTTTGATTATTTATATATTTTTTTAATTGGTTGATAACATGGTGGCAATATTTTTGCCACTACTAGTCTGGACTACTAATTATTTTCAGTAGTAACGGTTTTAAGCTATTGCATAGCTTCTATCGCGGGCCTGGGGACCGAATTTTAGAGATCGTGCATCTCTTTCTTATGTTCAGAAGAAAGAGGGATGGAAGACCGTTACGTCGTCCTCCCCACTCGGTCATTCGACTTTGAATCTTATTAGTATTAGCTTTACAGACTAAATGCTCTTAGCAGTGTTGCCAACTCTTAACGGATTTCCCGTGATACGTAGCGGATTTGAGTACATAGAGAACGGGAAAATAACTTTCTAACGGCTATTATCATAGCATATTTTGGAATAGGCATATCAATGAAGCAAGAATGTCAGCGTATTAGCAAACTGAAGTGGCAATGGGCCGGTCTCATCTGTTGCAGACCTGGGTAGCAATTCTAAATGCAATCCGATGTCTCTTGTCATGCTAAACAGATAAGACAAAGGCCGAGAGATGAGATTCCGTGTCGAATGCAACCGAATAGATTTAGAATAGCTACCCTGATAACCCTTAGACCCAGGATCGGGCCGAGTGGCGTAATATACGAGAGAGTTAAGGTACAAGTTCGCGCTGCGACCGTGACAGAAGACCACGACACGTCTCCTTTAATATGGAATGGAGGTTAGAGAACACCTGTCGCAGACCTGATAACCGTTGGGTTCTGGAGCGAAGACCGAAGAATAATACTGTATTACAAAATTACCAACTACAAATAAAAAAAATAGGAACATAACCCACTAGCTGTTCTGCCTATTTGTTGTGATTTCCTTATGTTAAATATTTTTTTCAATAAAAGTGTTAATTTTATATTTTACTAAAAACAAATATAAGGGGATTTTCAAGTAAATGTGTCGTTTAGGAATAATTATTTTTAGAAGTTGGTAACACTGTGTCCAACTTTTCAGTGAATCCTAAATAGAATATAATTATAAACGTAACTTTTTTAAAATGTGAAACTTGTGAATTGTGTGAATTATGAATAAACAAAATGCGTTCAATGAAAATAGTGTAAAAGATAATGAGTGAGTATTTTTTTTGAATTTATTTAATTAATACTGCTATAAAAATAACCTAAAAGACAATGGCCACGCCGCTGTCGGTGTTTTTTACATCTAGTTTTATACAAGGTGTCTCAAAAGAAAGTGTATATTATATTAGCTTACTGCGTGAACGCAACGCATCCGAGGGGAGCGGGGGTTGTGGCAATCGGTAGCGTGGCTTTTGGGAATTCAGCCGCTATGGAGCGTTTCTCGGAAGCAGACCGCGCGTTGTGCGTGCGAGAGTTTTACGAAAACGGCGATTCGGCGAGTGTAGCGCGTAGAAGATTTTGCACTATTCGAGGTTTTCGTCACTTAAATGACGCGCCAAGCATTCCTCTTATTCGGAAATGGGTTAAAAAGTTTGAAGAGACCGGTACAACGCTTGCAAAACCAAAATCGGGACGACTAAGATCATCAAGAACGGTAGAAAACATGGAGAGTGTTAGTCAGTCTGTTCGTGACGACCCGAACCTTTCAATTCGGAAGCGCGCAAGTGCTTTAAATGTGATCATCATTGCACCGCATTTTGCAAAAAGACCTAAAGCTGCACCCCTACAAAATTCAATTGGTGAATTAAAGCCCCAAGATGGCAGTCAGAGGCTTGTCTTCGTAAATCAGGCAATTGAGCGCTAGCGAGCGCGAGGTCATAAAAAATTTTACTGTTCGATTGAATGAGTGCCGTGATCGCGAGGGTCTACATTTGGAAAATAAGGACAGAGAATTCCTGTTCACCTTCTGTTTCATGTTCATCACGATCCTCATCACCTGAAGCAGTCCGGGAACCACCATCTTTGGAACTTGAAAGGTCTGATTCACCTTCTATATTACTGCAACCTTCAGCATCTGGACTTTTCGAATCCTTTTCTTCAGGACGTCAGTCACCGCATCTACCCGCAGAGGATGGAGGAGTTCCTGACGATATTTCCGATTTTTCTTCATCGGATGACGAGTCTGACGATGATGAGTTAGATTGGAAGAAACAGAATTGGTAACAGAGTCCTTAGAATATTTCGATTCTGTTACTTTACGTTCAAGTAATAATCTACCCAATAGAACAAGACCTATAACATATTTTTTGTTATTTTTTTATGGCGATGTCATGAATAATTTAGAGGAACAAACAAATCGCTATGCAGCTCAAGCAAATGCACGGAACTGGAAACCTGTCTCTTTACAGAAATTGAAGGCTTTCCTTGGAATAATAATACAAATGGGGATTCATAAACTGCCTCTATAGTGTAGGCAGTTTAAAACCTCGAACAACAAAAAAATTTGTGAAAAATTAATATATATATTTTTTGCGATTTTTTCTTAGATTTACTAGTTACTTTCAAAAAATCTAAGCTGTTAACTAGCTATTATTTAGATTTATACACAAACATATAGGATCACATAAGTATAGGATATTTGCTAAAAAATTACATTTACATCTAAGTCCTACTCGTAAGTAAAGTAGTTTAGAAGTTATGATAGTTTGAATACGACCCTTAAAAGCGCGTCTATTCCGATAGTAAAGCACGAGACTTCCTATTTCGAGGAATTTCAAGGACGAGTCTTTGACAATGCCATTTTTAGTAGGACCAGGTAAAAAAACCAGTGTTACCTAAGTGTGAGTGAGACAAAATACCGGTTGTATATGGATTAGGGGGCCCAATCAGGTCAGTCGTCCCTCGCTCCGCGTTGCGATTACACTTTTTTGTGCCTACATACTGTGCCTTGTTATCGTTGAACCTTTTGGTGAAGTTTTTGTTTTATTGTTGGACTTTTTGTTTTGTTATTGGACTCTTGAATTTTGTTATTTTAGTTGAGTTTGAGTTAGTTGAAATGGAAGACGACCAATATTCAAGCCGAGACGTCGCCGACATCCATTTCATCTATGGATTGTGCAACGGTAACGCTAACAGAGCTGTTACAGAGTATGCGAGATGAGTGTCCGGTGTATATCAATTAGGCTTGGTTTATCCAAAGGGGCAGTGTGGCGTGTTTTGAAAAGGGAAAGATTGCATCCGTACCATTTAAGGCGGGTGCATGAGATAAATAATGAGCCTGATTTTGCGAGGTCTGTTTTTTGCTCGTGTTTGCAAAGAAGATTGAAAACGCACCCAAATTTTTGGAAAAAAATTATGTATACCGATGAAGGTACATTCACACGATTTGGACAAATAAATCAAAGCAATGAGTATCTTTGGCTCCAGGATAATCATCACGCTGTGAGACCAATCTCTTTTCAACACCAATTCTCGGTAAACGTGTGGGCAGGAATGATCGATGACATTTTGATTGGCCCACTCATTTTGCCAGCCACAATGAATAGCCCTAGATTTCTAGAGTTCTTGGAAACGGCCTACCTGAATGCAATAATGGAAATACCTCTGACCTACTATAGGTCGGGGATGATAGTCCAACTAGACGGAGCTCCGGCGCACTTCGCTAGAAATGTACGTAATCATTTAAACGAGCGTTATTCGCCGTGGATCGGACGCGGTGGAACAATTGCTTGGCCACCGCGTTCACCATACTTGACCCCCACTTGATTTTTTCCCGTGGGGTACGATGAAGCAGAAAGTGTAAGTCGACGTACCAAATACACGCGAGGAGCTGATTCAAAAAATTATCCAAGTCGGAAATGAATTAAGGGGAGACAAACAAATTATCTGCCGCTCTACACAACATGTGTCAGTCAGAGCAACAGCATGTCTGCAACACCACGGAGGACATTTCGAACAATGGCTGTAACATTTGTTTTTTATTTGCTAAATGACATAATATGACATTTATCATAACAAATTATTCAGCATTTTATTTTATTTTTTGAATAACTTCCGGATTACACACGCTATAATAACGGGTTAGTTAAACTATCATAGCTTCTAAACTACTTTACTTAGGACTAAGATGTATAAATGTACTTTTTTTAGCAAATATCCTTTACTTTCTTTTAAAAATAAAATAATAGCTAGTTAACAGCTTAGAATTTTTGAAAAAGCTAGTAAACTAAGAAAAAAACGCAAAACAAATTTAACATTTTTTCTCACCAATAGGGATGTTAACACTAATCACAAATTAATGTTTAGTGACATTTTTATGATAGTTTGTATTAATAGAATATCGAATATCACATTTTTATAATTTAATATTATTTAATTATTTTATTATAAATGATTTTAAATGCTATATCTATAATCTGTTGTCACGTGACTACAAACACCAATAAGAGCTTATTACGTCACTTGTCGGAAAACAGGCTGTCGAAGACTGTTTACTTCTCTGCATTTTTGTTATAATTTGCGATCTTAGCGTCGGAAATACTATAAATAACATGATGAATCTGGATTTACCAACGGGAATAGTTCCAACTTACCAAAGATAGATTCTTTGATGGTGGCAAACTTTTTTGCAAGAAACAAAGTATAAAACAGCAAAGTACATAAATATGTAATAGGTGTTTTATTGCTATTTTATTTCTATTTTATCTTGTCTAGGACTTCTTCTAGATCACTGTTTAAAAAGTTAGGTTATGTACGTATCCAAGCATAAGTAATAAGCATTTGGTTGGTTGTTTCAGATCTTCAAGAGAATCTTATGGCGACGATGCTGTTGGATATGTCCAAATAAAAAGAGACCTGAATGTGTGTACTGTTAAGTGTCGCGTATGCCCTGAACACAAAGTTACGCAGTCACTGTTATTGTGGACGAAAAGATTGGCGCTGTTAACACTTCAAAATGCCATGATTGTGCGGCATCGGCAGGCGGTTGCAAGCACGCCGTTGCTTTTTTGATGTGGTTGCAACGGAGAAGCAAAGAACCTTCTCGCACGTAAGTTGAATGCTATTGGAAAACATCAACATTATCCAAAGTTGGTACATCAATAAAATTTGTAACAGCCTTGGAAATGGGATCAGGAATAACTTCAACGCCTGAAGATACCTGTATGTACGATAAATTTGTGGAAGAAGCTACAGCCAAAGGTGTCAAAAACTGTGCGCTACTAAAATATGTGCAAAATATTCCAAAGGATTTTGATACAATATCAATGTACCAATTAGTATGTTTAAGTCACAGCATTTACGAGATCATTAATATAAATCGTATCGGTCCTAAAAGTGAGTCTTGTGGTACATCTATATCAATATACGCACTATTGGAGCTTAACTCGTTGATCCGTTTTTAACGTAAATTCACCCACATCAAAAATAGGTAAGCAAAGCTTTCGAGTTCAGAAAAATTGCAGGAATGTAACACTGTTGCCAGTCTCTGAGAAAAGTACTTATTGTTTCGCTTCGCGAAAAGGTTTATTTTAGTTTTAGAATTAATTTAATCTCGTTCGAATTTTGCTCGTATTTTGAGAAAGAAACGCCGATTCAATTGCTAGTACTTAAAATTATATTTACCACATCCTATGATTAATTTCCAAAACTTTTAGAATAAGTTAATAGAGTAATTTCGGGTATTATGGCCTGGTCGGCCAATATGGCCTATATTAATTTCTCCGATACATGCCATCACTAGCGGCAGGCGCATCTATCATATCGTCGCGGCCCTTCCCTTCACCCCCTTAGTCGATCCGCGCGTCAGAGCGGGCGACGACCGAAATTTATCGAAATTGATGTTATTTTTTGGTAAGTTTTACTCATTTTGTTTTGATGAATTAATCTTAGTTTTTGTATAAATGATTCAAATTGTTGTTGGTTAACTATTAGTTTATAGTGTGGTTATATTTTAGAAGCAAAGTATTAATTACTTTTTAGGTTATATTTGTTTTTATTAAAAACGTGCATACGGCCAATATGGCTCACTAGGTAGGCGGCCATTATGAACTACTAGGCCATATTGGCCGACTGTAACAAGTAAAATCATATTCATACCAATAAATAAAATTAGAGTGTCTGTTTGTAATATAATATCTAGTAATAAATAAAATTGGAGTGTCTGTTTGTAGTGTCAAAATAAAATGCCTATTTCATGTTCACACTGTTATTTGTACTTCTTTTAAGGCAATGGCTCCACGAAAACCAATTTCACAAAGAAAACGCCAAACTTGGAGCAAGGAGTCAATGAAAATGGCTATCGAAGACATGCGGAATAAGAAAATGGGCTCATTAAAAGCGTCCAAACTGTACAAAGTGCCCCGAACAACCTTAAGACGCTTAGCAGCTAAAATTGATGTATCTGCTGAAGAAGCGACTTGCGCGAAACTTGGAAGAAAACCAACATTGCCACAAGAATTAGAAAAGAGTTAGTACAATACGTTCTGATAATGGAAGCAAAGTTGTTCGGCTTAGCCCGAAAGGATGTTATGGGGTTAGCCTATCAGCTGGCAATAAAAAATAATATAACTCATAACTTTTCGGCAAAAAATGAAAGTGCCGGTAAAGATTGGCTTAAATCATTTTTAGAGAGGTATCCAGAACTTTCTTTTCGTCGTCCAACAGGAACTTCTTTTGCTAGAGCCAAGGGTTTTAATAGAGAAAGTGTGAATCATTTCTTTGATCTCTATGAAAAATTGATGGATAACTATAAATTCCCTCCAGAAAAAATTTACAACGTAGATGAGACTGGCATCAGTGTTGTTCCATCTCAAATGCTCCAAGTTTTAAGTCAAAAAGGAAAACGACAAATTGGTTGTTTAACATCAGCTGAAAGAGGGTCTTTAATAACTTGCGTGATGTGTATGAGCGCTGGAGGTTCATTTGTTCCTCCCATGATTATTTTTCCCAGGAAAAGAAGTCACCCGCTTTTAATGAAAGGTGCACCTCCTGGTGCCATACATGAATGTCATCCTTCGGGCTGGATTCAAACTAACTTATTTACAAAGTGGTTTCAGCATTTTATTCATCACGTGAAACCGTCAGAAGAATCTCCAGTACTGCTTTTTTAGATGGCCATACCAGTCACACCAGAAATCTTGAACTGATAGACCTGGCAAGAAAAAATCATGTCCATTTACTGTCAATTCCACCACATTCCAGCCACAAAATACAACCGTTAGATAAATCATTCATGGGTCCACTAAAAAAATATGTTTCTGATGAAATAAAATCATGGGTAAAGAACAACACACGGCCCCTAACTCAATATGATATGATGGAAGTTTTGGACGCGCATATCTACGCACTCAAAGCGGCGAGATAGCTGTCAATGGTTTTCGGGCAACAGGTCTATATCCGGTAGACAGGAACGTTTTAAAGATCACGATTTTATTGATATGAATGACCACGAATATAGAGTCTCCAATCGAGAAAACATTACTCCAGAACCAATTACTTCGTCTACTACTGCAATAGAAAACGGAAATATCACACCAGAACCAACTACTGCTCAACCTGTTAATTTAGTTCCCATTGCAACGTCGCCACAGCCATCAACTTCAAAGGATAATAACTTTATAACGCCATTCCAATTATCTCCGATACCAGAAATAACTCCTAGGAAAGCTACTAACCGAGGCAGAAAGGCTGCGAAGTCGACATTGCTTACTTCATCCCCGTACAAAAATGAATTGCTAGACTCATTGAAAAGAAAACAAGACCAAATCGAAAAGACTAAGAATAAAGTCAAGAAAGGAAAGGGCAAGGGTAAAAAAGACAAAGTCAAAAATTGAGGAGGTACAAATGTCTAGCTCGGAGGAAGAAAATGAACCTTTGTATGGCGAAAGTTCTGATGAAAGTCCTGATAGGAGCAATGTTTCTGATGCAAAGTGTCTGTATTGTGAGAACCTTTATTCTATGGATAACAGAGGGGAATCATGGATTCAATGCTTATGTTGCAAATTATGGGCTCACGAAGACTGCTCAGGAGTGGAAACTGATATTTTCTACTGCGAATTTTGTTCTACAAAGTAATGTTAAGTTAATATCTTTTAGTTTTTTATTTTGTTATTATGGTGGACAATATGGCTCACTTCAATTTTGGCCAATATGGCCTAGGCCATATTAACCTACCGTGTTTAAATTTTGGTTATTTTTAAAGTTGTCAAAAAATGTTTATTTAAACTGTGTTTTTATGTCATTAATGTTGGAATTTGTAATTGTTGATTAGTATTAAGTTCAAAGAACTGATTGAACCAATAAAGACTGTCTGATCTCATAAATCTCGTAATTTATTTCTGAAATAGCTTATGGTGTGCCATAATACCCGAAACTACTCTATATAATTATTTGATCAATATAAATCCAAGTAGGTATGTTGTATGTAAGATTGCAATAAAGTTTAATAAAAATACCAAGATTCAAAATTGTTATGTTATGTTATCATCTTTGTTTTGGTTTTCGCCGACTCTCCGTGAAACAATGTATCGGTAGGTAATTCTAGGCGGAGCCGTGGTATAGGTATTTAGATAGAGTATCTATAAAAATCTAGGAATATCGAGTAATACAAATAGCACTGTAAAAATTGATAAGCGTTAAGGCTAAGATGACGTCAGTTCCATGGTTTTTGTTCACCAAAAATTGCCCAAGGAACATAAAAATTTAATCACTTTAAAATTAACGTACTGTTGCTGAATCTGGGTTTCCTAGACCGAGAATCAGCGCGGGCCTATAAAAACAGTCGCTCGTTAGCTCGTTTTCATTCTGTGCGTGGCGGTCAGACGTGTTGGTTCTCGTAAAGACTTAAATCGTAGAGGTTCTTAGTTTGATTTTAAATTGAAATAACTGAAGTAGCATAATTATTTTGGTCAATTTTGACAGTCCATCACAACTCAAGTTTCGATGCGCGCGTGATCGCAGCTTGTTTAGCACTGAGAGAGGGAATGACCACGTGTTTTATAATGACGGGACGTAGATCTAGATCTAGAGGTGAAAGTCGCGGGTACTCTCGCCGACACCGTCATGACCGCTCGAGTTCTCGACTACGAGTCGGTTGCGTGGGTCATTATCGTCTGATAGACGTCGCGATCGTTCTGTAAGTAAAAAAGAGCAGGACACTTGCGCGACGTGATGACTCCCGACGTGATGACTCCCGACGTTATGACTCCCGACGTTATGACCCCAAACGTGATGATTCCCGACGTTTTTTAATGTATCGAGATCCACGCTGTGAAGATTTTCTAAAAAAAATATTTTCATCATTTACTACAGATATTTTAGTCAGGGCAGAACAGAACACAAGAGATCAGGCCGAAAGCAACTTATGGCATGAGCTAAGGTTTGCTAAAATAACCGCATCAAAAGCTCATGAAGTCAGCAAATGTAAAACTAGTGATGGTGCATTAGTGGGGCTGATCATGAGTGGCAAACTGGCGGATCCACCAGCTATGAAAAGACGCGGAGTTTTGGAAAAAGAAGTGCTTGAGGTAGTACAGAAAAAACTAAACAAAAAAATTCAGCAATGTGGCCTTTTCATAAGTAAAAATTTTCCCATGATTGCTGGTTCACCTGATGGAATAGGCCAGGATTTCGCCATTGAAATTAAATGTCCATTTAGTGAAGAAACTTACAAAAACTACACAACAAATTGGGATGCCAACAAAAAAAGTATTGGTCACAAATCCAAATGGTTTGTGGTATAAAGAAATGTTATTTTTGTATTGCAGACAGTCAATTCAAAGTAATACTGAAGTTGAAATTACATGTGTAGAATATGATGAAGCATATGTGAAATCTTTAATGGAAACTTTGGTGATATTTTGGAAAACCAATATCTATCTATTATTGTTTAAAATGTCAGAAATGTAAGGCAATGATAAAATCCGGTATTTTTATTTCAGTTTTTTTATTTACCATTAGCAACTAATTAAACATAAAATAGAGTCATGTATAATTTATACACTTATTATTTATTTGACTGGTCTCGTGGCTAAGTCTGCCTGCGAAGCCGAGAGTTGTGGGATTTTAAGTAAAGTGTTAGTGTAAAGTTATTAATGCTGCTATATTAATCTAGCAAGTCTTAACCACTTTCTCCTAATTTGCTTATCTTTTGGCAAAAAAATAAACAACTTTTCCGGTGTAGTAAGTAATTGTTGTACTATTACACAGGGGCACTGCACAGGCTTTGTAAAGCTTTGTGTTCATTTTGATTGTTTGTTTTCGGGAAAAATAAGAAAACACATATAAACTGGACAACAATCATGAATCACGGCCAATGTCTTGCGGCAAATGACGTATTGACAGGCCGCTGACAGTCGTTAGTGTTTTAGCGGGAAAATTCAAAATTACTCTATTTTTGTACATTTTCTCATGGAAAATACTAATATCAAATAAAATATTTTTTTATGATCAACAAGCGTCAATCTTCAAAATAAACCCAATTCCGAAAAATTGTTAACATCCTTATTTTTTTTGTTGTTCTTTTACTTTTCGCTCACCGGCGACAACAGTGACGGGTGAGTCAACCGGTGATATCGCTTGTGCAGGTGCCCGAACGCCGTGTGGCGTGTGGTGTTTTATTCAATTTTTTCAAGACAGATTTTCGGACTTAACCTCTGTTGGACATACCCAGCAATCCTCTCACGATTTCAGTTGAAAATGCGCCAAAGTCAATTATCGATATTCACAATTGCACTGCACTTCCACTGCATTGATAAAAATACGTACAAAGAGTTGCGCATAAACGCTCCAACGCTGAAATGTGCCAACTTATTTGGTTTTACCTACATATGTGAACAAACTTTTTATATTTGATTGGATAACGGGACACTCACGTATATACGGTCGGTCAATCCGACTCGAGTTTCGGCCGCACTGATCAGTGCCAAACGGGCAGCCACCGCGCGTGTGCACTCGCCTTGAAAAAGGCCGCCGGACGCGGCCGAAACTCGAGTCGGATTGACCGACCGTATATACGTGAGTGTCCCGTTATCCAATCAAATATATGTAACAACCACGTTAATTTTAATACTAAAACTTTTTATAATGATAAAACAAAAAAATCGAAACCGCCTTGCAACTTTCCTTGCTTGGAAGCAGTTTTACGTGTTGCTACAAGTAAATTTGCGCCAAATATAAAAGGAGCCATCCATTAATGAGATATCTGAAATAGTGTCATCGAAAGTTGATTATTATTTGTGGAGAAGTGCGTCTCTTCCTACTGTATCTCATAATCATGTGATGCAATTGATTAAAAGTTACCACGCGAAGTGTAAAAATTTATTAAAATCTTTGAAGCGTTTATCAGAAGAAAAGATTCAAGACTTTCATAAAAATTCAAAAAGACTGTTTGATTTGAGTTCATGTAAGTGCAAGTGTTTGAGCATTTTGCTCACAGTAAATTTAAAACACGCACCATTTTGTCAAAATTATTCGCACGGACATCATTCATTTGGTAGCTGAGTTTTGTTCCGTTCCCCACCCCTGTGTGCAGTTCACTTCTCGCCAGTGTGCGCCAGTCCCTCGGACGAAGTGGTCTGTTGCGCCGTCTGTCATCAGGCGGCGTTTCGCTCATCGCGCGGGTATCGACGTAAGTACTTTTTTTACTCATGACTTTATTTTTTTTTCATCTTAGCGTCAGTTTAGTGCTACTTTTATGTGTTATTATGATTTTACACTACTGAAATAGTAATAAATATTTGGTATTTCTATTATAGATGGAGCGTGATCGAAGGAATGAACAAATTTTGGCATGGTTGATGGAGGAAGATTTGGAAGACATTGATGACCCGTCTTTTAGAGCCGACAATATTGAAAGCGATCGAGACAGTGAACAGTCATCATTCCACTAACACCGAACAATTGTCATCGGAAGTAGAAGGTGAGATTTCTTCAATTTCACCAGCCAATCAGCTGTGTTACGTAGGCAAAGATGGGAGTACAAAATGGAACTATAATCCACTTCGTTCTAATGTCAGAACAAGAGCCTACAATATTGTCGAAAAACAAGCAGGGGTTGCTAAAAATGCTAACACTATAATGGATTGTTTCTTCTCTTTGTGAGTGAAGAAACACTGACTGATACAGTTCGCTTTACTAATATCCACAATGGTAAAATCAAGGGCCAATTCTCTAGAGAGAGAATCATTCCGAGGACGATGGAAATTCCGCATGTATGTATATAGCAAACAAACCAGCTAAGTATAGTATAAAAGTATATGCTTTGTTTGACTCAAATAATTTTTATACAAGTAACTTAGAAATCTACCCAGGAAAGCAAGCGAATGGTCCATATAAATATGATAATACTGCATCTGCAGTTGTAAAACGTTTATCACAAGACATTTTGAATACAGGCAGAAATATTACGGCTGATAATTATTTTACATCGATTCCATTGGCCGATGAATTACTGGCTGAACGGACCACTATCGTTGGTACACTTAGGAAAAATAAAAGGGAAATTCCACCATTTTTTCTAGACATCAAACAAAGACCAAAACCTAGTAGTATTTTTGTTTTTCACAAGAGCAAGGTCCTGGTATCTTACGTACCAAACAAAAATATTAAAAAAAATGTTTTTATGATAAGTACGCTTCATAACGACGACCGCATTGATCCAACTACAGGAATTACTGCGAAACCTGAAATTATCACGTTTTATAATAAAACTAAAGGAGGTGTTGATGTTGTGGATCGATTAAAAGAAGAAGTTGTATACTATGTGATATGTGCAAAGCTCGCGTACATGATGAAGATTAGTTATTTCAACTTAGTTAAGTTTTTTTTATAATTGTTTTTTTTTTTTTTGTTTAATTTCTTCCGTAAGACTGCCTTAGAAGACTGGCAAATTAGTTCCTATGATTGTTAATTAAAATTTAAAAATTCTAATGTTTTTAACTGTTGGAAAAGATGTTTTGCAGAATAAATAATGTGTATTTTATGTAATAAAATATTGTTTTATTAATATTTTTGGTAAATCTCGCATTAATTGACATTCATAAACGTGAGCAAAATGCTCTACACGCGAGTGTTGATGAAATTTCATGAAGCGCGAGTGCTGGCGGGTTAACAATCTCTTGGATATAGAGTTCATAATCGTTGCGTTTTTTATCGTAGGTTTGGGTAATAAAAAGAGAGGTATTTACAAAAAAAAAATAACTAGTAGCTCTCCATTAAGCAAGACGAAGAACCAGAAATGTCGGTAAGTAAAATTTTGAGGAGCTAAAGTGGAATTGGGCAGGACACATTGCTCGACACGATGATGACCGATGGAGTAAAGTTGTGACCGAGTGGTGGTCGAGGCAAGGTAGGCGGAGCGTCGGACGTCCAGCTGCAAGATGGGTCGACGATTCGTCTTTATCGCGGGTCGAACCTGACACGATTGGCACAGGACCGAGAAAGATGGCATGAAAAAAGAGAGGCCTATACCCAGCAGTGGGATAAGAAAGGCTGTGAATGATGATGAAGGAAATTTTGAAATTTGTTTTGAAAATGGAAATACAGTTGTTTATCCGCTGACGTTAATGTTTTTATTTTTTCAGTATTCTGACTGGATTCTATCACCACCAGCCCTGACTATTGATGAATGCCCAAGAATACCACAAGAAACAATGGACAAAAATCCGTAATAAAAGCGGTGAGCCCTCGAATCGATGAAAAGATAACGTTAGCTTCATGTTTGAAAACTACCTCGGAAGTCGTGAAAGTCATTTGCATTGGAATTTACAATGCTGAGCAATTTAAAAGCTCTGAACTATCGATATGCAAATGTAATGCGGAGCTGTGTGCTCAACATGTAGTAGCAAATCTCTATTCGGATAATATATAAGTCAGGGATATCCTTAAATCAATGGACAGTTCTTTGTACGTAGTTTTGTAACCTTTGTGTTGTATTCATTAATTATAATCACTAGTCTAGTCTTTCCTACCTTAACGATGTTGCAATGCGAAGAATATAAAATAATAATGTCACGAAAGGAATACATATACCATATAAAATATAATAGGTTTAAAATGTAGTTAGTTCTCAATTACTTACATTGTATTAAATTACTGCGTTAATAATTTATACTTAGTTTCATTGCCATCATTACAAACACACCCGAAAGTTTATAGTCATCAAATCAACAAATCGAAAACAAAACTGGGGCACAGATCAGAAAATAGTTACTTCGTAACAGATGCATCACTGCCATACAAAAGCGAAAATACCTAGACGATAATAACCTAAACTTTCGTAAACTACTTACCTACTGTTACTTGCAAGCAAAAATACACCTTTGCAGAAGCACGCAGAGTTGAGAATACCGTGCGCCCCGTGTGACTTGTCGTCTGCTTACGTCACTGACCAAACGTGCTAGGGTTGTACGAAATATGATAAGATGATAAAAAAACTAAATTGCAAATTGTAATTTTCTTTTTTGTTTATTTAAATGGAATGAAAATGAAAAAAAAAAATCTCAATAACGAAAACCAAATCACAAGAAAAGCTACAAAACCTAGCGTTTACCGCCTCAAAGTTATTAAAAACAGTTTCACGCGCACCCGGATGTTACATACAAAGCGACAATAAATACAAAGAATACATATATGTGACAACAAATAGGTACAAAGAATGAATACTTAACATGTTTTGCTAGTGTGAACTAGATCCCACACTATGGTGACCTGTTTTGTGGGATCCAGGCTAATTTTATGCAAGTAAAAAATAGACTGAAACGACTCAAAAAATTAGATATTTTTATTTTATTTACAAACAATTAAATTTTCACCGAAAAAACAAACTTTCAGATACTCGAATTCTAGAATTTTATAATTTTGGCTAAGTTTATCATCACGTCATATACTTTACCATTACCATTGCAATTTTTCCAACATACAACCGAATTGAGAACCTCCTCCTTTTATGTCAATTAAAACTATTATACGCCTTAAATTAAGAAACTTGCTCATTAATTATATATTTTATCTTTACACTTAAATTAGAGTGGGTACAATTTGTTTCATAGATTTTTTTTAAATCAAGAGTTTTGTGATGGAGGAGTCAATAAGTCAAAATATTGACTTTGGTTTCTTTTGTTTGAGTTGATATATTTGTGTGTTCTGTGTCAGTATCTAAGGTACTTGGCCCGTTCGGAAGTGATTTTGTAGGAACTGCGTCAGAATTTAGTTGTGGTATGTATTTAATTGCAGACTTGTCAAAATGCAACGAGCATACAACATGCCATTGCGCTTCTGCGTTGAATAATTCAGGTCTGTTAATTGCTGCAAGCCATGCTTTGCGTCTGAAAAGAGGGTACAACTAGACATGAATGACACCTTTTAGACATGAATAAACACCCGTAAAACCCAGTTACCGGATACGCAATTTCATTTAAACTGGACAAAGGTTTCACAATTTATATTACTGTACAACGTTTTTGAGGAGCGAGTGGGACTCCCGCACGAAGGGTTCCGTACCATCCCACTAATATTATAAATGTGAAAGTATGGATGTTTGGATGTTTGTTGCTCAATCACGCCGTAACGTATGAACGGATCGGGCGATAACGTATGAAATTTGGAATAAGTACAGTTAGATTATAGTCTGGAAAACACACAGGCTTTTTATCCCGGAAAATTACGGCAACGACGGGAACGGGAACTACGCGGGTAAAACTGCGGGGCACTGCTAGTTAGCAAATAAACAGCGAAACCTCTTTGGCATTATACGAAATTTCTTTTACATCGCTATTTCCGCAGACAGGCAAAAGTCTATTAAAATATTGACTTTTCGCTCATGATTATCACAATGAAGTCTACATCGCGATCTATTTTTACTAGAGGCGCCATCTAGTTTATTTTCGACGGACTAATCGAACAAAACCCTTTACCTTTTGGGTACGGAACGCTAATAAAAGTATGTCATCAAAAACTCATTAAAATTTAATGAGACATAATAAAGATAGGATAAAAAGGTATTTCAGATAAAAAATGTTTCCGCATAATCTCTATTGTATCTATTCTAAATAGATATTACATATACAAAATACATATTACACACTACTGTTTCCATATTCTGTGCCATTGCCAAACCTACCAAAATGATACTCAAAAATAAATATTATCAATAAAAACACCTTCCTTCCTGTTTCGGCAATTTGAAATAAGATAAATTACTACATTTTAGTGTATTGCTATTGCGGCTGGCGCCCCTGTGATTTTAGTACGCCCGGGTGGACGCGAACGAGTAGGTTAATATCTCGCGCCGTATAGCGAGTGGTGAGGGTGTGACTGGGGGAGCATTATATTGTACTTAAAACGTATATAGCAAATGAAACGCAAACATTCAAAATAGATAGGTATAAAATAGAACGAATTTGGATACAGTAGCGTATTATCTAACAAAATTTCTAGGTGCAATTATAAGACCAAGAGAGTACTGCACAATATTTAATTTCTTTAGAGGTTTCGCCGCTCATTAAAACTTCTTCTTTTCAAGACCAAGCACGGGAGCAAGTAAGAAAAACTCTTCACCTCAATCAAGTCTCGAAGTAAGGTCGAAAAAAGCTAAGAAGCCCTCCTCCGCTAGCAGGCAATCTTTAGAAGGCAGCACTGCTGCTCCCGCCCATGACGCCATCAGGAAGACCTCTGCGAGAGATCTGTTCGGGACTGACCATGACGACGACAATGCTCAACAGATGAATCAGGGCAAAAAGAACACCTGCACTTATATCGCATTTTACCAAAAAAAGCCGAAGTTTTGTTAAACATACACACTATAGGGGCGAAACGTCCAGTATAGGTAATAAAGATGTCAAATATTGTTATTTTGAGCTTTGGATAAACGAAGTGGGTTATTTTTTTGTGAGTTCTTGGAATGCGCATGAAGTAGTACTTGGCACATTTTAATTGATAAGGTCTTTTTTTTGTCTCTTGACCTGGCGCCGTCGGTTCCCGTGGGAAAGGGATGCAATTGAATGATACTTGCTATATATACGTAGTATATAAATATTATATGTGACAAGATATTCTTTATTAAAATTAAGTCTTTTAGACTTAATTTTTCTTTACTTTCTTTACGTAAGCACAATAGTCATGTAAGGTTTGTATATTTATCAAATACATAACATTAAAGTAATAAATTGAGTATAGACAATATTCAGCAGACATATCAGCGATAACAATGAGCATGTATCTTATTACCAGATTATAAAGGGTCTACAATATAAATAAATAATTATTGGTGGTCATTTCACACACAATACTAAACTAAGCAAGCTGACCCCAAACTAAGCAAACCCTGTACTATGGAAACCAGATAGCTGATATAATGCTTATACATATATTTTTAAATACAATAATGTTTATATTCATCATACAAATATTTGGTCGAGAATCTAACTCACTACCCACGGCTTCGCAGGCAAACTTGCTGCCAACTGAGCCATTAGGCCAACCATGAATCAGACAAAGATATAGAAAAGAGTGCAATCCGCGCCTTAAGGCTGCATTTAAGGATTTTTCATGTCCACTTTCAAAAAACTATTTCCAGTCCAATCGGGTCCCAGTGGGCGGCGCAGGCGCATCCGATCCACCCCTTCGACTCGGCCAGACCTGTAGCGGGGGAGACTAGAGGTGTAGCCTGTGCGGGCTAAGGCGTTTTAAGAAAAGGATTCGGGAAGACGGGAGGGCAGTCAGAAAATCGCCGTGTAGCATCGCACACCTATTTTTCTTTCGCGATTTGAGTTACAAAGTCAGAGTTAATTCTTTTTCTATAGTGAGTTAGTGTAATTTTGTGTACCTTCCTCAAAGTGCTGATTCGAGTTCACCCTTACGAAGTTCTACCGTCCAAAGAGAGATTACAAGTTAAGTAATTAGCACTGGTTCTTTTTTCTGAGGCACTTAGAGGGTACCTTTGCCTTCGAATTCACGCCATTCTCGGGTGACTCCCCGCGGAAAGATATATAACCACCGCCGCACCGAGGGTGCGGTCAATTTCTCTCTTACATTTCGCACTCGAACATTCGCACTTTCATTACGTTAATTTGATAGACAGCTGTTCCTAAATAGCTTCGCTTCGCACCAGTAAAATTTACTAATAAGCACCGCACCGCATCAAGATTATTTCACAAACGCACCAGTCAAAGACAGCTGCCAAAGAGGGACCACAAGTGGAAAGAGCAGAATTGACGCTCCATCGCCCGGAGGACGCTGGATTCCTAAGGTAGGACCTTTCTTTTGTGTTTCGGGGGAAAGGGCCATACCCCAGGGTCTTCCACCCTCCTATTGTTTTTTTTCTTCCTATTGTTTAATTTAAATCCCCCCGCTCCGCCGCCGCGAAATCTCATAGATATCCAAGAGTACCAGCGCACCGCTGGTGACGAGAATTCTTTTAAAAATTGATTAATTTTCTTCGCTAAGCACCTAACGACATGTTTACCGTTTGGTACAATTTAACGTTTAATCGTGATTTAAGAAATGAGTCACGTAAGGACTATTACTAGTCACATTAGTATGCTTGCATGAAGTGAAAGAAGGACTTTAATAGATTGGACCAAACGAAATGCTTTGTATATAAACTTAATTTTTAATCTGATGTATTTTAGAAATCTATTTTGTTAAGAAGGGTCTGGTCAGGTATTCTCTTGCAGACTGAGTTTTTCCTGGCCCCATGCAATGAATATTGGATTGCCTCAATAACGATATTAGTAGTAAAAGTAGTTGAAATGATAATTATGTGTTTTAATTTCATTATCTAAGTTCCAACTAATGATGATAATATCTTGTCACAAAATGCCTGCTAAGCGATACTCTACTGCATCTCGCACCTACATACTGTTACATATTGTCATAGTTATTTTGAGTTCAGGGTCTATTTACCTGTAGGAAGAACTGTCTAATAGTAGTATGATGACGTGTGACATTTACGATACGTGAGGATATATGACAACACTCACTGGGACAAACAGAGTCCAATGATCTAGTTACTAGAGATTCGCTAGCTATTTGGGAAATAACTAGCTTTAGCTTATTAGTCGCCTCATCATTGTGGCTTAAATTTCCGATGGCCCGACGCTTATGAGTAAGCTAGAATTTCGTTAGTTATTGGAAATTTCCGACATTATTAATTGTCTCGATATTAACAATCATTAACCTTAATTTATTAGCTACCGCATCATTGTGGCTAACGAAAATCGACGGTTTCGGCTAATTAGAGCATTTGTTAACCCGGTGCAGCATCGCGGCGCTCACACATCGCGATAGTCACGATATCTGCAGGGACTAACCTTAGCTTATTAGTTACCGCCTTATCGAGTTTCAAAATAGCTCTCAAGTCCTTGTTAGTTATTGTTAAGGCCGATACAATCGCTACACAAAGTATTCTAGAGGCTATTACGCTGAAGTAGCTGGGAGCATACGTACAGGACCAGGCAGGAACTCATGATACATCAAGCAAACACATATAATGCACCTATAAGGTAGCTCCATCTCATTACATGAGTATAATAATAAAGGGTACCCACACATTAAAATAACTCATGAACTTAGGCATACGTCATTTTATACATAAAATGAGATGAGACGCTGATAAATCTAAGTAGATTAATTATGTAAATTTTTAGAAGTTGGAAACACTGTTTCCATCTTTTCAGTAAATAGAATATGGACGTAACTTTTTTAATGCGTCCATGAGTAAATAGATGAAACCTGTGTGTTTAGAATAGAATGACGTAACAATATATTTTACCTAACTTGTAGAAAAGGGTAATGGTAATAATTTTAAAGATGAGGCGCGGCTAATGTTTGTAAAATACCCGCATTCCGTTATAACCATCAGTACTTTGTTTGGGACGGTTCAATACGGGAGAGTCCATTTGTATTATTGACGCATTTTCGACTGCGCCGGGCGCACGTGTTTTGTTATTCACCTCAAAGTCCGAGACTGTGAACACGCATTCCTTTGGTCAGGGACCTTACTGCGCGGACGCGATATAATTGTGCCTAAAATAACACGCCGGGCGTCGACTTGATCGCGTGTGTTTTCGGTGGTGAACTTTTCTGAGCGTGGTCGCGAGAACGAACATTGGTTGTGAAAAAGGACTTCAATGGATCGGGAGGAAACCGACAACAGAACGAGGGCGGTCGGAAGGAGGCCGAAGCACCTCTGATACCAGCTGACAAGTATCGTACCGTATATTTAAGTATATTATAAACACTAGACACGGGGAACGGGGCTAGGTTCGAGAGAAGTTTAGGTTATACACCCTTATCAGAAGCTGATTAGAAAAGGTATCGTGTTCTAGCTACATATTTTTGAGTATTTTAAGAAAGCGCCCCAGTCGTTTCCTACTGGGTGGTAGCAGAGATTTAGTTTTAATAATAATATAATCTTTATTTCAGACATCAGTCCATAATGCACATGTACATAAAAATAAAAAAATTCACAGAAAATTTAAAAACAAGAAAAAACAAATTTTAAACACGACATATAACTTAACTTATGAGCCCAATTGTTAGACTCACTAAATGTCTTTGGATCGGACAATCGGGTTTGGTAGATATAATGTTAAGGATGTTGTTTTGGCTGCCACGTATTCTGCTTAGTAAAGAATGCGCTTTTTCCTCATGATAGCATGAAAACCATCAGTGTGCGCTTCAGTGAACATCTATATTATTCCTGAAGCACTACAGAAGCGTGGCAGCTCCAACAACATCCTAAACCCATTATTGTACTGTACTCGCAGAGCATTGTAAGATTTTTTGGTAAATGAAACCCACAGGCTGCTCGAATAGAACGATTGACAAAAAGCTTTGAATAGAGAAATTTTAACATCGTCCGCACATCGAGCAAACCTACGGGCAATCATGTTACACCTCACTGACAACGCTCTGCGTTCCCTTTCGATGTCCTTATCATCTTTGAGATCATCTGTCACTATGTGACCAAGATATTTAAAACTACTTACTAATTTTAAAGGGCTCCTGTTTAATAGTACGGGAGGAACGAAATTAGGGCAACTGGTCTTAGCTTTGAACATCATTACTTCACTTTTCTTGCTATTATATTGCAAGCCGTGTTCTTCTGCGTATCTCTCGCAACGCTTCAGTAACTTGCGAATACCACTGATCGATGGGCTCAGCAACACCATATCATCAGCGTAGCTGATATTGTTCACGCTAACATCATCTATATGACACCCAACATGGGTGCTGCTGAGCTCAACGAGCAGCATACATATTATTTATTTATTTTATCATATCTAATTATTTGTATGTATTAGTATATTATTTAATTCGTATTTATGTATTAGGATGTATAATTACTGTGTAAGTATATCAATATATTATGTGGTATTTTAGTTTTTTAAATCTATTTTATTGTTTAATTGTAGAAGTATTAATCACTCCTTTTTGTACTTCCCCTCCTCCTTATTCTCAAATCTCTCTTTCCATCCTATGGTTGCCTGGAAGAGATCGCTTTTAGTGATAAGGTCGCCAATTGCTACTTTATTTTGTTTGTTGTAAGTAACTTTTGTTTGTTTTTATATTAAGTGCAATAAAGAGTTAATCTATCTATCTATCTATCTATACTATGTAGCTTTTCCCATAGTTTGTCGTAGACCACTAGATCAAAAGCTTTGGACAGGTCTAAAAAGCAAGCATAAACTGAAGTTTTTCTATCGGTGTAGTATTTGACAGTATGCTTGAGAGCCATAATAGCAGTTTCAGTGGATAATCCAGCTTTGAAGCCGAACTGAGCGTCATTGGGCAAATCCTTGGGCAAATGACTATGACTTAGGCAGAGTGAGAAAAACATGGACAAAATCCTAGATAAATGGTGTCCAGCCCACTCCAAATGTTCGACACTGAGTCCATCGTGACCCGGAGATTTTCCGCGTTTCATGTTGTGAATAATTAGTCTTATTTGTTTCCTCGTAAACTTAATGGTGAGGGCCTTATCACCAGACTCTAATTTAGGTGGCTCAGGTTCAGGGGTCATAGATGTACTCAGTGCCGATTGAACCCTAAATTGTTTCATAAATAAGTTTGCAATTTCTTTAGTATTATTTTTGCCTTCTATGCTAACAGGAAGACTAGGCCTTGTATTGAGTTTGTTTGTGGATTTCCAGAACTGTTTAAAATCTTTATTATGGTGCGTCGCCAGTATGTCCATTCTAATCTGTTCTTATTGATTTTGGCACCATTTTAGTTTAGCTTTGAAAGCTTTTCTACTTGAGGACATTTCGTCATAGAACAGACCTGTTTTGGGCTTACCTGCATCTAACCAAGCACGATACATAAGCCTTGCCCTCCTGTGAAGACAAGCGACGTGTTTATTCCAGCCTAACACTTGGGATTTTCTTTTTACATTTTTGGAGGATGATAAAATTGCCGCATCACTAAGTGAAGATATTATGTCATGGTACATTTCATCTAATGCTAACTTGTGTTTAACATTATTACAAAAAGTGTTACTACACTCTCTAAAAACATCTGGAAAATCAATACTTCGCAGCTTTTCATGATTAAGTGAGAAATATTTATCCTTCTGCTCCCTTGTTCGTTCCCCCCAAATTATTTTATTTCTATTTATTTGTTTGGTAAGTAATTTTGGTTTAATACCACTAATTTCACACTGTACTATTAGTGGAAAATGGTCTGACCAAAATGAACCGTGGTTTACATCTATTGTTTTTATGAGTAGAAATGCTGCTTTTGTAACCAAACAGTGATCCAGCCAGCGCTGGGTACCATCAATATCACTTAAATACGTATGTGTCTTAGAATTATACCCTATATTAAGAAAATCGGCACACAACCATTCCTGCTCAGCGCAAAAAATCTAACATCTCTTTACAAAATAAAACGTCTGATTTCAACGCACACCCGCGTTGAAATCTCCCAACATAAAAGCACACTCAGTATCATTACTCTCTATTATGGCTCTTATAATTCCTAAACAGTCTGTGAATTCAGGCAAGTACTGGTCCGCGTTAGTAGGCATATAAACACTGAAAACTAAAATATTTTTATCGTTTATAGTAATTTTAATAGCACACACCCTCGGATTATTACACTCGACGACAGATACACAGGGAAATGTAGATTTTTTCCAAAGTAGGGCTACTCCACCGTATGGTCTTCCATGTAAAAGACCTTTAGAAGTATCGACAGCAGATTTCCCTGTACTGCTAAAATTATCGTCTATGCTATTGAGCTATGTTAAATCATGCTGTAGAAGCCAAGTTTCTTGTAAAGTAATTAAGTCGGCAAGTTTGCAGATACTTCGGACCCCAGTTTTAAGTATATCATCTCGGGGTAACCACTGCGCATCAGATAGCGGCGGAACCCAGGCTGATTGTGTAGTTTATCCAAAACACTGTGAATTATGAATAAACAAAGTGCGTTTGTTAACAATGAAAATAATGTGAAAGTTAGTGAGTGAGTAATTTTTTTTAATTTATATAATTAATACTGCTATAAAAATAACCTACAAGACAATGCCCACGTCGCAGTAGTACATTAAAAACCAGTCAAGCTTTTAAGTTTTTGATACTGAAAGTGTGGTGATGAATAATTTCTAATTAGAATTGTCAATGCTTCTAAAAAACGTCTGCTGTCGTTGTTTTTTAATTCTGAAATCCTAAAAGGTAAACCAAAAGAAAGGTTATGTTTACTGTAAAAATACATTTGAATTATATTTTCTTTCGGATTATACCTAACAGAAAAGAAAAAGAACTGTGGTATTATTATCTTTTAAAACAGTTACCATAAACCTATAGTTTCTTCTCGTGTCGACTCGTGTCTACATGTTCCAATAATATGTGAGACTAGGTTGTGATAAAAAAATACCAATCGGATGTTGAGTAAATGCGATTGGTATTTCGCAACGTGCATACGTGGAGATATACCAATAGTGTAGACCAATCACAATTTTGCTTGCTCCCTAAGATATGAGATTGTAAGATAGGTACAGCGTTTTGCGTGGTGCATTTTGTAATTAATACGAACTTTTAGTACTTAAAAGTTGACAATTGTTTCATGGTTGATGTTCCAAAAACACGCATGGATAGATTTGACTCCACATTTGTGATAAGAACGTCTAGACTGTGGAATATGTTGCCTGAGTGGGTTTTTCCCGATAGTTACAATTTGGTGTCTTCATATCAAGAGTGATTTAGGAAATATAAGGCTTAACTGGCACAGACTTCAAAAAGATGAGTACGGTAGCGCTTCTAAATACATACTTAGTCAGATTACCATATAATATTCCTATCTTTATAACTCGTACGTACTTATACAGCGTGGCGCTTTGGTGCCGACATTAAATGAAACCACTTATAAAATATCATATTTTGACCTATTCTGTCAAATTAAATTTCAATTATCGTTATTATTTACTGAGTTATTCGCAATTTTCCAAAATACCATAATAGAGCAAGCTGTATCAAAAATTTCCTGCGCAGAGGTCATTACACCGCAGCCCACAGTCCATCCGATTTATCAATTAAAAATCAGGCGAAAAGCAAATACTAAAGAAACGAGATAGGTGATGTCCTGTAACACACGCGTACGTTGTGAATGAAATGCAGACGAAAGATAAATAATGCACACGCCTATTAACTAATGTTAAATGTAGTCTTTCTCTTTCTCTAATTTTCACTAGTTTTGTGCTAGCCGCCGGGATGCGAAGTTGACCGTGTTGTCCCTGACACATTTCTCTAAATGGCGCGCTAAAACTTTTACTGTAAATCCTTAACTAGGGAATTTTGTAATCTAATTATTCGGGAAAAAGACGCTTACATGTTATTTTTGTTCGTTCTTTTAGTGTAATTTATTTTTAGAGTCAGTGTCAATAAGATTAGGTTGCTTTTCGTTTTGTTTTTTGTGTGACTCTGATTGTGTTGTGAATAGTTATTTAATTAGTGACGCCGAACGTACAGTGTTTTCTGAGTGTACCTATGCACATGTGATTTTAGTCTGATAAGTCCTACAATAGATTTTGAAAATCGACCCAGAACATGTTTTCGACCGTTTAACGCTTGTAAGTTTACTAGCAACGGTATTCGATTTTAAACAAAATTACCTTTTCTCTCAAAGGGTTTTATTGGTTAGATTGTTTACAAAATTTAAATCGTATTGCGAGAAGTTGTATTTATTTTATTTCTTAAGAAAGTTGTAGGTACCAACCAATTCAGCAGCTTTCACGCTAAATGCTCTTTGTTATTACCAAGTGCTGGTCTAGTCCCGCGTTCAAATCCTACGCGCACCACTGTCTTATCGAAGTCATGTGCGTAATGCTGCTAACTTTAAAACGGTGAAGAAAAACATCGTGAACAAAGAACCGACATGTACCTAGAATCTTTCGAGGTCATGTTTATGTTAACCACCAACCCGCACTTGGCCAACGTGGTGGATTATGGCCTTGAGTTTTTCCGTGCGAGAGAAATCCCCGAGTCCCAGCAGTGGGAACATTTGGTGGGCTTCAAAAAGCAATCATTTTGTAATGTTTCGCCAAAGTTACAATAGATACCTACCAACGCATTTACTTATTTACTTTATGTTATTTTATAAGCTTTATTATTTGGTAGGTATTCGATTTATTAGTGATGAACAGGCATAAAGTTGACGGGGAATCCCCGTCCCCGTTCCAAATTATCGCGCATTTGTAAGTACCTACCCCCTTGATTTGATTACTGGTCAGTAACCCTACCCGTGTGTTCATTTAATGTCGGCACCAAAGCGCCACGCTTTATAACTCGTACATAAAATATTTTCATCTTAAATCACCAACTGGCAACCCACTGCTGAGTATTTGTAAGCATTTATTTCATTATTTCTCTTGCCTAATAAGGAAAGCTATTTAATCAAGATTGTATATGTGGACACCTTATTAGAAAAGGATGTAGTACTACTTTGATACCTTTCAGTTGGCTCGTTTTGATAGAACGGTGCACAGTCCAGTTATAGTGTACGTTCGTGTAAAAATCTTATCCTCAGATACCACAGACCATTTTATGAATGTTTGTAGCTTTCAAGAATAGCGGGATCTTTATATACAGGCTGATATATAAAGCTTATTATTAATACTTACGCCAACATGTGTATGATCATTGTGATAGGCTATAATTACAAGTAAAATAACGATGTTATATTCGTTAAGCTGTACTGATTCACACTCCAAGTGCCATTCATTAGTTATATTTATTATTCATAGTTGGTTTATTTTATTTGAGTATGACATACTTCTCTTGTTTTATCTCAGACAATTTAGACATAAATGTTTTATTCTTGCAATTGTTTTTTTGTTTAGGTAGAAACTCTTAGAGTTTCTTTATCATCTGTCAGGGACTTAAGGCGCTATTGAATAGATGCGATGTACCTAATAAGTCGTAATCTAATAGGTATACCTAATAATAACATTAGTCAATTGTCAAAGTCTGATTGTTTTTTTTTTTTTTTTAAATAAATGGTGACGAGACGATCCGGATATGTGCCTGATCATAGAATAGATAATATAGATAGAACGGACACTCCCAACCCCCCGCCAATTTCAAGCTTCCTCGCCCCTCAGGCCGTTTCGGATACGTTAGGAGCACTCAACGAAGGGCTGGTATCGAACATCTAATTCCTAACGAAATATCATCATGGTGGGTTGTTGTGCTGTTTACGGCTGTCCGTCAACTAAACGGGACAAGATTAAAAGCTTTATTTAATTTCCTAATGATAAAATAACGTAAGATTAGAAACTTTTCAATAACATTGCTTTATAATATTACAAGCTTTGCTTATTTTGGGGTCAGATGGTGTTGTGTGTGAATTGTCTATCAATATTTATTTATTTATAATAACAAAGTCATATTTGACTCAAAGTTTGTAACTTACACAGCCAGTAACTTATGTGCCCAAGCACGGATTGATAATGCCTGGAGGAATAATTATAGTAACAGAATAAAGTTTCCTTCATGGGTAAGTGTAAAATAAAATGCGAATGTGTACCTACTAACAGAAATAGATATCTAGGTACCTGATCTAATCTATCATCGGTTTTGTTTCATTTTACGCGGCAATACAAACACCCACAGATTTCTGAAACAATTTACAAATCTGTGCAAACACCCTTTTAATTAGAATAGTATAATTTGGCTCCATTCTATTTATGTAACTCAACATTATAGCAAGTTTATAGACTACGTCACCAGGTTAACTCACGGTGCACAACTATTCAATAAAACAATTCAGTAGCCCTAGCGCTAACGCACACATTCACGCGTGTGTACGAACGACATCTGCGTAGTTGTGTGAAGAGTAGGTAGGTCAACACCGGCGTTTGTATGGAATTTTAGTGGAGTGTCCGTGGTGTGGCCTGATGGTAAGCAACATGCCTGACACATAACAGCACAGCGACACGGAGCTATTGGAACATGAAGAGTCCAAATCATTACCTAGCACTGCACTGCGCTCGTCACCCAGAGATCTAAGATCTTATATCTCTAAGCCCTGTAATTTCTCTGGAAACATTGCCCTTCAAACCGGAACACAGTAATGTTTGCACATTACTGCTTGGCGGTAGAATAACTGGCAAAGGTGTGGTACTTCCCCAGGCGGACTCTGCCAAGAGTCCTACCACTACTAAACTACTGTTTATAAGAACAGATATTCTTTTACTTAATTTTAAACTAATTCTTACATTTTTCCAGTTGAATGTGATTCTCAATAAGTAATGAATAATAAAAATTGTGATTATTTGTAATTTCAGTTATTTTTTTTTAATATTTTAATATAGAAATTACAATAAGTGTAGTTTGCAATTGCACTTTTTCCAATAGAGATTGGTTCTGAAATCTAAAAGTTTTTTTTTCAATAATGTTTCTTCATTATATAACTCAGTTTCATAACTAAAATAATATCTCAAACTCAAACTTTCAAAATTATTTATTTGAGATAATTTCAAAGGCAAGACTTAATTTAAAAATACGCTTAAAGAGAGACTGGCTAAGAAGCACGTAGAAGGAAAACTAGAATCACTGGATCAACTATGGTTGGAGTTTTTGCGAGACCATAAATAAGGATTTGATGCGTACTTTCGTATACCTCACAAGAACTAAACACCACTAACTACGTTAAATTACGACTTGTATGATATAATAGTGGACAAATATATGATGTTTACAAATGCGAATTAAAAGCAATGTTGGCTCAATAGTAACGGGACAAATTCTACGAGTGCTCCCAGGCTGTTTCTCGAAATGTGTCAGCTCATTTTAAATTGCCCAAAATTCAGATACTTAACGTTTCTGGGTTGTTTACGGAATGCTGTTCATTCAGAGACATGTTTCAGTCATTGATATGTAATAAGTATCGGTGATATGATTATTTCTCGTTGACTTCTTCAGTAATTTGTTGGTTTTAGTATTTGCTACATCTAATCTTTTATGTTAAAGAGCGTCGCCCGGATGAAAATATCATAATAGATCGAATAGACGAACCAATTAAGTAATTTACTGTTTGTCAGTATTGCAATCATAGTCAGTCAAGATATAACTTCGTTTGTAATAAACATATGTTTTTTGCCGTCAACGAAGCGGCGCTGAATTGGCCGGTGAACTTCAGAAGCCGATACCCTACCTACTCTCCGAGCAACTTCCTAAGTAGGCCTTCAACCAGGTTGAATCTTTAAAAAAAAAGGCCTACGAAAATATATTTTATGAGGTCCGGAATTTGATTATATACAGTCTGACTGGTGAGATACTATCGATATTTTAGGAATGTACTCGGTCCGCGATTCTGGTTCTAATTATGTAATAAAATAAGGTACTTAAATTTTGGCCAAATATCTCAAGAAATAAATAAAGTATGGACACGTTTTCGATATTGATAACGTGTAGCTTATTAACGTAACGCAGGCGGCTCGCATCAAAGTAGCACCCAGGCCAGCGGCGTCTCTTTGTCGCGGCGGCCAGTGGCCGGCGAGTGTTGCCGCCTAAAGCCCTCTCCCGCCCGCCCCCAACCCCGCTACCTGTTGCATAATACATTGTTCGTTAGTCCATGCGTAAGCGCTGTGAAGTGTGTATGTCCGCTTCCTGCTTCCGTGTCCGTCTCGCGATCGCGCCCTCGCTCCCGTGTCTTGTGAACATATTGTGAACTTTATCAATAATGACTTACCAATACACAAACTCTGAGTACTTAGATATGGTTCGTGCGTACGCGCGTGCTAATGATAGCCTGCCAGGTGCTATAAATTTGTATAGGGAGATGTTTCCCAACCGCCGAATACCTACAGCCAGCGTAATTTTGAACGCAAATCAAAGGTTACGAGATTTTGGGCAGTTCACTGTTCCAGTCCATGCTCAAGGACGAGGGGGGTGGCGTACCCGTCTCGCTACATGAAGACATTCTCGAGTACTTCGAGAACCATCCACAAGCAAGTACTCGAAATGCTGCACGAAGATTTGGCGTATCCCAGTGGACTGTGTGGAATCAACTCCACAGAGATGGTTCACACCCTTATCATTTCCGACCAGTCCAAGAGCTCGGTGTCAACGATTACGAGCCACGAATTAATTTTGTCGGTGGTTTTGCAAAATACCGATAAAAACATATTATTTACAGACGAAGCCACGTTTACTAAACTCGGTATTTTTAACGTACACAACGAACATTGGTGGAGTCATTCGAATCCGTACGTTACGCGACAGGACGCTTTTCAACACAGATTTAGTGTAAATGTGTGGGCCGGTGTACTAAATAATTGTTTATTAGGCCCGTATTTCATTGAAGAAAGACTTAATGGTGCGTCATACATAAACATTTTAAATAAAGTGATGGACGAAATGCTCGATGATGTACCCTTGAGTTACCTTCGAAACTTGTTTTACCAACACGACGGAGCGCCCGCCCATTATCAGACGCAAGTACGTACTTTCCTAAACACTCATTTCGGAGACTGCTGGATAGGTCGCGGAGGGCCTGTGCCATGGCCCGCTCGTTCTCCCGATCTCACCCACTGGACTTTTATTTATGGGGTGAAGTAAAACGTTTAGTGTACGCTACTGAGTATGCTAACAGGGAAGAACTGAAGATGAAAATCAGTAGCGCTTTTGAAACTGTTAAAAGTGATCCGTTTGTCCTAAATCGTGTGAAAGACAATATGCGCAAACGTGCCGAACTTTGCATCACACGAGGAGGGGCACATTTTGAACAATTATTAAGGTTAGTGTAATTAGGTAGTTTAATTAAGTTCAATCATTGTTGTAAATAGGTAGTTTAATTAGGATCAATCATTGTAAATAAGTATGATCCATTTTTTAAATACGCCTAAAATACCTACGTAAGTATTTCATCTTGATTTAAGTAATTTACACTTAGCTATGTACAGAATACTTATTTCAGTCAACAAATATGTTGAATCATATCGCCACCTACTTAGGTATTTTTGCCTGTCCTAAGCCAGGATTAAAGTATGAAGGGAAAACGGATCATACTTCGTCCTCCAATATGTGCCTACTACCGTAAAGATAGAGCGAGGTTTTAACGTGCGTACTGTGCGTAGGTAAACAGAGCGCCATCGACCGTCATGACATTGAACCGTGCGTCCGAGAGATAACGCAGCACGGGCGCCCGCGCGGTGACCATGCGTTTTGAATTTAATAACTGAACTTTCGGTTAAGTTTACTGAGTACTCAGTAGTTATTTTTAGTCAAGACATATTTTTTTTTTCATATTTCATTGCCAAGTATCACATCCTCTATTATCAATAGTATCTCACCAGTCATACTGTATAATGATTAATTGTATTAAATTTATTTTTCACTTTATCAGCGGTTGGTGCAGAAATTACCATCACGGCACTGTCCACTTACAAGCCTCCCGCAACTTCGGCCACAACAACAAGATGTAATTATAAATTATCTGGTACTCTTTCATACTATCATATCAGTGCCGATTTCTTGTCGTCTTACGATTTTTTTCAGGTGTAAACGACAAAAATTTCGACTCTGTAGTGGAGGGATTGTTGTAACTGTACGACAGTGACGACGACTTAAGTATTGTTCTACAGACGGAAGATGATGCGAACGACCAGGCCCTACGCTACATTCTGTCTTCTGACGACGACTGTTACACTATTAATTGGAGCAAAGACAAACCGACTTTCCGCGGACGACGTGAAATTTTCACGGAAAAAACAGTTGGAAACCGCTGGTTGCAGGTTGCGGAGGACCGTTCGTTGTGGAAATCTAGGGGGAGGCCTATGTTCAGCAGTGGACGTCTTGCGGCTGTTGATGATGATGTTTTTAGCAATTCAAATATTGCAAGGACTCTATATTTATCCTTTGGCGGATAAAGAGGCCTATTTTAACTTTAACGGCTTCGGTACCTTTCTGTACTTCGCCAGAATAATCTCTTACAATCGTTATTTATTGCAAAAAACGATGGACCATTTCGTTAACAGCCAGACTTTAACAGACACGACTCGACTGTGTAAAATACGATCAGTGATTGACTACTTCTACGACAAGTTTTCCGGTCTATACATGCGTTCGCAAGAGATAGCCATTGACGAGTCGCTGCTCAAGTGGCACCGGACGGCTCAAGACTGAGACTTGCGCAAAAAATCTCAACGAAGGCTGAATAAATGTTTCAGAAGATGGAACTCCATAAAAAGTTGATGAAACTGATATATTTGATACAATATACGACAAACCGCTTTATCAAATCTGTGTTATGGTATGAAAATAATGCAAAGTGATGCAAATATAATGAAAGAAAGTTTTTATTTAATAGGTGTGAATTCTTGGGAGGCCATAAAAAATTGTTGCGTACGTATAACTCACATGAACTAAACACCACCTAGTACGTTAAATTAGACTTGTATGATAATAGTGGAGAAATGTATGATGATTCCAAATGCGAATTAAAAGCAATGTTGTCTCAAATCAGATATAATAATGGGACAAATTCTACGACTGCTCCTATAGGCTGTGTTCCTCGAAATATGTCGGCTCATTTTAAATGGCCCAAAATTCAGATACCTAACTTGTCTGGGCTATATACGGAATGGTGTTCATACAGAGACATGTTTGAGTCATTGACATGTAATAACGATTCATGAGACAGTATTAAAAAATTACATTATCTGAAAGGGTACCTCAGCGGTGAAGCAGAACAGCTCATCAGGCACATACCAATCCAACACTCTAACTTCGAAAGATGTGGAAGATGTTAGAGGACAGGGAAAACAATATAAAAATATGTTACGCAATGTTCTAACGTCTGTTTAGTCAAAAGAATCTGTTAAATGAATCGGCAAATGAGCTTTAAGAGCTTATAAATACAACAACTGATTGTTTGGCATCTCTAACAAATATAGGTATTCATGTGAGTAACTCTGGAACATACTCATAATCTACATACTGTTCTTGAAATTGGATCCGGAAACCAGACGTCAATGGGAACTCAATGTAACCACCAACACCTATGTAAATGAACTTCAAAATTGAATACGACAAACTTCCATGCACTTACGAAAAAATATTCACCCCGTACCATCGACTTGTGAAATTTTCATGAAATTGTCTTTTAATCTTAGAATATTTTTTTACTTGTTTACGTGTCTGTATTTATTTGATTGTCGTTTGTTTTTGAAGTAAATTTGGTCAAAATGCAAAATACTACAAACTTTCAAAATGATTTATTTAACCCTTAAACACCTGCCAGTGGTCATGGTGACCGCAGCGACTTTTTGAATTAGAATTTTAGCGAAATCCGTTGTCGCGTGTTAGTGAGCGTCTGTGTACCTTTTCTGTGGGTGGTTTAGTGTCGCGTGTGCGCTCGGCAAGGATACACGTGCGCGCGTTTGGCTTGGGTGAGTAAAAATATATCGTCAGCGGTCATGGAGACCGCGTGCAGGTAGTTGTGTGATTATTGTGTATTACATTCATGTTTATTGTTTTAGCGTAAAAATGGATGGAAACGACGAAAGAATTGTGAGATGAGATGAGGAGTTGTCGGATTTGGAGGATAACCTTGACGAGAGTTGCAGTGATGTAGAACCAGAAGATTTGGAAGTTCCTGTGATTTTAGAAGACTGTGAATCTGATGACTACCTGCAAGTGTCGTCTTCTGATGAACAAAGTGCCGATGGACAGCCTGAGGGTGGTCTTTCTACGCGGCGCTTTTCTGTGAGTAGGATGTCAGTTGAGGAATTTTCTTCAGAAGACGAAGTGCCCTTGTCACAGCTCCAGACTAGACATCGAAACTATTTCGGAAAAAATCGCTTTCGATGGTCTTCTGTGCCAATTGCTAGTCGTACTAGAAATCAGCAGCATAACATTGTGTCGCAAGCTCAAGGACTTAAATCGCCCTATCACGACGTTCTCAATGATTCTACAACACCTCTTGATCTTTGGAGCCTTTTATCAACACTTTTCATTAACAGGCCGGCGGCCTGTTTACCTACAGCCGACGCGACCGCACAGGCGAAGCGGACAACGGTAAGTGCAGAGCAATCGATCGATCGCGCGAAGCGCATGATCAAGATCATGATTAGCTCTGCACTTATCGTTCCCCGCTTCCCCTGTGCGGTCGCGTCGGCTGTAGGTAAACAGGCCGCCGGCCTGTTCTTAGAATTTTACCGAGCGCAATACCCCTCGCCCCGTTGATCGATATAAATAGTGAGGTGGGAGTAGAGCTATTTCATTAGGTCACGAAACTTGGGTGAAAGTAGCAAGTCTTCAAGTAAGAAAAATGAAAACGCCAGTAAGTTCTCCGAGAGCGTCGGCATCGGGTGTGGGCTAGTCGACTGGCAAAAATTTGTCGGTTCATTTTCATCAAATAAATTCGGCAACCAGTAGCGACGAAGAAAGCGATCGGGAACATCCAGGAAACCAATTGGGGGAGTTTCTTCAAATGAAAAATCAGAATCATCTGCAGACAGCGATTCAAATAGTGGAAACGGAATGTGGTCAAGATATAGGTCAGGAAACGCAAGCGTTAGTAGAGGACATGGAACATCGAGCTCAAGAGAGTGCTTCGGTAAAGGTAGTAAGAAAACGAAAATCCAATCAGAAGAAGAATTCAGCTCCGGCGAAGAAGGTGGCGAAAATGTTGCCGGAACCGCCAGCGGACAGTTTTTTGGGGGTTTTAGAACTGATTTGGACGACGAATGTATATTCTCAAGTGATGGAGAAATTGAAGTTCGGGGAACAAAAGGCAATGCACAACAAAAATCTGAGTCTCAAGAGGGAGTTCACCAGTTTGATATCATTGTGGAAGACAATATTGAAATTGATTGTACACAAACTGAGACAGAGCGAATGCGAAGATTTATCATGGAATGTATTCAAAACCATCCTCTCCGCTTCAGAGTTATACACGACGTGTTTATAATTCAAAATGACCAATACAGCGATGCAAATATTTCACGAATATGTGAACAAGGAGGATCCTCGGGACGGTCCTTTAAAGGAACCATCTTCTTTGTCAGCAACCATGCCCAAGACCACTTGCACGTCATCCACGACTGCGCATATAACGGAAACAGATGCAGATGTCAACGAATCAAAGAAATTAGAAATGAATGTGGAAACCCCAGACTTAATAGAAGACTTCTTCGGTCTTCAGAATGTACAAGCGAACACTGGCTCAATCTCGCAGTCTATCTCGAGACTGGTGAACGGAAAGCAATACATTTTGAAATCGCCGGGAGAATGTGGTGTAAATGTGATAAAACTCGAAACTTATCCATTCGCAAAAATATGCGGCTTAGACAAGAAAAATTGGTGGAAACACGCGGACACGAAAATGTTGTTCGTGACGAATTCCAATGTAGATCCGCTACAAATGCAAGTGAACAAACTGCAGAATGCAGTAATGCCAGCAGTGGGCAAAATAAAAAATATCACAAAAGAAGTAAAGGAGATCAATTACTGGAATTCTTTTGGAAATTTCCAACATCGCCAATAAATAATTTATTTAATAACGCTGTATGGTTTAACTCGACCTGGAAGTATTTGCCTTTAAATCGTACTCATATAAAAGCTGTGCAGCGTATATTTCAAAGACAATTGTGCGACATGAATATAATAGATTTTATTAACCGTTTTAAAAATAGTGAATCTCTATTTTTTTTACTGTGGTGTACGTGATGTTAATGATTACTACTATACAACTGACCAATCGTTACGTATAGCTGTAGAGTTACTTATGTTTCAATTTAACAATTCTTCTGACCGTGTATATGAATTTTTGGTTAATTTATATAATATTTTAGATCGTGTAATCCCTAAAAAAATTGTATGTTTATTTTAAGTCTTCCTAATGCTGGTAAAATTACTTTTTTGATGCTGTTATACATTTCTTTTTAAATTTTGGACAAATTGGCAATTTTAACAAATATAATAATTTTCCATTAATGGAATGTGTCAACAGACGTATCATATTATGGAATGAACCTCTTTGTGAAACAAGTGCATTTGAAACAATTAAAATGTTATTTGGAGGAGATACACTAAATGTAAAAGTAAAGTTTCAAGATGATGCAATTGTTAATCGTACTCCATGTATAGTATTATCAAACAATGATATTTTTCCTAAAGATACTGCTTTTAGAACTCGTATGTTTACATACACTTGGCGTCCATGTGACACTTTAAAAAAATGTAAAAAAAAATTGTTTCCTCTCATGTTACCTAAACTTTTTCAATATTTTAATATTATAGATGAAAAGGGATATAAGATAAGTGAAATAAATGAAAGTACGGATTCTGATACTGAATACATTTATTACAAATTAACAAATTTTTTATTTATGTTCCTAATGTCACTATCACTAGAAACAACTTCGAAATCTTCTTCTGTTATACGATGTTGGGTCCTTTTCGATGCACGATGGGATGATCCTTGTCTATCGTTTCTTTTTTTAGACGCTTGTCTCTTCCTGAAAGCTGGGGAATCATAGTCAAACGATTTTTTGTAAAAGTTAAGTCTGTTTATGTGGACTGAGTCTGATAAGTTCTGTCCGGTGCTTTTATCGATGTCCGGCTCGGATTCATTTTCGGTAAGTTTGGCGGAACGTTCCAAATTTTGATCGACGCCGGCGAAGGTTTCGGCAGTTGTGTACCGTGGGTCGTGAAGATAGTAATATAAAGCTTTTTGAGGCATATTACTAACGGTACCAAAAGTACAGTAACTGTGCAAATCAACAGACACGTCCATTTCGTACTCGCACAACCAATACACCATGGTCGTTTGAAAATTTTCAAATTCTGTGGCGGGAATAATCTGCGGAATGGCTCCGATTCCAACGTGTAATTGGGGTTGAGGATGCATACTTGCATTGTAAACTGGATCACGTGGATTAAATACAGCACTATATTCACAAGTTGTAACATATGTTACAGTACATTGATCAGCAAGTTCAGGTCCGAACATATCAATTTTATCACCTAGTTTTGATACTTTATCGCTAGTGTATCCAGTTTTACTCACAGTACGTTTACTAACAAATGCAGCTGTATTCATACACATAGCTTTGTTGTGATAAGCTTTAGGTGTCACATGCACCCGGTTCGGAGTAACAATACCATTCTTAGGATTATATTTATATTGAGCAACAACTTGACCGACCATGGTATTTATAAGAAATCTGTCCACTAGGGTGTCCAACATCATATTTCCCATTCCATGAACTGCATGAGTGTCATCTCTATACCACCAATAAATTGAATTCTTTCTCGGTACACCCATAGCCTGACATGGTACATGTAAATACATTTTCTTTATTGCATGAGATGCTCGAAAATATAGTGATACATACCAACGAAAAAATAAGGCAGTTACGACCAAAATATAAAAAGCAAGGCTGTGTTCATGATGTTGATCGCATGGAGTTAAAAGCATTTATTTGTTTTTTATTCTATACAGCAATTTTCAAAGAAAACCGGGAACACTACACGTCATGGTACAATTCTGACGGCTCAGGAAGAGATGTACGAGGGTCAAACTGAAAGTTCTTAGAACTGGCCACTTACAAACAACATAATAAAAAAAATATTCTATAATTTGAAAATAGAACTCTTTGCCAATATTACTGAGTATATACTTCATTCATTTGTCATATGTTTTACGATTTGGCGGCAAATTGAAAATTGTCTGTGTCACGTCAACATGAATTTAACACGAGAAAATTTTCGTGCAATGATTTTTTATTCAATTCAATTCAATTTTTTTTTCAATTCAATTTATTTCTTCGAACCATTATTTTACAAAGAAAACTTGGTAACGTCAAATACAAAATAATAAAAGAGTTTAAATACATAAACAAGTGACAATATTTAACAGTAAGCGGCTGTAAAGAGGCCTTGTCCAACGGATTCAACTATTTTAATTAGCTAAATCCTTTGTCAAAAGCTTTATAAAAAGCAAAAAATAAATAAAAAATTAAATCTAAAATTTTAAATTACGATGTTAAAATACTCTTAATTAATTGGTAGTTACATTTGTGATACACTTTTTTGCCATACATTTTTGTCCTTAATGAAATCATCAACATTATAATAGGCTTTATCCATTAAATAGGTCTTTACAATATTTTTTAACCTTTTTTCATTGAGACCTGCCAACTGATCTGGTATGACATTATAGAAGCGAACACTGTTTCCTATAAAAGAATTACATGTTTTTTGTAGTCTACACTTTGGAATTACCAATTTGTCTTTGTAGTGTACCTTAGGGTTTTTATCTGATACTTTACCAATGCTTTTCTTATTCTTTCTGGCATACATTATGCATTCATAAATATACAGGGAAGGGGCTGTTAAAATATTTATATTTTTAAAAACCTTCCTCAAAGATTCTCTAGCGGGTAATTTGTACATTGCGCGGATTGCTCGTTTTTGCAATATGAAAACTGAATTTCTGTCCGCTGCCGACCCCCATAATAGAATTCCATAGCACATGATGCTATGAAAATACCCATAATAAACTAATCTAGCGGTGGTGACATCTGAGATTTTCCTAATCTGTCGAATGGCATGGGCAGCTGAGCTTAGTTTATTTTCGAGCTGTTCAATATGTGGACTCCATTGGAGTTTCGCATCTATAGTAACACCCAAAAAAACTGTAGACTGCACTGGTTCTAAAGTCTTATTAATTAAATTTATATTAAGTTTAGGGCTTGGTACATTAGATAATGTAAATTTTATACATTTTGTTTTGTTTGGATTCAGTGCCAAATTATTTGCGTCAAACCATCTGCAAGCAATGTCCAATATTCTGTTAATTTCATTGCAATCATCTATTCCTCGCTTAACTTTAAACAGCAGAGACGTGTCATCGGCAAACATAATTATTTCTGTGTTTGCTTGTCTTTTTAACATGAAGGGCAAATCATTTACGTAAACTAAAAACAGAAACGGTCCAAGGATTGAACCTTGCGGTACACCCATTTTCATGGGAGATAGATCCCTTTGATTTATTTCCGTCAACTTCAACAATCTGCACCCGGTCTTTAAGATATGACGTGATAAGGTCCAAAGCTAGTTTTGAAATCCCATAGAATTCTAATTTCTTTAAAAGTATGTCGTGATGAACGCAATCAAATGCCTTAGATAAATCGCAAAATACACCAATAACGTCGTGCCGATCTTCCCATGCACTCGTTATATATTTGGTGAGCTTAACACCCGCATCAGTGGTTGAGCGTCCTTTAGTAAAACCAAATTGATGGTCATGTAGCAAATTGTTGACGTTAACGTAAGAAATGAGCTGGCTTAGTATTAATTTCTCAAATATTTTACTGATGCAGGGTAACACTGAGACAGGTCTATAATTTCCAGGTTCATCTTTGTCGCCGGATTTAAATAAAGGCACGACTTTACTATGCTTCATCAAGTTTGGAAACATACCATTACTAATGCTAGCGTTAAATAATTCAGCAAGATAAGGTGCAATTTTCACCACTATACCCTCTAATACTTTCACTGACATGTCCCATAAATCCTCACTATTTTTTACTTTGATTTCTTTAAAAGTTTTTAGTAAAGTTTATGACTTTCGATGTCGTTTAAGTCATCAAGAAAGTTATGTTAGACTACGATTGGCCTTTCACGATGAAGCCCCGTCTCGTGCGACTGTTTACAACTGGTTTAATGAGTTTAAACGTGGTCGCACTAATCTCACTGATGATTTACGTGAGGGACGGCCTTCTACGGCGACGACTGAAGATAACATCTGTGTTGTGCGGCGTATGATAGAGACTGACAAAAGAGTGACCTATCAGCAGATTCGGACAAGCTTAGGCATCGGTATGAGTCAAGTGCACAAAATCACGAACGAACATTTAGCGGTCAGGAAGCTTTGCGCCCGGTGGATACCTCATAATTTGACTGAGGCTCAAAAACTCCATCGTGTGGATTGGTGCCGTAAAATGATTGAAAGATTTAACGGAGGTGACTCAAATGCTGTGTTCGACATACTAACAGGTGACGAAAGCTGGATTTACTGTTACGATCCTGAAACCAAAAACAATCTGCTCAGTGGGTGTTTCCTTTCGAGGAGTTGCCAACTAAAGTGAAGAGAGATCGAAGTGCGGGGGGAAAAAATGGTGGCCTCGTTCTTTGGAAGGATAGGTCATTTCGCAACAATTGTGTTAGAGGATCAAAAAACAGTTTCTGCAGAATGGTACACTACCAATTATTTGCCACTTGTCTTGGAAAAAGTTCGAGAGAAACGACCTCGCAGTAGGATCCTCCTTCACCACGACAACGCCTCATCGCACACCGCCAAGCGAACGATCGACTATTTGGCGACATCAACCGTTGAATTACTGGGTCACCCGCCGTATAGCCCCGACCACGCGCCTTGTGATTTTTATTTTTTCAAAAATTAAAGAAAAAACTTAAAGGAAAGCGGTTTATGAATGCTGAAGAAGCGGTGGCTGCGTATCGCGATGCCATTGAAGAGACCCCTAAGGACGAGTGGGCAAAGTGCTTTTCCCAGTGGTTCCATCGCATGCAGCGGTGTATTGACGTGAATGGACAATATTTTGAAAAGATAGAATAAAACTAATAACTGGCTAATGTAATCAGTTTTTGATTTTCTAAGAACTTTCAGTTTGACCCTCGTATATCGTTGCATCCTAAGTAAAAATAGATTCGAGATTTTGATGAAAGCAATTCGTTTCGATGATGCTCAAACAAGAGCGCAACGGCGGGAGACTGATATTTCTGCACCAATCGCCGAGCTATTCAACTCTTTTGTTCAAAATTGCCAAAAGGTTTACAGCATTGGATCCTGTGCCTGTATTGATGAAATGCTGGTAGCTTTCCGAGGTCGTTGTCGTTTTAGGATGTTTATGCCAAAGAAGCCCGCTAAATATGGCTTGAAAATCATGTGCCTTAGAGATGCCCGAAATGGTTATTTACTCAATGCTTACATATATTTAGACAAAGACTTGGACGGGACCAATTTGACCCCAGAACAAACTCGATTTCCAAAACCTACTCAAGCAGTTTTACGACTCATATCTCCAATTGAAGGGTCGAATAGAAACATCACTGCTGATAACTGGTTTTGTTCAGTTGAACTAGTCGACGTTTTGAAAGATAAAAAGTTATCTCTTGTGGGTACTTTGAAAATAAATAAAAGAGAAATTCCGCCAGAATTCAAACCAAATCGGCGACGAGAAATTGGAACCTCGCTTTTCGGTTTCACTAAAAATATTACTTTGACATCTTTTGTGCCGAGAAAAAACAGTGCTGTGGTGTTAATTTCCAGCATGCACCACACAGCAAATGTAGATAACAATACAAAAAAAACCGAAATAATATTATACTACAATAACACAAAAATTGGCGTTGATTTACTCGACCAAAGGTGTTCGAATTATACTACGGCGCGACGAACGCAAAGATGGCCTTTGTGCATTTTTTATCGGCTGTTAGATATATCAGCTTCCAATACTTACGTCATGAGTTTACAAAATCAGGCACAGAAAACTGGAAGTAGATTTAAATTTATCAAACAGCTAGCAGAAGAACTGACTAGGCTACACATGAAACGTCGAGAAAATAACGAGCACACTCCTCGTGACGTCAAAACTTCTATTCGCCGGATCTTGAAAATAGAAGATGCATTGCCTACTGTTTCTGGAGCTGATCATCTTGAAACACGTAAAACGTGTTCAACTAGTGATCCCAAGAAAAAAACGAAAAACATTCCATCTGTGTTTTACCTGTAAAAAACCAATCTGTGTGGAATGCTCTAACAAGATGTGCAAAAATTGTCGGGAAAAATTGTGAGACTTTACCCTCTGCAATTTTCTCGAAGTTTTGATTTTTTTAATACTTAATTTTTTTTGTTTTATTAGAATATTATTAGATTCTTCACAAAGAAAGTCCAAATTTGATTAAATTTTTTGTTCCTATGCCGATAGATCTCATTACGTAAGCATAGTTCTATTTTTAGTTAAAATGTGCCAGCAATTTGATTGTTCACATTTATGAGAAGAAAATGTTTTGTTATTTATTATTTCTGTTTTCGCTCAAATAAATAGTTTAATATACAGGGTGTTCTGTAGAGGGTTAGACAAACTTAAAGGTTGTGTTCAGGGACCCATTTGGAGAATACAAGTTGGCTTAAAAAAATCCCTGACCTCCTTTTTTTTTAAAATATTTTTAAATATAGACATACAGTCGTTTATCCGCTGACGTTTACGTTTTTATTTTTTTACTGGATTCTTTCACCACCAGCCCTGACTAATGATGAATGCCCAAGAAATACTAGGAAACAATGGGCAAAAAAACCGTAATACAAGCGATGAGCCCTCGAATCGATGAAAAGATAACGCTTCATGTTTGAAAATTACCTCGGCATGCGTGAAAGTTATTTGCATTGAAATTTACGATGCTGGCCAATTTAAAAGCGCTGAACTATCGATATGCAAATCTAATGCGGAGCTGTGTGCTCAACATGTAGTAGTAAATCTCTATTCGGATAATATATAAGTCAGGGATATCCTTAAATCAATGGACAGTTCTTTGTACGTAGTGTTGTAACCTTTGTGTTGTATTCATTAATTATAATCACTAGTCTAGTCTTTCCCACCTTAACGATGTTGAAATGCGAAGAATGTAAACTAATAATGTCACGAAAGGAATACATATATTGTTTATACTATAGTACCTACGGGGCTTAATCACGAATAATTAATTATGTGTTCAAATCGCGAAAGTTTAAAAACTAAAAACTTACAGTGTTTTAAATGACTGCGTTAATAATTTATACTTTGTTTCATTGCCATCATTACGACACACCCGAAAGCCTATAGTCATCAAATCGATAAAACAAAACTGGGGGGAGCATTATATTGCACTTAAAACGTATAAAGCAAATGAAACGCAAACATTCAACATAGATCTGATGGTATAAAATAGAACGAATTTGGATACAGTAGCGTCGTATTATCTAACAAAATTTCTAGGTGCAATTAGAAGACAAAGAGAGTACTGCACAATATTTAATTTCTTTAGAGAGGTTTCGCCGCTCATTAAAACTTCTTCTTTTCAAGACCAAGCACGGGAGCAAGTAAGAAAAACTCTTTCACCTCAATCAAGTCTCGAAGTAAGGTCGAAACAAGCTAAGAAGCCCACCTCCGCTAGCAGGCAATCTTTAGGCTCCTACAAACAGTGCCGGCGGCAGGGCCGCCGCGTAAGCCGCCGGCCAAGCCGCCGTGCGACCCGGCGGCATACAAAGCCGCCGGCTTGCCGCACAAAGGAGCCGCCGGGGTGTGCATGTTACGCGGCTTGTCGGCGTCAGTTCGTGCCTGGCATTCGAGCGGTAGTGGTGAGCGGTTTGTGTGTATTCAACAAATTAAAATATCGTTTAATTGGGACGACGAAACTGTGTTGCTATTAATTGACAAATTTCATGAAAATTATATATTATGGAATCCCAGATATGCAGACTATAATAATAGGAATAAACGAATGGACGCCTTGAATATAATTGCAAGTGTATTTCACATTGATAAAGGCGAAGTAGAGAGAAAGTTAAAAAATTTAACCTCTCATTATTTTCGGGAGATAAAAGAAGGTTGAACAGTTGTACAAATCTGGTGCAAGCACAGACGATGTTCAGGAACCAAAGTGGTTTGCTTACAAGGCATTGAACTTTTTGCGAGACAAAAATAAACCACTACCCACAGTAAATAGTGAGAATGATGAACGAGGGGTGATCCAAAAGTAATGATAATCAGTTATTTCTAGTGCACACAAAAATACACAAAAAAATTACAGTCACTTGCTCAATTACCCACTAGTTCAGGAAAAAAAAAATCATATAAATAGGCCACGATTCCCCGGGAGCTACATTCATTTGAATACGGACTGTCAAGGAGTGAACATCAAAATGGAAAAACACGAAATCAGAGCTGTCATTAAATACCTCTGCTTGAAAAAAATGTCTACCAAAGACATACACAGCGACTTGGTGGAAACATTAGGGGACTGTTCTCCTCCATATTCCACAGTTGCACGCTGGGCTAAGGAGTTTAAGCTGGGAAGAACATCGACGGAAGACGAACACCGCGAAGGGCGCCCATCGACGTCCCTCACTGGAGAAAATGTGAAAAAAGTTGAAGAAGTTGTATTGGAAGATCGAAGAGTGACTATCAGGCATGTAGCTGAGGTCACAGGGATCTCATATGGCAGCATTCAAAGAACCTTTGAATTTGAAGATTCCTTGTGAACGAATTGCATATGAGAAAGGTCTCCGCGCGTTGGGTACCGAAAATGTTAAACGACGAGCAAAAGAAGAAACGAGTCGACATGTCAAGAGCAAATCTCGAAAAGTTCCAGGCAGACAAGGATAATTTTTTGTCACGTTTTGTGACCATGGACGAAACCTGGATCCACCATTTTGATCCTGAAACAAAACAACAATCGATGACATGGAAACGATCCGATGAACCGACGCCGAAGAAATTCAAAGTGTCAAGCTCAGCAGGGAAGGTTATGGCGTCTGTTTTTTGGGACGCTGAAGGAATAATCATGGTGGACTACTTGGAAAAGGGGGCCACTATTACAGGCTCCTACTATGCAGAACAAATAAGAAGATTGCGGGAGGCTATTAAGGAGAAAAGGCGAGGCAAACTGCGGGCTGGAGTGCTGTTCCATCAAGACAACGCACCGCTTCACAAAGCTGCAATTGCCATGGCTGCCATTCAGGAAGCGGGCTTTGAGCTGGTGGAACACCCCCCCCCTATTCACCAGATCTAGCCCCCAGTGACTTCTATCTCTTTCCACGACTCAAGGAACACCTCCGGGGCAAGAAATTTGACGATGATAGCGACGTGATGGCCGCGGTTGAGGACTTTTTTGAGAGTCAAGATAAAGATTTTTTTTTCTAAGGGAATTTTAGGTTTAGAAAAGAGATGGACTAAATGTATAGACTTGCTAGGAGACTATGTTGAGAAATAAATTTAGTTTTTGATTTTATTCATTGTGTTTATTATTGTGTCATTACTTTTGGATCACCCCCTCGTAAGTATTCATGTTTCCTATTTTTCTTTATTTTATCATAGACTAACTACTCGCGGTCATAGAACATATACTACAGTGAAGACGCGATACTTCCATTTACAGACGTATTCGCAGTACAGTCAACAAGATAATGCAACAGCGACTAGTTCCCGGAGAAAAGGAGATGCGGTACTGATGGAGACAGTGATATTGCCGAAGCTCTACAAGTTTAAAAAAATATGTCAGCTTCGTCATCTGCTCGCGACGATACCTCGGTATTCGGAGAAAACATAGCAAATAAAATACGAAAAATGGATCCCATAACAATATCTACAGTACAACATCATATTAATAATATAATTGATCAGGCTGAAATGGGCGTTTACTCAAGACCTTCCACGGTGGCGGCAGCTCAAGGATATTTTACCACTTCGACACCTGAAAGTGTACATCCTTCCACTAGCCGACTACTTCTAATTATACCGACAATTCTGATACTCAGGATTTCTGAGGAGGATTCTGATACTTTTTTTCATATTTGGAAAATAATTAAAACTCTTTTAGATTTAGGATGCTACATTAAGCAATTAATAATTAAAACTATGATTGTACTGGTACATTGTGATTGATAGTGAGATTAATGAGGCAAACACAGATTAACAAAAGGTTACCTTTTTTTTTAACGTGGTGAAATCATCAAATGAGACCTCTCGGGCAGGTACTGGGTACTGTCAGACTTGTACTGACTAAAGTTAAAATTTTAATTAACATATCATTTATAGATACTTATATGCTAAATAAACGAATGGAAACAAAAAGAAAATTCGAAGGAACAAAAACAATGGATAAAGTCCAAGATTTAATAAAGTCTACCCTCCATCCAGGAGTCAAAACCGGTGATGAACTACTTAACAAAATTGGAGAAAACCAAGTTCTTAAAGCTATAACGTTATCAATAACTACCCGTGCAATACGATTTGGATTACCTCAACTTTATTGCCGTATCATACCACGAGATAGTGGTACCAAGCGTGTATGCCCAATATCGCGTGTTTTTAGCTGTGTTAGAAGCTAAACTTGAAAGCCTAAAGTGTGCGTACCCATTGCCAGCCCGAGACACTGAACTGGCATATAATTACCAAGTCAACGCTGACTTGTTTCACGTTGCGCAAACAATCACAATCGCACCAGAACCAATCCGACGTGTGATTAACGCTATCGGCATAGTCCACTATGACGAGGGAATCTATATTCCAACAATCTGCGAGATGAAATAGCTATGTTGAGCCCATATCTCAACAAGCTACAGAAACACGTTCCAAAGATGGTAGATGGAACAATAGATTTCAAGAGCGCTGGAAAGCCGTCAAGCTTAGTCTGTAACAAGTTGTCAGACTTAAGAACGATGACAAAGCAAGTGGAAGAACTCACCAAGGAGGTAGCATCTTTAAAATTCCGTCTATCCAGCAGGCCGCAGTCACGACAACGTGACCAGTCTAAAGGTAGCCGCGACAACAGTCGTTCTAAATCACGTTCTAGGGAATGGAACCCTGACTATTGTTGGTACCTTAACCGTTTCGGGAGTAAGGCTACACGCTGTAGTAAGCCATGCAAATATCAGTCGTCTTCGTCGGGAAATGCATACGGCAACCAGAAGTAGCGGCTAACGGTTGCCCATCTAAGCCAGGTTGCTTATTTGTAACAGATAGGACTACGACATTGCTAGAAGATGTACCACTCAACATCTACAGAGAAATGTGATATCAACAAGATGGTTGCCCAGTACATTATGCCCGGCCTGTAAGAGAATATTTAAACGAATTAAATCCCGGTAAATGGATCGGACGCCTTGGACCAATTTCATGGCCCCCTCGTTCCCCAGGCCTGAAGCCAGTAGTTGTTTTACTGGGGATGCATAAAGAAAAGATCTACTCAAAACCAATTCAAAATGTAACAGAATTGCGCCAAAAAATTGATGCAGCATCAGAAGAAATGAATGCGAGGAGATTTGCAAGACTGGTGAACAGGTCATTTCTGAGGCGACGCAGAGCTTGTTTTCGTGCTGGAAGGAAACAATTTGAGCATCTGCTTTAGTTTTAGGAGGATAATAAAGTGTAACGATAATTTGCCGTTTTATTTTGATTAAATTTTCCATAAGTTCCTTTCGCACAAAATACGAAATAGCAGTTTTATTGGCAAGAAAAGTGGCAAGTGTTGTACTATTTTGAAATCGAGCCTAAATAGAACATCTTTTTAAAAAAACTTGCCATAGGTATATAATACGTACAAATAATCTTAGATATTAGAAGGAACCATCATTTATGATATATCCCCTAGAGCTGTCATTTTAACACGTTGTCTTTACTCGTATTTTAATAAATGTTTCAGAAGATGGAACTCCATAAAAAAAGTTGATGAAACTGATATATTTGATACAATATACGACAAACCGCTTTATCAAATCTGTGTTAAGGTTTGAAAATAATGCAAAGTGATGCAAATATAATGAAAGAAGGTTTTTATTTAATAGGTGTGAATTCTTGGGAGGCCATAAAAAATTGTTGCGTACTGTTATATATACCCTATGTATACGATAGCCCTTAGTCACCATATTCTACTTGCTTGTAAGCATATTCAGTTCCAGACACCTTCCCTCCTGTAGTAAGTTCCTCAGTTCCAATCCATCATCCGCGCGTGAAACTCGCCTTTTACTTTAAGCCCGGTCTATTGTGAAAATTAAATAAAAGTCTTTCCAGATCCAAATAATTTCTTTTTTTTAAAAACAATTCGGACAAAGTCCTCATAACAATTTGGTGGCAGCGGTGGGATACCGATGGTTAAGGTATCCCTGGAATACGTCTCCAAACGGGCTTAGAACTAGTGACCTTCACGCGAGTGCTATTACTGTGCCAGTGGAACTCAAAACTAATTCCATCCTAAATCCGGTTAAAAACCGAAATCGTCAAAATACGAGAAGTCCTCCATTTACTCTCGTCACACTGTATCCAGAATTCCAGACAGACCTAGGCCAAGGTCTGGTCCCTGCAACTTACGTCGTGTCCCTGCGTTTTGTGTTTGTGTCGTCTTCAAGTGTTGTGTTGTGTTTATGTGATTATGTTCCTGTGCATCCTCTACGTGTCCCTGTAAGTGTAACTGAAGATAACTTTTGACCTTCTAAAGTGTTCCTCAAGAAATAGTTCTCCAGAAGATCCAAATAATTGTTACTATTACTATTTTACTACTCCCATAAGTGCCCTTGTAATTTTGTTACTAGACAAAACAATTCATATTACTTACTGCAAACTCTTATCTCATATCTTATTGTATACAACTCAGTGGCCGCCTATCACACCGAACCGTTACTAATTTTCAACTTCGTTTACTTACTCATATTAACAAAGATGACCACTAGAGATCAGAAACCCGACACCATCCAAATCGGAACCTTATTCCAATTTATTAAATGTTTTGACGGCACACGGGAGAAACTAAATTCATTTCTGACAAACTGTGAAAATGCTATAGACTTGGCGACAGACGCCCAACAACCCATCATATTTAAATATATCCTGTCACAGCTTGAAGGAAAAGCCGAGTCAGCCTGCTCAATAAAAGAATTCGACTCATGGGACGATTTAAGTAGTTTTTAAAAACCAATTCGGGAGAAGAAACACTACGCCCATCTCATGACAGACCTACAGGAATGCCGACAACTAAACAATGAGGCAGTTAGTCAGTTTGCCTTACGCATTGAAACATGCCTATCAAAATTATTAACCGAAATAACGCTTTCGAATAAAAAAAATCAGAACTTGCGGGCCGTATCGCGGCTATGGAGGACCTAGCCTCCACACATTCTTAATTGGCCTTAAGCCTGAACTTTCCAACATTGTGCGGTGTAAAGAGCCTACAACTCTAAACGAGGCCATCAACGCCGCTGTTTCCGAGGAAAAAATTCAAAAACTATTCGACAAACGCAGCCCGCAGCCTTCAAATCAACGTCAACCTCCAAAGTTTCAATATTCCCACAATTCTAATACCAACTTCAGATCACAAGCACCGAAACAATTGGACCGAAATCCTCTATTCTGCAGATATTGCAAGGCCCCGGGTCACATTATCGAAAATTGCAGGAAAAGAGAATATAACAATAATAAATTTAAAGTTCAACAAACTTCTCCCCCATTCCAACAACGCCCTAATCAACAACATTTCAGACCTCAACCTGCTCGCGTCAACTGGGTAGCTGACAGTGACAACACCGAGATTCCCCCGATACAACAACCCGACACAAATGACTACGAACAAAATAACGATGGCCATTTATATGAACAAACCAATGACTACCATTTAAACGAATAGTGGGCTCGCGGAGGTGTCTCGTGAGACCCAAAAATCAACGACCATCCTTTTCCCTAGATAACAATGACACCCGTTCTATACCCAGAGGCTACAACATGGGTAACCAGCCCCAAAATAACGCCTCTACTTCTATTCCCAAGGACCACAACACGGGTAACCAGCCCCAAATCAGTGTCCAAAAATCAATTCCCAAGGACCACAACACGGGTAACCAGCCCCAAATCAGTGTCCAAAAATCAAGTCCCAAGGACCACAACACGGGTAACCAGCCCCAAACCAGAGTCCCATCCAAACCAATAGACGAATGCAAAATATATGAGATATCATCTATTTCAAACAAAATATCCTTACCTCACGTACTCATCCAAACCTCTGTTTCCAAAAAACCACTATCGTTTCTCGTCGACAGCGGATCATCTGTATGTCTTCTTAAAAATGACTCAATCCAAACCAAACAACAATTAAGAAAAGAAATAATTAAATTAAAGGGAATAGACAGTTGCGAAAAACCAATGCCTACTATCGGTAACCTCGACCTAAATCTTATATTTGGTCGAGAGCAGTACTCGTATACATTTCATGTCATTAACCATTTGGACTTACCATACGACGGAATAATAGGGAATGACTTGCTCAGCCACTTCCAATGTTCTGTTGACTATAACCGTCAAACCCTTAACCTAGGGAATAATAATTTAAAATGAATTTCACAGACCCCACTTACCAGATACCGTCTCGATCCGAAATCACAGTAGAATGTACTGTGAAAATCCTGAATTAAAAGAAGGCCTTATCATCGACCAACACATAAACGACACACTTTTTATTTCAAATTGCCTTGTAAAAGTAAAACTAATAACCGGGTTAACTTAACTATTTTAAATACTTCTGAAGATGCAGTCACTCTAAATTCAAACTTACAACTTACTCTACATCCATTCGAAAACCGACCTTGTCTACCCTGCAATGCCAACAAAACGTGCTTAGACAGAACAGACGAAGTACTTAAGTTACTTCGGGTGTCACATTTGAATCCCGAAGAACGTGACGCACTCTACAACTTATGTTCAAACTACTCCGACATATTCCATTTACCTGACGACTTACTTACTTCAACCGACGCAACCCGACATGAAATACGTACTTCGCCAGACCAACCAATTAATGTAAAATCTTACAGGTTCCCTGAAATCCATAAACAAGAAGTAAAATCTCAGATAAATAAGATGCTGGACCAAAACATTATTCAGCCTTCTACTTCCCTTGGTCCTCCCTATTTGGATTGTCCCGAAAAGGCAGACGCATCCGGCCAAGCCAAATGGCGCATCGTAATCGACTACAGAAAATTGAACGATAACACGATCGGCGAAACCTATCCAATCCCAAACATTGTTGAAATTCTTGATCAACTAGGCAATTCAAAATACTTTTCGACCCTTGACCTCGCATCTGGGTTTCACCAAATCAAAATGGATCCCAAAGACGCATGCAAAACGGCATTTAGTGTCCCACAAGGACATTTTGAATTTAACCGAATGCCGTTCGGTTTAAAAATGCGCCTGCTACTTTCCAACGTCTTATGAATAATGTGCTTACTGGCCTTCAGGGCGAAAGATGCTTTGTCTATCTTGACGATATTGTCACGTATTCACACGATCTTATATCCCATATCCAAAATTTGAACGCCGTATTTCACAGACTCCGATCCTACAACCTTAAATTACAACCCGACAAATGTGAGTTTTTGAAAAGAAGTGGGCTACCTAGGTCACGTTATCACCGAAAACGGGTTGAAACCCGATCCCAATAAAATAAAGTCGGTTCAAAATTTCCCAATTCCTAAGTGTCCCAAGGATATAAAATCTTTCCTAGGCCTCATTTCCTATTACAGACGGTTTATACCAGATTTCTCTAAATTCTCGAAACCTCTTACTTCTCTGTTAAAGAAAACGTCCCTTTGAGTGGACAAATGAACAACAACTGGCATTTGAGAAACTCAAAGACAAACTAATTTCTGCGCCTGTCCTCGTTTATCCAGATTTTACTAAACCCTTTAATCTAACATGCGACGCATCTAACTACGCGATATCAGCGATCCTTTCCCAAGGTCCTATTGGAAAGGACCATCCCATAGCTTATGCGTCCAGAACGCTAAACAAATGCGAAACAAACTATAGCACAACTGAGAAAGAATTACTAGCTATAGTTTGGGGTTGCAAAACGTTCAGACCATATCTTTTGGACGTAAATTCACAGTAGTAACAGATCACCGACCCTTAAAATGGCTATTTAATCACACAGACCCTAGCAGCAAATTACAACGCTGGCGTCTACAATTACAAGAATTCGAATACGACATCGTATATAGAAAAGGTAAATTAAAATCGGCTGCTGATGCTCTTTCCAGATATCCTGTAAATCCCGTGCAACCCGAACGCGTTGAGAATTTCACAGATAACGAACTAATAGATCTTGGGGCTGACATCCTAAGCCCTTTAATAACGACCCCGTTGATTTTAGTTCCTTAAATACGCCAAATCAAACGACTCTTCCACGACGGCATGTCCTCCGGACCCCTATCAAAAGATGTAGAAGCTAACCCTAGAACTGACTCTGACCCTCAGCCATCTACTAGTGGCTTAACTCAAACACCGCAACAGGCAAATCCGGAAATAATTGACCTTCCGCCAAACTCGCCTGACCCCGCAGATGCCTATAATCAATTTTGAAAATTCCTCCCACTGTACAATATAACACAAAATTATAGAACACAATGACAGTCTGTTAAAGAGCTCTAACAAAATTTTGATAATTCCTACGTCACTTGATCTCGACGAATCTATCCCTTACGTTCAAGATATATTAACGATATCCGGTGACCCTGAATCATTTGCAAATTCTGAAAGAAGTCTCTTCTCATATAAACCACTTCAGGTCGGCAATAAGCAATACTACTTTTTGTTCACTAAAGTACATCATTTCGACAACTCTTCTTATAGTGACATCTACAGATCCCTGAGAAATCTTCGAAACCACTTAATTTTAGAATCAGAACAAATTGAGAAAATAAGTATGTCCGATTTCAAAATCCATTTGATAAACATTCATATACGAAAATCTATAACATTTTGATTCACTTGTTCCATAACACAGGTATACAGATAGATATATACCGTGATAAAATATACTATCCTAGTCCCACGGAAGTGCAAAAGATTCTACGCGAAAATCATGATATTCCAATTGCAGGACACCTCGGATCAAATAGAATGTTCAACAGAATCCGCGAGCAATACTATTGGAAAAATATGCGCAGCGAAATTGAGAACTATGTCAAAAAATGTACTTCCTGCCAAACTAATAAAGCCTTCCGACAAATTAACAGAGCTCCCATGCAAATTACGACCACTTCTACAGCCCCATTTGAAAGAGTATCTATTGACATAGTCGGTCCGCTCCCTGAATCCGGCCCCGCAAAACTAAGATTCATCCTCACTCTTCAAGATGACCTTACCAAATATTCAGTAGCTTACCCTATTCGTAGCACTACCGCTGAGGAAACCAGCGACTGCCTAGTCCATTTCATCTCCCTGTTTGGCATCCCTAAAACCATTCTCACTGACCAAGGCACAAATTTCACGTCAGAAATGTTTAAGCATACATGTAAATTCCTTAAGATAAAACAACTCTGGTCGTCTCCTTACCACCCTCAGACACAAGGAGCATTAGAGAGAAGTCACTCGACATTGAAGGAATATCTTAAATCGTACATATCCGAAAATCAAGACGATTGGCCCAAATATGTCTATACAGCCATGTTGGCATACAACACAGCAACACATTCTACGACAAATTTCACCCCTTACGAATTAGTTTTTGGTCACAAAGCTACTCTTCCAAACTCCATTTACGAACCTCTCTCAGACGCTACTTATCCCGACTACATTAAAATGCTACAACACCGCCTCAAGCTCACAAGAGATAAAGCTGTTGAGCACATAAATAAATCAAACAATCATCTAAAGCCTACTACGATACCCACACTCGCCCCGTGACATATCACGCAGGAGATTATGTTTATTTAAAAATCATCTTCGACTTCGTAAAGCGCTATCGCCCATCTGGAAGGACCTTACAAAATTGTAAAGATAAACGGTAGAAACAGCCTCACTTTACTTATAAATAGGCGACACGTCAGCCATCATTTCGACCAAATAAAACCAGCCGGTAAGGCATCCCCATAAGTGCTAGTCGTCTTAGCATTGTATATAAAATAATATAAATTACGTGTATTTTAATAAATTAATATTTTTTTTATATTTCACTTAGTATCGTAACGGTGTCATAGGCAGCCATACGCCATAGTTGACCAGGCGTTCTCAGATTTGTTATCGAATGTTTACACTTATACCAGACGTCATGAAACTGAAAGCTCTATTAATTAATTTCAGCGCCATCGCTGGAGCGACTCCCAAATTTTATTCAACCTATCCAAAATGGAACAGGACTATACCCGGAATATATGGGAAAAATGAGAATAAAAAACGGAAATCTTAACGTTATCATCCCAATCGATATCTCGTATATACAACCTCACCTCTCTAATATTAACTCTGTTTTGGGTACCTTTAAATTTTTATGTAGACAGATAGATTTATTGGAGGCTTCCGAATGCTATAACGTGGTGGAACCTCTAGGTGTTCGCTACCAAGATTTATTAAAAGAGTTTAGTTCAATTTCTCATTTGATAGACATTAGACATAAACGTTCAGCCTGGATCGGTGCGGGAGGCTCCATCCTAAAAACTGTTTTCGGCACCCTTGACGAGAACGATGCCAACATGTACAACAACGCCATTAACTCTGTCCAAAACAATGAGAAAAAGCTAGCCTCACTTATGAAAGATAATATTTTAATGACGTCATCCACTCTAACTATGTACAATCAAACTATACATAAAATTAAATTAAATGAGGAGTATCTTAATACGGCTATCGAGGAGCTCTCGAATAACCTAAAAAAACATTTCATTTACTACAAATGAATTATTAGTGAGAAGTAAATTTGAGACTTTGTTAAACCAGCTCGAAGCTACTTTACTCACTCTTTCCTTTCAACTAGAAGACATAACAATAGCTGTGTTACTCAGTAACAAAAACATTATACACCGTCGGTAATTACGCCGATGCAACTATACCGAGAACTCGCCGATAACCTCCTCCATTTAGCGCCCGGCGTCAGCTTACCTGTAGCTTTAGAATTAAGAAATATGTTTAGTATTTTAAGTATGACTAAAGTTTTGTGCTATTTTTACGATAATAAGATAGTGTTTGTACTTAAGCTTCCTCTGGTCAATACAGACGAGTTTCTACTGTATCATAATATACCCTTGCCGATCCCACACGATGTGAGTCACCCTAACACATATAGTCTGATAATGCCAACATCATCCTATATAGCTCTGACCAAAGATAAAGCTCGCTACTGTACATTTGACCAACTAGTAAATTGTGAAAGTGTCGCCACCGCATATTACATATGTGACGTCACTAGTATCTCGTCATCAACTGACAATCCCAACTGCGAAAGCGAAGTGATAACACGACCAATCACGTCACTTCCAATACAGTGCGTAACTAAATCAATATTTGGACATATAAATATTTGGCACCCTCTACGACAAAATAGTTGGATTTATGTACAATCTGAACTTACAAAATTGGACATTGAATGTGAAAATGCAACTGTATATCGAATTAATATTCTCGGTACTGGTATACTCACCCTTCCTGTATCTTGTTTAGCTTATAGCAAAATGTAAAATTGATACCTAAACGTAATTATTTAAATATTACTTTGGACATGTTTAGTATGGACTTCAATATTATCAATGAATCATGCTGTAATCCTGTTAAGATAAACAAACTCAAACTAAATGCGTCTCCCATCCGTCTAGAAAATATTAATTTGAAAGATTTAACTTTAGATACTAAATTAACTAGCAACCTGATTAGTAACGCAGACACCATTATAAACGAAGAGTCACTCTTAGACCGATATGGGACCCATTTTACATTGAGCCTAAGCACACTAGCCTTTGCTATTATTATAATATTTTGTGTTTATAAATTGTATAAGTACTATTACTCTAAGTTTAAGTGTAATGTTAATATAGCTGGCCCCTCAGGCAGCACAGAGTGTTCTCGTGATTTACCCGATCCTGAAGACATCCCAGTCATAAAACCATCCCCTAGAATCCGCACTACCTTTTCATAAATTTAACCTCTATAGGTTAACTTTATTTCTAACCCTGGGGGTTGTTATATATACCCTATGTATACGATAGCCCTTAGTCACCATATTCTACTTGCTTGTAAGCATATTCAGTTCCAGACACCTTCCCTCCTGTAGTAAGTTCCTCAGTTCCAATCCATCATCCGCGCGTGACACTCGCCTTTTACTTTAAGCCCGGTCTATTGTGAAAATTAAATAAAAGTCTTTCCAGATCCAAATAATTTCTTTTTTTTAAAAACAATTCGGACAAAGTCCTCATAACAGTACGTATAACTCACAAGATCTAAACACCACCTAGTACGTTAAATTAGACTTGTATGATCATAGTGGACAAATATATGATGATTACAAATGCGAATTAAAAGCAATGTTGTCTCAAATATAGTAACGGGAGAAATTCTACGAGTGCTCCTATAGGCTGTGTTCCTCGAAATGTGTGCCAGAGACATGTTTGAGTCATTGACATCGTAATAACGATTCATTATACAGTATTAAAAAAATACATTACCTGGTACCTCACTGGTGAAGCAGAACAGCTAATCAGGCACATACCAAACCCAACACTCTAACTTCGAAAGATGTGGAAGATGTTAGAGGACAGGGAAAACAACATAAAAATATGTTATACAATGTTCTAATGTCTGTTTAGTCAAAAGAATCTGTTAAATGAATCGGCAAATGAGCTTCAAGAGCTTATAAATACAACAAATGATTGTTTGGCATCTCTAACAAATATAGGTATTCATGTGAGTAATTGGGGCATACTCATAATCTACATACTGTCCTTGAAATTGGATCCGGGAAACCAGACGTGAATGGGAATTCAATGTACCTACCTAACCACCAACATCTCTGTAAATGAACTTCCCACAAATGAGCAATTTCAGGAATTCCTGACACAACGTTTCCGGGCAGTGGAGTTTCTGGATCCAAGGACAATTAGAGTAGGCAAAAGTCAAATGATAAATAATAAAGTTCAAACCATTGACGTAACCAACGAAACAGTCATCAATCATCCATCAGTTTCATGTACATCTTGTTCAGACGACAGACAATCAATTAATTCAATGTAAATATTTCCATAAAGAAACTGTTGATGACCATCGTAAATTTGTACTTCACGATAACATATAATGTGAGATATCAGAAGGAACCATCATTTATGATATACCTCCTAAAGCTGTCCAGATTTTATCAAGTTGTATGTCTTTATTTTAATAAATAGGTATAAATATTTCAGAAGCCGGATATGATGGAACTTCATAAAACAGTTGATGAAACTGATATATTTGATACAATATACGACACAGAGCTGTATCAAATCTATGTCATGGTTTGAAAATAATGCAAAATGATGCAAATATGATGAAAGATAGTTTTTTATTTAACATTACCCAGTAATAGTTTTACGGACTATTTTCCAGACAGCAAAACTACTTAATTTTCTACTAAACTACCAAAGCCATTAGGTATCGATCGCCATGATTTGATTACAAACAAAGGATTTTTAGAAGTTTTTTTGTACCTAAACTTTTTTTTTTTTTAAACAGTGTATAATAACTGCAACTATGCTAATGACGACAATATAGATTTAGTGACAGTAGACATAGTGTTTCATTACTCTCTGAGAGCTTGTTTTAGCCAACCCATCAACCAAACATTGAAATAAATGCTCAAATCATAGACGCATGCTTTTAATATCTGTCACTTCATTTTGAGAAACACCCATACGACAACCAAAGATAGAATAGAAATTTAGTAAAGATGTTTAGTTTTCAGGAACAAAACGGAAATTTTAGGGTGGCTACTACTTGAAACCACACCCTTCTGTGCCACAGTGCCCAAAAGACCAAGGAAATTTACCAGATACTGATGTAGCAGTATTAAAAATATTCAAAAACAATCAAGGTATTGAGACACAAACTCAATTTTTATGTGACTTGATTGTTTTGGGTCATTTTGGGACACTACGACAGAATCGGGAGTTTGTACCCGACTTAGCCAATCAATACATTGACAAAAACTGAACTTCGACTATAGGTCGATCGTTTATCTGAGTCCTCGCCTGCGCGGTACAGGGGCGATATATTTGATACAGATATTCTATTTCACGATGAAGGTTTTGTTCTATTCTTGTTTGTTGTTAGCCGTGCACATGCACATTGAGTTAGTGTGCGTAACCTCGGGAGCGCTCAGTCACGATCGCGACGCGGTAGAAGTCACTAGCGTTCTTGTACCCGTGCAAGATGTCAGCACAAAGTACCGTCAGCAAGGCAACTAAACGCAGAAAAGTCGTCCACAGTGGGGTAACATTTTTTTTTACATTCAATAATCTGTTGAAAGTCAGTAATTCCGATTATATTTATATTTTAGGGTCGAAGCATGATAGCTAGTGTTTACCATTTCCTGAAAGAGGAGTTTGAATTTACAAAATCGGTTATGGAGCCTAGCTGTGATTTGTCTCATTTACGAAATATTACACAGCATAGAGCAGATGTGTTTCTCTTTCAACTGTCCAACGGATCTTGAAAGAAGAGAAGGAATTGCCATGCGCTTCCTCAAAGTTTACTTCTCCTATGAAGAAAAGAAGGAAACGAGATAAGATAGAAATAGACAATTTCACAGCTGATGTTGTCCAGAGTACAATAAAAAAAATTCATGTCATCCATAAAGAAATTCCAAAGTTGGCAAAATTAAGAACAGTTTTAAATGAAAAAATTGGCTTGGAAGGTTATCTCGAAACGCTTTGTGAGTTTTTGCTGAATTTAGGATACAAGTAGCGTAAAACAGAAAATAACCGTAAAATTTTGACTGAAAATCATGATATACAGATGTGGCGCCTAAAATATTTAAAGAAGATGTCGTAATATTGCTCTGAAGGACGACCAATTGTCTACACCTATGAAAGTTATGTCCTTTCAACAAACGTGCGAAACAACACCTGGGCACAAAAAAAGAGAGCATGCTATTTTTACAAGATTAGCACAGGCACTCAATTTATATTGGTGCACATGGGAACAAAGGATGCTTGCAAAGCTATGATACTTATATTAAATGGCTCAACGAAAAACTTTTACCCAATTTACCCAAAGGCGTAGTCATTGTCTTAGACAATGCTTCTTATTATACCACACAAGCTAAAAAATTACCAACATCGGCAACAAAGAAAGCAGATATGCAGCAATAGCTCAGAGATAAGAGTATAGCATTTGAACAAACTTATTTTAAGTTGAATTGTACGATACAATTAAAAAACACAAGGATCAACACATAACATTTTTTAAGCGGCATAACATTTTTTTTTAACACCCGATTTTTAAGCAGATGCCTTGCCTGCTACAAAGTCGGTTTTCACAAAAACCATCTATACGACTTTGAATTGTTTCCTGTCATCATGTGTTACCAATGTGACTGCGTTAGCTGTCCATTCTATATACACGAATGTTCCTTAGTCAAGCAGTTGACCGCCGACCTTCAACACAAGCTTACCACCTACGACAATCTTGCCGCTGAAAATCAAGCGCTCCGTGTCCGCATCCTAGCTGCAGAAGACCATTACTCAATACTAACAGTATTTACCATCTTTCTTTCTTTAATTGTATATGAGTTGGTTCTGCCATGGATTGTAGACAAGATTGCCACCCGCTTCGTTGGAGAGCGTTGGGCCTCTGTAATGGCCTTGTGCGTCGCATTCTCGCCGATAGGAGTTCTTCGTTTACTTGGAATGTTGATAATGCTGGTTTAAGATATTGTGAAGACTTGGAACCAACGACGTCACTACACCAGCTTGTTCCCGACACCTGCAACCCGTCTGGCAATGGCTCAGTCAAACGACTTCGAGACTACGCCCCTGACACAAGCATCGGCTTTGCGTCGATGCGAGAGCGACGGCTCTTTCAAAACCATCGAGAGCAGCTCGCTATAGAACCGCTGGAGGAAATATCACTGATGACCCTGGCTACGTTTGAAAAGGACCAGATCATGCAAACGTTTTCGGCTTTATGTGGTAGAACTGTGGTTGCGACGAATTACCGCACAACATTTTTACAATATCTACAACTTTGCCGTTCAACTGGTATTCAATTTCTTGTCCCTCTCAGTAAACAGCATAACATACAAATTCGATAACTTTACCAAGAGCAAAGGTTTTGATGTCATGTCATGTCATGGTCTCCCCCTTATCACCCAGAATCAAATGCGTTTGTCTGTACATGTCACTACAACCATGGCCAAACCTTCATCATGAAATAGAAAGTCTATACTTCATTATCTTTTTAGATTTCATGAAAAAGGATAATGGAATGCCTCTCCAGGATGACAAGATATGAGTTTTTGATGTTTCATCTGATCATAAACATTGCCACTCGTGTAAAAAACTTATACATTTTTGTAACAATAACACACATATATGCATATGAAATACTAAAAAATACAGTAAATGAGACATCCGCAATAGATAGAAACATTATGTCATTCTTTGTTCAAAACAAAAACTCAGAATTGTTCAATGTATGTAGATGATGCGAATAGAACTGTAAAAAAAATTATCTCTTTTCAACCTTTACAACTGTGCAATATGATTGATTACTTATTTTTAATGATATAATAGGTTTGACACTCCCCTTATGTTAAGGCATTGTGGTCTTCATTAGAACTGTGCTTGCCTAGCAGAAAGACAATCCATTATTGACTTGACACCAAGATTGTATCCATTCGAAAAAATACCACCCAAGTAACAATGGAACAAACATGAAAACAACATAGACGTTGCGTAACATTCAGAAATGAAAGCCAGATGAAGCCAGTAAGATCAAATTAGCAGTAGTCAACAATTTCACAACTATTAACGTCGGATAAACTTAATTTCGCAACTTACACATGTCTAACTTTCAAAATCCTGATATCTATGGTATAGAACAACAGAAACAAACCTTTATCACCATGTTTTACTGTTCTGTACTGTACTGTTAGTGTGACTAAAGATTTTGATGCGACTGAACCAGCTTGTACTAACGACTTGACAGCGTTTCAAGCTGCAGTTTTACAGACGGAAGATGATGCAAATGACCAGGCCTTACGCGATATTTTGTGTGACGACGACTGTTACACTTTTAATTGGAGCAAAGACAGAACGACTTTCCGCGGACGACGTGAGATTTTCACGGAATCGTCGGGACCGACTTTTGAGGTAACAGACCAGACTCGACCTACCGATGTGTTTGACAAGATGTTCGATGTTAACTTCATTGACCTCTTGTGTAAACAGACAAACCGGTACGCAGTGCAAAAGATATCCTTATTGCAAGAGCAGGAAAGGATACCTCTTCACTCTCGTCTCAACCGATGGACTCCGAATGACAGAAACGAAATGGTCGCGTTTTTAGCAATTCAAATATTGCAAGGACTTTCTTTATCCTTTGCCGGAAGAAGAGGCCTATTTTACCTTTAACGGTTTCGGCACCCCTCAGTACTTTGCAAGGATAATGTCTTACAATCGTTATTTATTGCTAAAAACGATGCTCCATTTCGTTAATAGCCAAACACTAACAGACACGACTCGACTGTGTAAAATACGACCAGTGATTGACTTTTTCAACGACAAGTTTTCCGGTCTATACATGCCTGCCTTGCCTTCGCAAGAGATAGCCATTGACGAGTCGCTGCTGAAGTGGCACGGAAGACTGAGTTTTGCTCAAAAAATCTCGTCAAAGGCTGCACAAGTCGGAGTGAAGACATACGAGTTGTGTGAGTCTTCTAGTGGCTATCTCTGGAAGTTTATTGTATACGCTGGAAAAGACAAACCGACAGCGACAGCAAACTTCAATAACAATGACGGACAAAACACTCAACCTGACGAGAATGTAACGACTGGCAGACCTGACAATGACGGGCCCAACGACGTGATGACTGACGGAAGTGACGGACCTAATAGACCAAATACCAACGATGATCGCCCAACGACCATTACCACCAACGATGACCGCCCAACTAATGCTACGGCCAAAATTGTGTTCGACTTGATCGAGCCTCTGCTTCACCGCGGACATACTTTAATAATGGAAATTTTTTATAATAGTCCATTATTATTGCGATACTTGAAGAAGAATAGAACTGATTGTTTTGGGACACTACGACTGAATCGGGAGTTTGTACCGGACTCAGTCAAGACATTGACAAAAACTGATCTTCGACTATGTGAAGTAGTGGCCACATACTGTTCCGATTTGTCGGTTATGGTATGGCGAGATGCTAATCTGGTTAGTATGATCTCGACATACCATAGCCTATTTATTGGGACTACGGACAAATACAATAGACTGACTTACAAACCAAGCATAGTACTCGATTATAACAAGACCATGGGGGGAGTGGACAGGAAATATCAATTTTTGTCTGCTCAACCCATGGAACGACTAAGGAACAGAGTTTGGTACAAAAAACTCTTCCGTCGATTATACAACGCAGCGCTTTTTAACTGCTTTGTGATATATTCCAGTGCTCACCGGAATATATCACATCGTAAGTTTCGTACTGTGTTGGCGGAAGATCTACTGAAGAGACACAGACAAATAGATTTGACCACTGAATGCCGACGTTTGTGTATAAGATCGTGCACGACTGGACAGGTAACGACGACGACAGTACGACGTAATGCACGACACAAGACACAATCCCGACCGGTACTAGAGCACAACCATTTTCCAGTAAAAACAGGCTCGAGATACACTTGTTGTTGTTTGTGTCCCAAAAAAACGAGGACAAGTTGGAAGTGCGAGGAATTCGACGTCAACCTCTGTATCGAGGGTTGCTTCAAGGCATACCACAAATAAGGCATTTCAAATATGCCTTATTTGTGGTATGATCGGCAAGTACCTTGACTTGGCTGACGAGGTACCTGCCATGTGGACCTTTGACTCGACGATTGTTGGCCCGATAGTCGTTTCGGCAAACGACCAAAGAGGGTGAACTAACATCATAAGAGGCTCTCGCTAGACGGTTGGATTAAGAGTCGGATACAGAAGGCAGTGATCTTGGATACGCATTATTTTTGTAAATTCACTGTAAAAAATGATTTGATAATAAAATACGAGAATAATAATAATATCTTTCTGTGTGTAATTTATGTGTATATATTTAGTAGTGTAAAAAGTAAGAGTTTAATAAAAAAAATATATTGTGTTTGTGTATTTTTTGTTAAATGTCTATTTGTATTTGTGTAATGCTTCAGTAATGTTTAGATTTTTTTGTTATAAAAGCGTACTTTTAACTGTGTACAGAAAAATATATCTCCTGAATGTTTTGACGTCATTTTAGTTTACTTATTTATTAAAGTGTAAAAAAAGGTTTGTTATTTCAATAATATATATAATCCGTAGCAGCTAGAATATATGATACTATATGATAATTAATTGGTATAAAAACGAGTTAGGTACCTACACATTTAATTTATGTCACAAAATTATATTTTCAATAACAACCAAAATAATAATTATAATGATTACATTTAAAATACAATAAGCATCTAAACTGTTCACACAAGTTCAAATATTATAGACATACCCAAATAAATTAACCACCACAAAACAGAACCAGCCCGGTATCGACCAAGGGCAAACAGATGTGTGACAAAAAAAACTTGGTAGAAAGAAAAATTTGTTGAAAATCAATTCGATTTTCGAGGTAAAACTTTTTTTTCGTACATTTATAATCTAATATTTACTATAAATTCTTTCTTATATTTATTTTATATAGTTTTAGCTGTTTTGTTGTTTTTTTTTTTTTTTTTGATGTAGCTGTGGTACTTATTTATATCTCTTTTTGTTTGCAACGGAAGAGGCGTTTTGCTTCCATAACCGCTCGTTAATCTCTGGTCGTTTTGGGGACCACTGAATTGACGCTTAAAACGACGCGGCTACTTTGGGAACCACTAAAAAAATTTCGCGCCGGACTCGATAAAATCGATGAAATATTCTTCGTTTTTGAACGTAACCACTCAGTAAATTTTTTAATCTGTCCTTAGATAAACTGGCAATGTAACAATAGAGTTGTTTTTTGTCTACGGACACTGGAAATTTTAAAAAAGAAACTATTTGTTAGTCAGTGTTTGCTGCGAGCAAAATTGTCGTCAGTTGTGCAAAGTGCATTGTGTTTGTGTGGTTTTATAACAGAAATGGTAAGTAAATTGTAATTTTACAATTAATTGGTTCAATATGAAGGTGTATGCATATACATATATTTCGCCACCTAAATAGTGAAAATAACTAGTATTTCACAGAAACCCGCCTATGACTGGCGCCATACAATTACCTACTCCTTTTACTTGTGATTTGTTTGTCTAGTGTAGATATTTTTACGTATACATACGTTAAATTAGATAAATATACACCACACAGCATTATTATGCCCAACAAATAACTGAATACAACAACATCTGCGCAGATTTGCCATTTGTTTACAAAGATTTATTGTCCGCCATCATTTTTTTCGTTTGCTTGGCCACAGTATAGGTAATAGTAATAGCTTCGCGTGATATGAGTTGGACACTGTAAAAAATAGTCGGATAAATGGCCGGATACGTAATATGTAAATTAATATCCGATTTATTATATGTCGACTTTACTGTTATTCAGATACTTTGCAATTTTAATGAAATTTCGCCTAAGCATATTACGATCGTTTTGTTGCCGGAAATATCAAAGTACGTAAAGGTTCTATAGTGATTCAGTGAATTTGGCGCAAGTAAAATTATTACCTGTATACATATCTGCCTGATGAAATTAGTGTATTCATTTTTTTAATTTCACGTAAATGTTATGGTCTAAAACACGTTTGCAATGTATGCCGGATAAAAGTGGCGTAATTGAAATTTTCTTTTGGATAATTATTTAGATGGAGAACACTATTGCCGCTGGGGGTGCCGACGTTGGTGGTGGTGGTGCAGGTGAGGGGCGTGGTGCTGGTCGTCCAGGTGGTGGTACTGCTGGTCGAGGTGATGGTGCTGCTGGTCGAGGTGCTGGTGGTGCTGGTCGAGGTGGTGGTGGTGGGGCTGGTGGACGAGATCGTGGCGGTCGCGGTCGCGGTCGCGGTCGCGGTCGCGGACGCGGTCGCGGACGCGGCCGAGGCCTTACGCCTCGTGCTTTGAACATTTCGTAATTATGGCCTAACTTTTTAATCAATTAATAAATAACTAAATTAAAGTCGGCAATATTGAAAAACAAATTGCCTAGCAATAATATATTACATACATATATTACTAGGAAATATTGTTGTAGTGCATTAAGTAAGCAAAGTAGCAAAGGAGGTAATTAGTGGGTGGATTGGAAGTTTTGATCTTTACCAAATATTGGTAGCAAAGGAGGTAATTAGTGGGTGGATTGGAAGTATTTTGATTTTTACCAAATATTGAATTATTAAGTGTTTTAAATATATTTTTTTGGTTTGTAAGTTATGTTTGTTTGCTTTTCATTATTTACTTAGAAAAAGTATTTAATCCATCTTAATGATTTTAGAGGGTTAACATCTTCGGCTGCGGATCCTCAACCGGGATCATCACAATCGTACGTAAACATTTGATGGTTCAATGTGTTTGACAACGAGGTTAACTTAGATAGCTATAAAATATATGTATTATTTCAGAACGTCTGGCCAAATTTCACCAGCCACATTCAAAAAAAAATTATTAGCGCAAGCCAGGGATAAGAAAAATGAGCGGAAACTCACAACTGATTTAAAACAGCAGCTGATGGCAATGCGGGCAAAAAAGAACACCACTGCGTTCCTAATACCCAGTGCCCCCGAAATAAAACGAAACGAAACGAATTCTTATTTTTCCGGTATGGCTATTTATAAAATGCTTATTTTTAGGAAAGAATCACCGGAACGCATTGTGTGTCCTTTGGCCCCCAACACCCCTGCAGTGCCCCCGCCACCAAAACCGCAGCCATGGCGTACGGCCTCGGTGGACACATACTGTAAGAATATTTCATTTAAGTTGTACCTATTTGCTACATTGAACACTGCGTAACTATATTAATAATGTTCTTATGTTTTAGATTTGGATGATCAGCTGGTAGTTTTTACCCAAAGCCCTAAAGTCCCCACAGCACCGCCTCCTACTATAATGTAAGTATACAAATCAATGAAAATATCATGTATTAAAAAGAAAAGACATTTTGGTTAGTTTGGTTTAGATAAAACTAGCTAGAATAAAAAGTAGCATATGTGTTCTTCCAGACTATTATCTATTATGTTCTAATTTCAGCCTGTTCCTTTTATCTATCTATGTTCTAAATTTCATCCTGATCCGTTAAAAAATTATGACGTGATTTAGCAACACACATCGAAATATTCGAACATACATATATTGACATTTATAGTATTAGTAGGATTTAAAAAAACTTTTATCGGTGTTGATATAATTGTACAAATTGTCCACAGATCAGAAAACCTAGTACCTGCGGTCAAAAATGATAACTTAAATGTTGTCCCTAATGTGGAGATGGAGTTTGTTGGCTTCGAACCAAGTGAGTTTTAAGTCTAAAGTAAACTTAAATAGCCACGGCCCATTAAACAACAGTGTTAACATTAAACTGTTATTACATTCACTGTGCTTGAATGCGCCTTAAACAAAAACGACAACAACACTCGTATAATGTTATGTGTCGTGGCTATGTACGTAACTGTGGTTTTCATAACTACACCTAATTAGTTATATATATGACTTGACTGATTTGAAACTTTATTATTTTAGCATCCATTGGCCAGGACTCACAGGCGAGTTCCCAAATTACGCCCAGCCAAATTCAAGGTTCGTGATGCATTTCTAATAATATAAAAAACTTTTTCAAGAAATCTATTTCACTGATCTCTGGATTCTAGGAAATAAATAAATTGAATTGTAATATAAATCTAATATTCCGTCAGGTATATTATGAGAAAATATGGGGCACGTATTTTGTGTTTAATCAAATTATTAAAAATTGACAAAGACAGATCATCGAAATTCCAGAGAGGAGGTTGTGACGTCAAGTCTACGTAAAAAATGTATGTAGACGTGACGTCAGTCGAAATTTCTAAGCACTATATTTTCGTCATTTTTTGTTTTCGAAACAAAATAAAAAATACGTGTATGGTATTCTTTTAATAATCTTACTGACGGACAATTTTTTTTAGTCAACATGTCTATTATATGTGTTGTTTAAAAAACAGCACATTAAAACTTTATGTGAAGGAAATTATTCCTAGAGTTCCTAGAGTACGTAGAAAGCCATAAGAATTGAATATATATTATATATATTGATTGTTCATTCTTGTTTCAGAAGCAACATTTGAGGAATTTGATCAGAGCTCAAATCCTGGAAGCGAAATTGAAATCGACGAGAACATTGATGAGATGGATATCGTCAATTTCGCTTTCAGGCGAGAAGTAGCGGGTCAAATACTCGATGAGACCATATTAGGCATGCTGGGCCAGAACGACGCTTGTGACGACTCTGCATTGATGGATCTGGCGAGCACGAGCGTGGATGACGTCCTGCATTTTGATTGGTCCGGTGACTCGAGTGTCTTCACAGGGCAGCGTGAAACATTCACTGGTCATTCAGGACCAACATTTAACAAGGAGGGTATGACACCATTGGAAATTTTCCAAAAAATTTGGGACAAGGAGATTATAGATTTAATTGTTAGGGAAACCAATAAGCAAGCTGCTTATTGCAAAGCCTCCGGCCAGCGCGCATATTTGGTGAAAGCATGGACAGACGTAACAAGCGACGAAATTTGGGTTTTCTTTGCAGTGCTTATGCTGCAAAGCATTTACCCCCCTGTCGAAAGAGAGTACTGGTATCCGTACCTCCCATATTTTAAGCAGGATATAAGCTCTGTAATGCGCCACAAACGGTTTTTGGCAATTAAAACTTTTCTGCATTTTGTAGATAATTCACGACTGACGATGGATGAAAGTAGTGACAGCATAAAGCTACGAAAAATTCAGCCTATCATCGACCACCTTAACGCAAAATTTAGCTCGTTATACCTACCTGAGCAAAACATTGCTATAGATGAGTCCCTTCTGTTGTGGAAAGGCAGACTCTCTTTCAGTCAGCTGATCGTAACTAAAGCCGCAAAGGTAGGTAGGTATAAAAAGCTATGAGCTGTGTGAATCGGCTACTGGTTATCTGTGGAAAATGATAGTCTACACCGGAAAGGGCGATGCACATACCGAGCAAACTAATACGGACGAGCCGCTAGGAGCCACGTCACAAATAGTGTACAGGTTACTTCGTCCTCTGTTGTACAAAGGGCACACTGTACTCATGGACAATTTTTATAATTCTCCACTGTTGTCACGTATGCTAAAACGCCAAGGTACTGACACAGTAGGCACATTGAGACTGAACCGACAATTCGTTCCCGAGGGTATACGCAACAAAACAAAATCAAATACAAGACCAGGTGAGGTTGTGATCAGTCAAACGCAGGACTTATCAATCCTAGTGTGGCATGACGCAAACATGGTTTCCATGATTTCGTCATACCACAAACCAATGATCAGTGGAAAAGAAAAGTACGGTTACTACAAATACAAACCACAGGTAGTCTTAGATTACAACATGGCTATGGGAGGAGTAGACAAAAAAGACCAAATGCTGCAGGCTTTTCCCGTGGAACGTATCCGTAATTTAGTTTGGTACAAAAAACTTTTCCGCCGACTTTTGAACGTCTCAATATGTAACGCGTTTGTGATTGACAACCACGGCCAAAGCAAATCTCAACGGCAATTCAGACTGATGTTAGTCGACGATATTATAAAAAAATATAAACCGCAAAATCCCCGCCCGGCAAACCCTGCTTTGGGTTTTGGCCATTTTCCTATAAAAAAGCTCGCAAAAAGCACGCTGCAAGTGGTGTTCTCAGCACAAAAAAACATCTCGAACAACTTTCCAATGTGACACTTGTGGTATTGCCCTTTGCATCATTGACTGCTTCCGAGATTATCATTACTATCATCAAGCTAGTCTAGAATAGAAGAAATTGATTTTATACATAACGCACAGACATACCAACAGTAGGGTCAGACATACAGACAACATACATATCATTTAACGTCCTGGCTTTAATTTTTTCCTTTAACAAAATTATAAGATTTTTGAGTTGCGTATATCATTCATGAATGATCACAGACAAACAAAACATACCTACAAACTGACAGACAAACAACAAACTGACAGACATGAAGTACGGCGTCGAAAAACGCGCGCGTTGTCGATTGGGAGCATGCGTTCCGCGCCCAAAAACGTGCCGTAAGTGCAATCGTAGGTGTGTCGTAATGCACATCCGTCAGACCATAATAATATTTCAGAGCTTGGAATACTTCCGTTACCTGCAATCTTCATCTACCAATTGAGTGTTTGTCAGAAACAATTTGAATTCGTACAACACGCGAGAAAAGAGACATTCTTGCAATATACACAAAGCTGACAAGCTGGTCGCTATACCACACTCTCTCACGAATTTGCAGAAGCTGACTCACATTATGAGACCGGAAGTCTATAACACTCTTCCTAAAATAGTTAAATCGGCCCCATGTTTTCGTAGTTTCAGAAACAGTTTAAAATGCCGGCTTATTTGTCAAACGTTTTATAGTTACAGCGAGTATGTAGAAGATAGTAAAGTTATGATAAAATGGTAAAAAATGACATTGTTAATTACGATAATTCAATAAATAAATACATATAGTTTGACACTTATCTGTACGGTAATTGTTACATACAGTGAAATTTTAATTTTAAACTTCGAAAATGTATACTATTTGTATGCTATATCTTTTGTTTTTATTTCATGAATATTTAACGTGTACATTGTACATGTATGAATAAAGATCTTTGACCTGGCCTCGGCTGGCTCGCCTTTCCGGTTGCCAAATTTCATCCAAATCTGTTACGCCGCTATATTACTTTTTTTCCCAAAATGTAATTCAATCTGTTTAAATTTTCTTTCAAACCCGTTGTTATCTACGTATCATTGTTTTATAAATGAATTAATGAGTGATTGATTGTAAATGTACGTTAGAGTGATTTTACTTCTGTGTAACTTCATATTCTGAATTTTTGTCAAAATTCACCAATATTCAGGCGTTTCAATAATTTCATATATATTCTGTTTAGCTCTTGTTTAAATGTAGAGATTCCGTACCAGTACTTTCACCTCCGTCTGTACCGACTTTCATTCAAATCCGGCGAGGTTGGGTATATCTCCGAAGCCCACCAAATTTCATCAAAATTGGTTCAGTCATCGCAGCGTGGATCAAACTCTCCTTGAAAATTTTGTTCAAATCCGTTCTGCCTTTAATTCTGCTGCTCGCAATTGCATTTTTCATTCAAATCTATTGAGCTGTTAAATTCATCCGACATTTTTTTTATTTTGATTTATTATTTGCTGTTTGTATAAAATATGTTTTGAATTTTACTTCGATTTAATTTGAATGTGTGATTAGTTGTTACTAATGTATTTTTTTCCATTGTTTATGTCGAACGATGGTGATAAAAATTTCGATTTTATTTATTGTGTGTTTACCAATAATTAAACACATTGTCTGAACAGAAAAAATGTTTTGGCTGACAACACGTAAGGTGTGTCATTTTTAAATCGAATGTAACTCCCTCAAATTACTATATATCATGTAAGGCCTGGCTAGAAGGCCAGAACTAAGCTATCACTATTGTCTACGTAAATTTTAATAAAGAGTTGTTGTATTGTATTGTACGTAGATATAACCTGCTAAGTAAAATTTTCAAAAATGTACGTAGCAATGAATCGGATATTTTTTTTTTATTTAAAACTGTCTATTTAAACCTTGACTTATAAGATCAAATGATGTACTCAATGTGAAACTGACATATTTGATTGCGTTATACATCTCTGTGATTTCTTTGACTCTTGTCATCTATTTTTTTTCAATGTATTGCCTAAGTTTAACAGCAAATTGTATTGCTAAACATATTTAATGCCATTCGCAGAGGTCAGTTTATTTGGGTCATACAAAAAAAACTTATATTATTGAGCATATGACACACAGCACCATCTGATCCCAAACTAAGCAAAACTTATACTATGGAAGCGGATATTATTTTATAGCTGATATTATACTTATATAATTATAAATACATAACAATCATACATAGAATCACCCAGTCACAAAACAAGTATTTGTATTCATCACACACATGGTGGGAACACTTGGTGGGAATTGAACCTACTACTGCGGCTTCGCTAGTAGACTTTTTTTTGTTACATGTTATCTTTCCTACATAGTGTTTTTCGGAATAAAAAGTAACTTATGTGTAAACCAGGGTATCAGCTAACTCCATACCAAATTTTATTAAAATTGCTACAGCCATTTAGGCGTGAAGAAGTAACAAACTTACACACTCACAACTTATGAAACTTTCGCAGAACGCAGAAAACTTTCGCCTTTATGATATTTGTGTGATTAATTATCATGATAAACATTCATGATAATATTTATTTTATTTTATACATATAATTTACGGACAGTCTAGTTGGGAGAACCAAAACTGCCTATCTGGAGCCCCTGATTCGAATACCAGGCGCACCACTGGTTTTTTAGTCACGTTAGTGTAACTTAAAAACGGTGAAGGAAAACATCGCGAGGAAACCGACATATTCCTAAAATGTTTTGAAGTCATGCGTCATCCTGTAACCCGCACTGGGCCAACATGACGGATTATGCTCTTGGCTCACTTTCTGAGAACAGGCCCCGAGTCCCGACCGTCTATTTTTATTATGTTTAATGTGTACTTGTTGCTCATGATAGGTATATTCACTTCTTTTGTTGGTACTAAATGATGATAATAATACTGATTTACACATTTTCTATTTCGTATGAAAGAACTTTTAAATATTGTTTAGCTTTATTTAACATTGGCCGGAGTCTGGCCGGATAGGGGACATCCCGAAAATCGAGCTATTTTTAGAACATGTTCACTTTGCGTAAGTGTAAAAGTCATAACTTTTTAGAATTATGGCCTAGAAGTAAGTGTAATATGTCAAACGATAGGTGTAAATACTAAGAAACATATTTCTGTGTTAATTTACATATTGCTAAGTTAATTCTTGTAAATTTTTACCGTGAAAACTAACGATTGATGAAATCGTGTTGGTAGCTTTGTACAATTACCTATATTTTTAAGTCTCTGTGTATAGAATAGTATCAGAAAAAATACTAGGGTTTGCTAATAATGTAAGCTAACAAAATATCATAATATTTCTGATGTATCTTTGTAATATTGATGAAAAAAAAATACAATTCACGGCGCAAAATTCCCGCACCAAGACGAATAGAACCGGAATATAAATTTGGTTGTAAATATATATATTTGTTCTAAAATGTCATGTATTTTATTTTTTTCTTTTAAATTTGTTTACTATAATCCTAAAAACATATTAAAAGGGCATGTAATACATTTAACTTTTGAATTAAAAATCCCAGATCCGCTATGTGTCTCATTTCAGGCATGTGCCGGATTTCAACCAGTTGTGTTTACTAATCGGTTCGTTGAAACAGAACGAATCTAACACTCACTAGTTCATTAGTTCAAGTACTTTAAGAAAAACAAGCACTCTTAGTATCTACATTGCCTTCCCGGATCGTAAATCATGTTTTAATGGCGAAGGACGTCCCACTCCGCGTCACTTGAAAAAAATAATGGTCGCGCGGGAATTCCACGCTTAATACGTCAGCCGCGAGAGAAGCGAGCGGATAAATATCTGTCTAGCGGCCGGACAGTTGAGAGTGGTCGAGCGCGGCGACACGGACGTTCAAGTGGTTAGATGTACCAGCTATGAAGTGGCCAAATGCGGTGGACTATGTCTTGCTATAATAGCGTACGTGGTATCTAATTACAGCATCGTCAGCGGTATCAAAGTAAAGGCAGCGATAATCTATTAACAATCTCTTGGATATAGAGTTCATAATCGTTGCGTTTTTTATCGTAGGTTTGGGTAATAAAAAGAGAGGTATTTACAAAAAAAAAATAACTAGTAGCTCTTCATTAAGCAAGACTAAGAACCAGAAATGTCGGTAAGTAAAATTTTGAGGAGCTAAAGTGGAGTTGGGCAGGACACTGCTCGACACGATGATGACCGATGGAGTAAAGTTGTGACCGAGTGGTGGTCGAGGCAAGGTAGGCGGAGCGTCGGACGTCCAGCCGCAAGATGGGTCGACGATTCATCTTTATCGCGGGTCGAACCTGACACGATTGGCACAGGACCGAGGAAGATGGCATGAAAGAAGAGAGGCCTATACCCAGCAGTGGGATAAGAAAGGCTGTGAATGATGATGATGAAAAATTTGAAATCTGTTTTGAAAATGGACATACAGTCGTTTATCCGCTGACGTTTACGTTTTTATTTTTTTTGTATTCTGACTGGATTCTATCACCACCAGCCCTGACTAATGATGAATGCCCAAGAAATACTAGGAAACAATGGGCAAAAAACCGTAATACAAGTGATGAGCCCTCGAATCGATGAAAAGATAACGCTTCATGTTTGAAAATTACCTCGGAATGCGTGAAAGTTATTTGCATTGAAATTTACGATGCTGGCCAATTTAAAAGCGCTGAACTATCGATATGCAAATCTAATGCGGAGCTGTGTGCTCAACATGTAGTAGTAAATCTCTATTCGGATAATATATAAGTCAGGGATATCCTTAAATCAATGGACAGTTCTTTGTACGTAGTGTTGTAACCTTTGTGTTGTATTCATTAATTATAATCACTAGTCTAGTCTTTCCCACCTTAACGATGTTGAAATGCGAAGAATGTAAACTAATAATGTCACGAAAGGAATACATATATTGTTTATACTATAGTACCTACGGGGCTTAATCACGAATAATTAATTATGTGTTCAAATCGCGAAAGTTTAAAACTAAAACTTACAGTGTTTTAAATGACTGCGTTAATAATTTATACTTTGTTTCATTGCCATCATTACGACACACCCGAAAGCCTATAGTCATCAAATCGATAAAACAAAACTGGGGGAGCATTATATTGCACTTAAAACGTATAAAGCAAATGAAACGCAAACATTCAACATAGATCTGATGGTATAAAATAGAACGAATTTGGATACAGTAGCGTCGTATTATCTAACAAAATTTCTAGGTGCAATTAGAAGACAAAGAGAGTACTGCACAATATTTAATTTCTTTAGAGAGGTTTCGCCGCTCATTAAAACTTCTTCTTTTCAAGACCAAGCACGGGAGCAAGTAAGAAAAACTCTTTCACCTCAATCAAGTCTCGAAGTAAGGTCGAAACAAGCTAAGAAGCCCACCTCCGCTAGCAGGCAATCTTTAGGCTCCTACAAACAGTGCCGGCGGCAGGGCCGCCGCGTAAGCCGCCGGCCAAGCCGCCGTGCGACCCGGCGGCATACAAAGCCGCCGGCTTGCCGCACAAAGGAGCCGCCGGGGTGTGCATGTTACGCGGCTTGTCGGCGTCAGTTCGTGCCTGGCATTCGAGCGGTAGTGGTGAGCGGTTTGTGTGTATTCAACAAATTAAAATATCGTTTAATTGGGACGACGAAACTGTGTTGCTATTAATTGACAAATTTCATGAAAATTATATATTATGGAATCCCAGAAATGCAGACTATAATAATAGGAACAAACGAATGGACGCCTTGAATATAATTGCAAGTGTATTTCACATTGATAAAGGCGAAGTAGAGAGAAAGTTAAAAAATTTAACCTCTCATTATTTTCGGGAGATAAAAGAAGGTTGAACAGTTGTACAAATCTGGTGCAAGCACAGACGATGTTCAGGAACCAAAGTGGTTTGCTTACAAGGCATTGAACTTTTTGCGAGACAAAAATAAACCACTACCCACAGTAAATAGTGAGAATGATGTAAGTATTCATGTTTCCTATTTTTCTTTATACAAAGTGCACGCTATGAATTTAGAAATGCAAAGTGAGTGGTTAACCATAGGTGAGTTCTGTATCCCATTAGCTCTAAAATGGCGCACCTTGATCTATGACTGGTCCCCTGCCTTATTAAAATTTTATCTAAATGCATTCCAAATGACCCTCCCTGACCAGAGTAACTTGGTAAGGTGGGGAAAAGCCTCTGAAAAATGTTGCTATACTTGTGGAGAGGCGATATGTACAGCAAGGCACATATTGGTGGGATGCAAGGTGCTCCTTAATGGGGGTCATTACTCACGGCGTCATGACAGAGTACTTGAAATCATACGTGAAGCCATGAGCCTTTCGGTAGCTAGAGCCCAAAAGGGATTGACGACAAACAACAGACAAATTAACTTTGTAAAAGAAGGCTCAACTTCAAACTCCAGGAACAAGCCTTACTCAATCCTGGGTACAGCACCTGATTGGACTATTTTAATGGACACGTATGAAAAGCACTACAAAATCCCAGAGGATGTGGGTGTTTCGTCATCCAGACCGGACATTTTCCTTTTTCTAGAGCTACGAAACGCATAGTCCTTGTAGAACTTACCGTACCGTGGGAAACTAATATACCTAAAGACCACGCGATGAAACAAAATAAGTATTACGACCTCCTAAACGAATTAACAAAAAACGGCTATGTAGTTAGTTTATACGCTGTAGAAGTGGGAGCGAGAGGTATACCAGCAAAATCTCTCTATAACCTACTGAAAGACCTTGGCTTATCCAGAAGTGCTGTAAGTTCTATACTAGAACGTGTATCTAAAGCTGCACTAGTAGGCTCATATCAGATTTGGCTGGGCAGGGAGAGAAAAACGAGTGGTGAAGGTGAGTGTTGATGTACGTCAGAAAGGGGCCCCTTAAACCTACGCCCGAGTCACAAGTCTCGGGAACTACTCGTGTTTTTTTCTCTCTCTGCCACACGATGGACCCGGCACCCGCACGGTGAATCCATGGAATGCTAAGAAGATCGTCTCTATCATAGACTAACTACTCGCGGTCACAGAACATATACTACAGTGAAGACGCGACACTTCCATTTACAGACGCATTCGCAGTACAGTCAACAAGATAATGCAACAGCGACTAGTTCCCGGAGAAAAGGAGATGCGGTACTGATGGAGACAGTGATATTGCCGAAGCTCTACAAGTTTAAAAAAATATGTCAGCTTCGTCATCTGCTCGCGACGATACCTCGGTATTCGGAGAAAACATAGCAAATAAAATACGAAAAATGGATCCCATAACAATATCTACAGTACAACATCATATTAATAATATAATTGATCAGGCTGAAATGGGCGTTTACTCAAGACCTTCCACGGTGGCGGCAGCTCAAGGATATTTTACCACTTCGACACCTGAAAGTGTACGTCCTTCCACTAGCCATTCTAATTATACCGACAATTCTGATACTCAGGATTTCTGAGGAGGATTCTGATACTTTTTTTCATATTTGGAAAATAAAACTCTTTTAGATTTATGATGCTACATTAAGCAATTAATAATTAAAACTATGATTAGTACAATTGTGATTGATACATTGTGATTGATAGTGAGATTAATGAGGCAAACACAGATTAACAAAAGGTTACCTTTTTTTTTTAACGTGGTGAAATCATCAAATGAGACCTCCCGGGCAGGTACTGGGTACTGTCAGACTTGTACTGACTAAAGTTAAAATTTTAATTAAAATATCATTTATAGATACTTATATGCTAAATAAACGAATGGAAACAAAAAGAAAATTCGAAGGAGCAAAAACAATGGATAAAGTCCAAGATTTAATAAAGTCTACTCTCCATCCAGGAGTCAAAACCGGTGATGAACTACTTAACAAAATTGGAGAAAACCAAACTCTTAAAGCTATAACGTTATCAATAACTACCCGTGCAATACGATTTGGATTACCTCAACTTTATTGCCGTATCATACCACGAGATAGTGGTACCAAGCGTGTATGCCCAATATCGCGTGTTTTTAGCTGTGTTAGAAGCTAAACTTGAAAGCCTAAAGTGTGCGTACCCATTGCCAGCCCGAGACACTGAACTGGCATATAATTACCAAGTCAACGCTGACTTGTTTCACGTTGCGCAAACAATCACAATCGCACCAGAACCAATCCGACGTGTGATTAACGCTATCGGCATAGTCCACTATGACGAGGGAATCTATATTCCAACAATCTGCGAGATGAAATAGCTATGTTGAGCCCATATCTCAACAAGCTACAGAAACACGTTCCAAAGATGGTAGATGGAACAATAGATTTCAAGAGCGCTGGAAAGCCGTCAAGCTTAGTCTGTAACAAGTTGTCAGACTTAAGAACGATGACAAAGCAAGTGGAAGAACTCACCAAGGAGGTAGCATCTTTAAAATTCCGTCTATCCAGCAGGCCGCAGTCACGACAACGTGACCAGTCTAAAGGTAGCCGCGACAACAGTCGTTCTAAATCACGTTCTAGGGAATGGAACCCTGACTATTGTTGGTACCTTAACCGTTTCGGGAGTAAGGCTACACGCTGTAGTAAGCCATGCAAATATCAGTCGTCTTCGTCGGGAAATGCATACGGCAACCAGAAGTAGCGGCTAACGGTTGCCCATCTAAGCCAGGTTGCTTATTTGTAACAGATAGGACTACGACATTGCTAGAAGATGTACCACTCAACATCTACAAAGAAATGTGATATCAACAAGATGGTTGCCCAGTACATTATGCCCGGCCTGTAAGAGAATATTTAAACGAATTAAATCCCGGTAAATGGATCGGACGCCTTGGACCAATTTCATGGCCCCCTCGTTCCCCAGGCCTGAAGCCAGTAGTTGTTTTTACTGGGGATGCATAAAAGAAAAGATCTACTCAAAACCAATTCAAAATGTAACAGAATTGCGCCAAAAAATTGATGCAGCATCAGAAGAAATGAATGCGAGGAGATTTGCAAGACTGGTGAACAGGTCATTTCTGAGGCGACGCAGAGCTTGTTTTCGTGCTGGAAGGAAACAATTTGAGCATCTGCTTTAGTTTTAGGAGGATAATAAAGTGTAACGATAATTTGCCGTTTTATTTTGATTAAATTTTCCATAAGTTCCTTTCGCACAAAATACGAAATAGCAGTTTTATTGGCAAGAAAAGTGGCAAGTGTTGTACTATTTTGAAATCGAGCCTAAATGGAACATCTTTTTAAAAAAACTTGCCATAGGTATATAATACGTACAAATAATCTTAGATATTAGAAGGAACCATCATTTATGATATATCCCCTAGAGCTGTCATTTTAACACGTTGTCTTTATTTTAATAATGTTTCAGAAGATGGAACTCCATAAAAAGTTGATGAAACTGATATATTTGATACAATATACGACAAACCGCTTTATCAAATCTGTGTTAAGGTTTGAAAATAATGCAAAGTGATGCAAATATAATGAAAGAAGGTTTTTATTTAATAGGTGTGAATTCTTGGGAGGCCATAAAAAATTGTTGCGTACGTATAACTCACAAGATCTAAACACCACCTAGTACGTTAAATTAGACTTGTATGATAATAGTGGAGAAATATATGATGATTACAAATGCGAATTAAAAGCAATGTTGTCTCAAATATAGTAACGGGAGAAATTCTACGAGTGCTCCTATAGGCTGTGTTCCTCGAAATGTGTGCCAGAGACATGTTTGAGTCATTGACATCGTAATAACGATTCATTATACAGTATTAAAAAAATACATTACCTGGTACCTCACTGGTGAAGCAGAACAGCTAATCAGGCACATACCAAACCCAACACTCTAACTTCGAAAGATGTGGAAGATGTTAGAGGACAGGGAAAACAACATAAAAATATGTTATACAATGTTCTAATGTCTGTTTAGTCAAAAGAATCTGTTAAATGAATCGGCAAATGAGCTTCAAGAGCTTATAAATACAACAAATGATTGTTTGGCATCTCTAACAAATATAGGTATTCATGTGAGTAATTGGGGCATACTCATAATCTACATACTGTCCCCTTGAAATTGGATCCGGAAACCAGACGTGAATGGAATTCAATGTACCTACCTAACCACCAACATCTCTGTAAATGAACTTCCCACAAATGAGCAATTTCAGGAATTCCTGACACAACGTTTCCGGGCAGTGGAGTTTCTGGATCCAAGGACAATTAGAGTAGGCAAAAGTCAAATGATAAATAATAAAGTTCAAACCATTGACGTAACCAACGAAACAGTCATCAATCATCCATCAGTTTCATGTACATCTTGTTCAGACGACAGACAATCAATTAATTCAATGTAAATATTTCCATAAAGAAACTGTTGATGACCATCGTAAATTTGTACTTCACGATAACATATAATGTGAGATATCAGAAGGAACCATCATTTATGATATACCTCCTAAAGCTGTCCAGATTTTATCAAGTTGTATGTCTTTATTTTAATAAATAGGTATAAATATTTCAGAAGCCGGATATGATGGAACTTCATAAAACAGTTGATGAAACTGATATATTTGATACAATATACGACACAGAGCTGTATCAAATCTATGTCATGGTTTGAAAATAATGCAAAATGATGCAAATATGATGAAAGATAGTTTTTATTTAACATTACCCAGTAATAGTTTTACGGACTATTTTCCAGACAGCAAAACTACTTAATTTTCTACTAAACTACCAAAGCCATTAGGTATCGATCGCCATGATTTGATTACAAACAAAGGATTTTTAGAAGTTTTTTGTACCTAAACTTTTTTTTTTTTTAAACAGTGTATAATAACTGCAACTATGCTAATGACGACAATATAGATTTAGTGACAGTAGACATAGTGTTTCATTACTCTCTAAGAGCTTGTTTTAGCCAACCCATCAACCAAACATTGAAATAAATGCTCAAATCATAGACGCATGCTTGAAATATCTGTCACTTCATTTTGAGAAACACCCATACGACAACCAAAGATAGAATAGAAGTTTAGTAAAGATGTTTAGTTTTCAGGAACAAAACGGAAATTTTAGGGTGGCTACTACTTGAAACCACACCCTTCTGTGCCACAGTGCCCAAAAGACCAAGGAAATTTACCAGATACTGATGTAGCAGTATTAAAAATATTCAAAAACAATCAAGGTATTGAGACACAAACTCAATTTTTATGTGACTTGATTGTTTTGGGTCATTTTTGGACACTACGACAGAATCGGGAGTTTGTACCCGACTTAGCCAATCCATACATTGACAAAAACTGAACTTCGACTATAGGTCGATGGTTTATCTGAGTCCTCGCCTGCGCGGTACAGGGGCGATATATTTGATACAGATATTCTATTTCACGATGAAGGTTTTGTTCTATTCTTGTTTGTTGTTAGCCGTGCACATGCACATTGAGTTAGTGTGCGTAACCTCGGGAGCGCTCAGTCACGATCGCGACGCGGTAGAAGTTATCAATAACCACCCGTGCAATACGATTTGGATTACCTCAACTTTATTGCCGTATCATACCACGAGATAGTGGTACCAAGCGTGTATGCCCAATATCGCGTGTTTTTAGCTGTGTTAGAAGCTAAACTTGAAAGCCTAAAGTGTGCGTACCCATTGCCAGCCCGAGACACTGAACTGGCATATAATTACCAAGTCAACGCTGACTTGCTACACGTTGCGCAAACAGTCACAATCGCACCAGAACCAATCCGACGTGTGATTAACGCTATCGGCATAGTCCACTATGACGAGGCAATCTACATTCCAACAATCTGCGAGATGAAATAGCTATGTTGAGCCCATATCTCAACAAGCTACAGAAACACGTTCCAAAGATGGTAGATGGAACAATAGATTTCAAGAGCGCTGGAAAGCCGTCAAGCTTAGTCTGTAACAAGTTGTCAGACTTAAGAACGATGACAAAGCAAGTGGAAGAACTCACCAACGAGGTAGCATCTTTAAAATTCCGTCTATCCAGCAGGCCGCAGTCACGACAACGTGACCAGTCTAAAGGTACCCGCGACAACAGTCGTTCTAAATCACGTTCTAGGGAATGGAACCCTGACTATTGTTGGTACCATAACCGTTTCGGGAGTAAGGCTACACGCTGTAGTAAGCCATGCAAATATCAGTCGTCTTCGTCGGGAAATGCATACGGCAACCAGAAGTAGCGGCTAACGGTTGCCCATCTAAGCCAGGTTGCTTATTTGTAACAGATAGGACTACGACATTGCTAGAAGATGTACCACTCAACATCTACAGAAAAATGTGGTATCAACAAGATGGCTGCCCAGTACATTATGCCCGGCCTGTAAGAGAATATTTAAACGAATTAAATCCCGGTAAATGGATCGGACGCCTTGGACCAATTTCATGGCCCCCTCGTTCCCCAGGCCTGAATTCAGTAATTTTTTTTTACTGGGGATGCATAAAAGAAAAGATCTACTCAAAACCAATTCAAAATGTAACAGAATTGCGCCAAAAAATTGATGCAGCATCAGAAGAAATGAATGCGAGGAGATTTGCAAGACTGGTGAACAGGTCATTTCTGAGGCGACGCAGAGCTTGTTTTCGTGCTGGAAGGAAACAATTTGAGCATCTGCTTTAGTTTTAGGAGGATAATAAAGTGTAACGATAATTTGCCGTTTTATTTTGATTAAATTTTCCATAAGTTCCTTTCGCACAAAATACGAAATAGCAGTTTTATTGGCAAGAAAAGTGGCAAGTGTTGTACTATTTTGAAATCGAGCCTAAATAGAACATCTTTTTAAAAAAAACTTGCCATAGGTATATAATACGTACAAATAATCTTAGATATTAGAAGGAACCATCATTTATGATATATCCCCTAGAGCTGTCATTTTAACACGTTGTCTTTACTCGTATTTTAATAAATGTTTCAGAAGATGGAACTCCATAAAAAAGTTGATGAAACTGATATATTTGATACAATATACGACAAACCGCTTTATCAAATCTGTGTTAAGGTTTGAAAATAATGCAAAGTGATGCAAATATAATGAAAGAAGGTTTTTATTTAACACTAGAGTACACGCGTAGCCTACTATAGTAGACCAGGGTTACTCTTTTTTGCGGTAACTTTTTAGTTTTGCGCGCTAGAAACTAGCGATTCCAGGTAAGCCTCGTCAGATATATTTGTCTTTACCTCAGTACCCCGCGCGATCCCTGCGCGAACGGACGTGTATGATATTTGGCGCCAAAAGCGCGGGCCTACTAAAATAGTCCGCGCGTGTATTGGTGTAACAAAATCAGGTAAGTCACTTTTCGTGTATTATCGATTTATAACGCTATAATAATGATTTCCAGTTATAGTATATATGTATATTTATATGTTTATTAAATTATTGTTATATTAAAATTGTAATACGTATATTATTTTTGTTTTTTTGTTTTTTTTTTACAGATTTATAACCGTTTACATCATGAATGATGCACAAGTGGAAAGGTGGCTAGAAGAGCTAGCTAATGATGATGAAGATTTAATTGAGAGTGAAGATGATGAAGTTGAGCCAGAACCAGACTTACAGGCCCTAGTTCGTGAGGCAGAACTCCAGGAAAATGAAGAGGAAAGGATGAGTGAATCTGACGAAGCATCAGATTCAGATAACGCTCCACTCTCGCAACTAGCATCTGGAAGGCGTGGTCCAGTCTACAAATCGAAGAACGGAACTATTTGGCACAAAGATATACCACCGGCAACGCGAATTCGAACCCAAAACATTAGGATTAGACCACCAGGCCCAAAAGGAGATGCAGCTAGGAATGCTAAGGATCCATTATCCTGTTTTGAACTATTTTTTACACAAGATATTTTGGAAATTTTGGTAAGATGCACTAATATATATGTAGATCAAATAAAAGACAATTTTCAACGAAACAGGGATGCTAAACCCACTGATATAGTAGAAATGAGAGCATTTCTAGGCTTATTGTACGTCATGGGAGTGTCGCGAAGTGGACGGCGTAACATAAAAGACTTTTGGGATAACTCTCAGGGTACTGGCTTAGAAATTGTATATGCCACAATGTCAATAAATAGATTCCGATTTTGATACGTGCCCTAAGATTTGACGATATTACTGACAGAGAACAGCGCCGAGAATTTGATAAAATGGCACCGATTCGACAAGTTGTAGAGCTGGTCACTAACAATTGTCGTAACAACTTTGTTCCTGGCGATTATTTGACGCTAGACGAACAACTTGTCGGTTTTCGAGGACGTTGCGGCTTTATAATGTACATACCGAATAAACCAGACAAGTTCGGAATCAAGATTTTTATGGTTGTCGATACAAAATTTCCGTATGTCTACAATTTTGAGATATATGTTGGAGCGCAACCGGAAGGTCTGTTCCAGAAGTCCAACAAAGTAAACGACGTTGTCCATAGAGTACTGGAACCACTTTATGATTTGGGTTGTAATGTATCAATGGACAATTATTTTACAAACCTGCCTCTGGCTAAAGAGTTATTGCAGAAGAAAATAACGATTGTTGGTACTATGAAAGCAAATAGACCCGAAATTCCTAGGGAGTTCAAAGCTTCGAAGTCTAGGATAAGCAAAAGTTCTCTTTTTGGGTTTCAAAAGACGTTACCCTTGTGTCCTACGTTCCTAAAAGAAACAAGGCAGTCAACTTACTGTCTACAATGCATTATGATGCAGCTATCGATCCCAATACAAACGAAGAACGCAAACCTGAGATTATTACTTTTTATAATCGTACTAAATGTGGTGTAGACATCCTAGACAAAATGTGCAAGCAGTATAGCGTTCTGCGTAACAGCCGTCGATGGCCCCTAACAATATTTTTTGATTTGATGAACATTGTTGGAATCAACGCTCTGGTAATCAACCAATTGAATGCCTCACCCGAAAAACTTATCAGGCGTAATTTTTGCACGAATTGTCCTTCAGTTTGATAAAACCACTTTTGATCCGTCGGGCATCCATTGAAACACTTCCCCGACAACTTAAATTCAGGATTGGAGCACTTTTGGGCAGCACAGCTCAAGAATCACAAGAGTCTCAACACGAGTTGACACCAAAGACAGGACGAGTTGGTCGATGTGCACTCTGCTCGAGAGCCCGAAATCGGTCGACAAAAAGTGGTGCAAGACATGCTACAAATGGATTTGTCCCGATCACCAAGCAGTAGTGTGTCCTGAATGCTACGAAAATAAAGAAAATAGTAATTAAGTTAAGTGTTAGTTAAAAAAAGTTACGTTGATCTCAGAAGTGCCATTTTTGTTACTTTTTCTTAGATGTTTACTAAATTGCCTATTGTTCACTATTTAAAATAATATATCTAAATTGTAATGTTGTAATAACTAAGTAAAATAAATAACTTTTCCATTTCGTTTCTTATTTCAATCAAAATAATTATAAATATACAATTTATTGACATTATAAAATGGCCTAATATTGTAGGCCACGCGTGCACTCAAGTAAAAAAAAGGGGCGCGTGTACCGTAGTGTTAATAGGTGTGAATTCTTGGGAGGCCATAAAAAATTGTTGCGTACGTATAACTCACAAGATCTAAACACCACCTAGTACGTTAAATTAGACTTGTATGATAATAGTGGACAAATATATGATGATTACAAATGCGAATTAAAAGCAATGTTGTCTCAAATATAGTAACGGGAGAAATTCTACGAGTGCTCCTATTGGCTGTGTTCCTCGAAATGTGTGCCAGAGACATGTTTGAGTCATTGACATCGTAATAACGATTCATTATACAGTATTAAAAAAATACATTACCTGGTACCTCACTGGTGAAGCAGAACAGCTAATCAGGCACATACCAAACCCAACACTCTAACTTCGAAAGATGTGGAAGATGTTAGAGGACAGGGAAAACAACATAAAAATATGTTATACAATGTTCTAATGTCTGTTTAGTCAAAAGAATCTGTTAAATGAATCGGCAAATGAGCTTCAAGAGCTTATAAATACAACAAATGATTGTTTGGCATCTCTAACAAATATAGGTATTCATGTGAGTAATTGGGGCATACTCATAATCTACATACTGTCCTTGAAATTGGATCCGGAAACCAGACGTGAATGGGAATTCAATGTACCTACCTAACCACCAACATCTCTGTAAATGAACTTCCCACAAATGAGCAATTTCAGGAATTCCTGACACAACTTTTCCGGGCAGTGGAGTTCCTGGATCCAAGGACAATTAGAGTAGGCAAAAGTCAAATGATAAATAATAAAGTTCAAACCATTGACGTAACCAACGAAACAGTCATCAATCATCCATCAGTTTCATGTACATCTTGTTCAGACGACAGACAATCAATTAATTCAATGTAAATAATTCCATAAAGAAACTGTTGATGACCATCGTAAATTTGTACTTCACGATAACATATAATGTGAGATATCAGAAGGAACCATCATTTATGATATACCTCCTAAAGCTGTCCAGATTTTATCAAGTTGTATGTCTTTATTTTAATAAATATAAATATTTCAGAAGCCGGATATGATGGAACTTCATAAAACAGTTGATGAAACTGATATATTTGATACAATATACGACACAGAGCTGTATCAAATCTATGTCATGGTTTGAAAATAATGCAAAATGATGCAAATATGATGAAAGATAGTTTTTATTTAACATTACCCAGTAATAGTTTTACGGACTATTTTCCAGACAGCAAAACTACTTAATTTTCTACTAAACTACCAAAGCCATTAGGTATCGATCGCCATGATTTGATTACAAACAAAGGATTTTTAGAAGTTTTTTGTACCTAAACTTTTTTTTTTTTTAAACAGTGTATAATAACTGCAACTATGCTAATGACGACAATATAGATTTAGTGACAGTAGACATAGTGTTTCATTACTCTCTGAGAGCTTGTTTTAGCCAACCCATCAACCAAACATTGAAATAAATGCTCAAATCATAGACGCATGCTTGAAATATCTGTCACTTCATTTTGAGAAACACCCATACGACAACCAAAGATAGAATAGAAGTTTAGTAAAGATGTTTAGTTTTCAGGAACAAAACGGAAATTTTAGGGTGGCTACTACTTGAAACCACACCCTTCTGTGCCACAGTGCCCAAAAGACCAAGGAAATTTACCAGATACTGATGTAGCAGTATTAAAAATATTCAAAAACAATCAAGGTATTGAGACACAAACTCAATTTTTATGTGACTTGATTGTTTTGGGTCATTTTGGGACACTACGACAGAATCGGGAGTTTGTACCCGACTTAGCCAATCAATACATTGACAAAAACTGAACTTCGACTATAGGTCGATCGTTTATCTGAGTCCTCGCCTGCGCGGTACAGGGGCGATATATTTGATACAGATATTCTATTTCACGATGAAGGTTTTGTTCTATTCTTGTTTGTTGTTAGTCGTGCACATGCACATTGAGTTAGTGTGCGTAACCTCGGGAGCGCTCAGTCACGATCGCGACGCGGTAGAAGTCACTAGCGTTCTTGTACCCGTGCAAGATGTCAGCACAAAGTACCGTCAGCAAGGCAACTAAACGCAGAAAAGTCGTCCACAGTGGGGTAACATTTTTTTTTACATTCAATAATCTGTTGAAAGTCAGTAATTCCGATTATATTTATATTTTAGGGTCGAAGCATGATAGCTAGTGTTTACCATTTCCTGAAAGAGGAGTTTGAATTTACAAAATCGGTTATGGAGCCTAGCTGTGATTTGTCTCATTTACGAAATATTACACAGCATAGAGCAGATGTGTTTCTCTTTCAACTGTCCAACGGATCTTGAAAGAAGAGAAGGAATTGCCATGCGCTTCCTCAAAGTTTACTTCTCCTATGAAGAAAAGAAGGAAACGAGATAAGATAGAAATAGACAATTTCACAGCTGATGTTGTCCAGAGTACAATAAGCAATTGCTTGGAAAAGCTTGGAAGGTTATCTCAAAACGCTTTGTGAGTTTTTGCTGAATTTAGGATACAAGTAGTGTAAAACAGAAAATAACCGTAAAATTTTGACTGAACATCATGATATACAGATGTGGCGCCTAAAATATTTAAAGAAGATGTCGTAATATTGCTCTGAAGGACGACCAATTGTCTACACCTATGAAAGTTATGTCCTTTCAACAAACGTGCGAAACAACACCTGGGCACAAAAAAAGAGAGCATGCTATTTTTACAAGATTAGCACAGGCACTCAATTTATATTGGTGCACATGGGAACAAAGGATGCTTGCAAAGCTATGATACTTATATTAAATGGCTCAACGAAAAACTTTTACCCAATTTACCCAAAGGCGTAGTCATTGTCTTAGACAATGCTTCTTATTATACCACACAAGCTAAAAAATTACCAACATCGGCAACAAAGAAAGCAGATATGCAGCAATAGCTCAGAGATAAGAGTATAGCATTTGAACAAACTTATTTTAAGTTGAATTGTACGATACAATTAAAAAACACAAGGATCAACACATAACATTTTTTAAGCGGCATAACATTTTTTTTTAACACCCGATTTTTAAGCAGATGCCTTGCCTGCTACAAAGTCGGTTTTCACAAAAATCATCTATACGACTTTGAATTGTTTCCTGTCATCATGTGTTACCAATGTGACTGCTAGCTAGCTAACGAGCTGTCCATTCTATGTACACGAATGTTCCTTAGTCAAGCAGTTGACCGCCGACCTTCAACACAAGCTTACCACCTACGACAATCTTGCCGCTGAAAATCAAGCGCTCCGTGTCCGCATCCTAGCTGCAGAAGACCATTACTCAATACTAACAGTATTTACCATCTTTCTTTCTTTAATTGTACATGAGTTGGTTCTGCCATGGATTGTAGACAAGATTGCCACCCGCTTCGTTGGAGAGCGTTGGGCCTCTGTAATGGCCTTGTGCGTCGCATTCTCGCCGATAGGAGTTCTTCGTTTACTTGGAATGTTGATAATATGATAATGATAATAAAGACTCGGAACCAACGACGTCACTACACCAGCTTGTTCCCGACACCTGCAACCCGTCTGGCAATGGCTCAGTCAAACGACTTCGAGACTACGCCCCTGACACAAGCATCGGCTTTGCGTCGATGCGAGAGCGACGGCTCTTTCAAAACCATTGAGAGCAGCTCGCTATAGAACCGCTGGAGGAAATATCACTGATGACCCTGGCTACGTTTGAAAAGGACCAGATCATGCAAACGTTTTCGGCTTTATGTGGTAGAACTGTGGTTGCGACGAATTACCGCACAACATTTTTACAATATCTACAACTTTGCCGTTCAACTGGTATTCAATTTCTTGTCCCTCTCAGTAAACAGCATAACATACAAATTTGATAACTTTACCAAGAGCAAAGGTTTTGATGTCATGTCATGTCATGGTCTCCCCCTTATCACCCAGAATCAAATGCGTTTGTCTGTACATGTCACTACAACCATGGCCAAACCTTCATCATGAAATAGAAAGTCTATACTTCATTATCTTTTTAGATTTTCATGAAAAAGGATAATGGAATGCCTCTCCAGGATGACAAGATATGAGTTTTTGATGTTTCATCTGATCATAAACATTGCCACTCGTGTAAAAAACTTATACATTTTTGTAACAATAACACACATATATGTATATGAAATACTAACATAACAGTAAAGGAGACATCCGCAATAGATAGAAACATTATGTCATTCTTTGTTCAAAACAAAAACTCAGAATTGTTCAATGTATGTAGATGATGCGAATAGAACTGTAAAAAAAAATATCTCTTTTCAACCTTTACAACTGTGCAATATGATTGATTACTTATTTTTAATGATATAATAGGTTTGAACACTCTCCTTATATTAAGGCATTGTGGTCTTCATTAGAACTGTGCTTGCCTAGCAGAAAGACAATCCATTATTGACTTGACACCAAGATTGTATCCATTCAAAAAAATACCACCCAAGTAACAATGGAACAAACATGAAAACAACATAGACGTTGCGTAACATTCAGAAATGAAAGCCAGATGAAGCCAGTAAGATCAAATTAGCAGTAGTCAACAATTTCACAACTATTAACGTCGGATAAACTTAATTTCGCAACTTACACATGTCTAACTTTCAAAATCCTGATATCTATGGTATAGAACAACAGAAACAAACCTTTATCACCATGTTTTACACTGCATTATGTTGGGCTAAACTACCTCATATGTAGCCATGTTTGGGCAACGAAAAGAATAGTACACCTACATATACGATAATAAACAGTTTATCAAGACGAAATGAAGATTTTCTTCTTCATCGTGGTCTACGTAGACGTCGTAGACACTTTTACGTTCGATCAAGATCAGGTCGAAGAAATGACCAAGAAAACACCACAATACCGATTCTCCATAACATTTGCAAATGCAAACCACAGAACTACAGATGCAATCTTGCAAACCGTTGATCGTTGAATCTTGAATCTATTGAATGCGAACAATACCACATGACAGCATGACACGAATCAAAAACTTAAATCAAAATCAATCAATATTGAACATTGATTCCTCATATTTATAAAGTAAGTTATTATATTATATCGTTGAAAGTATGGCTGCACAGACTAAGTACCTAGTACACTTATGGCTGGTAGCTGCTTGTAGGCTTGGGCAAAAAAAATCGATATATCGAAATATCGATTTTATTTTCGAAAATAATCGATATTTATCGTCGATTTTTTTATTTCCGATATATCGATTTTCGATATTTATTTTCGGATATCGAAAACGATATGTTTTGCCTCGAATTTTCAAGCATATATACACTTTAATTCTCCAATTGCAGTATTTAAATGCTATATGAAACACAAGCAACTATATTCGCTCAGAATATTCTTCAGCGTCAAATTTATTCAGGACATCGTTCTCCAGATGTGAGGTCTGACCGAGCAACATCCGCAAAAGCAAAATAAATAAAACGTCTATATGGTGCAGACATGAGCAGCTTTTAAATCTGAAAACAGCTACGCCAGAGATTCCGAGCTCTGGATCTGTCCCCATTAAGCTTAACCAGTGTCTGGACCAACCACTTTTTGAGAAGAAGTCAGATCGGATACACATCGGAGAGTGTGCTACTGATTTCCACGATCTAATACCACCTTGCCCTTTTTTTAACCCCCGACCAAAAAAAGGGGTGTTATAAGTTTGACGTCGATGTCTGTCTGTCTGTCTGTCTGTGGCACCGTAGAGCTCAAACAAATGGGCCGATTTCGATGCGGTTTTTTTTTATTTGAAGGTTAATATCCATGTGGATGTTCTTAGCTATGTTTTGTTAATATCGATTCAAAATGGCCGCCTCCACAAAATGGCGGACAAAATATTTCTTCACAACCTACATCAATATGGGTATCAAATAAAAGGGCTTGACTAGTAGAGCACTAGGACAAATTTAAATCTAAGATGGCCGCTACAATAGAATGGCGAAATACATTTATTTTTTCACAACTCCCTTAATATGAGTATCAAATGAAAGGGCTTGACTAGTAGAACGTTATACAGATAATCCGAGATCCGAGGTAGTCAGGGGTTAATCAAAATTTTTAATTTTGTTCTTGTCTATCGTAATGCTCGTAGCTCGAAAAAGCGACATCGTTTCATGGTTGGTGTCCCAAAGACACGTACGAAGAGATTTGACTCTACTTTTGTGATAAGAACGTCAAGGCTGTGGAATACGTTGCCTGAGAGAGTTTTTCCCGATAGTTACAATCTTTGTGTCTTGAAATAGAGAGTAAATCGGTTTCTTCTAGATAAACACGCTCCATCGTAGACCGCATCATCGTTTAACATCAGGCGAGATGGCGGTCAAGTGTAAACCTATAAAAGTTAAATAAAATCCAATTGATTTTTGAGTGAATTGCCAAATTTTTACTCCGGTTCTTTTGGAAATCGCTCTAATATCCGAAAGGGTAGCTTCAGTCGTTAATTTAACAGTGCCGGATAATAGGAGCAGATTGACAGGTAGGCACTTTAAAGAAAGATTGCTGCTGATGTCTATATCAGACTATTGTATATGTAGATTGGAGCGGAGCTAGTGACAACACGGTGGGTAAATGCGCACTCATGCACCTACATAACACAGACGAATACTGGTTTCAGTGATGGTTAATTTTGAACATTAAAATATGTACGAATTATGAATAAATAATAAAATTCGTTGTCTGTTAAGTCGGTTAGTTTACGAACGACAACGTATAACAAAACACTGATAGATGCGGTGCAAGCGTACAATGAGCGTAATGGGACACTTTTTCGTGCACGCAGCCGGCGTTCATCGATTTATTAGTCGTTGTCACGTCAATAATATGCCAGATATTATGTATTTTCATTTATCTAATTAATAAGTGCTTAATATTTAAGTAACCTTCTCTTGAAAAAAAAAATCGACATATCGAAATATCGATATTTTTTTGAAAATTTATATCGATACATTTGGTAAGTATCGATACTATTAATATCGATATATTTTGTTTATTTGCCCATCCCTAGCTGCTTGGCTTTCTAGGCTGCGCGCTGCGCCTATCTATTCACAGATAAAAAAAAAATACAGATAATTAATTTATCGTTCATTAATTCGTTCAATGATGCCATGCAAAAACTTCAATAAACAACACTAATGTGAAAATGTGTTCAATGTAAAAGTCATGAATAGGGTATTTCATTAATGAAATGTCACTGTCATATGTCATTGACTAAATCAGAGTAGATGACGGTTCTCGGACGGTTTCCCAGTGTTGCCTACTGAACGAATTTCCCGTCATACCTAGCAAATTTGAGTACGTTGAGAACGGGAAAATAACTTTCTAACGGCTAAGGATATATAACGGAAGCAATAATTACACATGTTCATGATGTTCATCCATCAGCGTCTATTGCGTTTTTCAAACCGTAAGGTAACCTAATAGGAACGAATTAGTTTAAATGATGATAACTACGTCGATTAAAGACTTCTTTTGTAATCCAGGCACAAACATTCCTTTGAGCGGGACTTACCTCTACTAACTACTGCTAAGCAGTGGAGCGAGATCTTGCGATTAGCCCCTACGTTAAAGGTCACGTCCATAAGACGCGGCTCAAAAAAATCGTCTGGTATGACTTCACTGCTGCTAAATAATTGGAAACCAATATATAACTAGCACCGCCAGCTAGCTGTATTACCTACGTAGTTCACATTCCCTTTGTTTTTTTGGGCATAAATATGCCCATTATATAATATGTAGCACAATGTGTGTTCTTCCTAACTATTATCTATGTTTCAAATATTATGACTATTAAAAACAATGGACAGTCATAGGAACTGCCGATAAAAGTGAAAACTTATAATTTAGAATTTGACAGCTTACTTTGGAAACAACTTGGTGAAACTGGCGGACGTGACCATAAGCATGGCCATCTAGGAATTCTGACGCATTTCCAGATGGCCAATGTCCATTGCCCCGCGATTTCCCGAAGATTTCATATGAAACCCAAGCGTGGCACTAGAATTCCATCCACAGCCCACGAAAAATCTGTCTATAGCGTGCCAAAAGAAATTTCATTACAAAAATGCCAACATTAGAGCCATTGAAAGCATTAATGCATGCTAGAACAAAATACAGCAAGAATAATGATGATGATGGTGAAGGCCAGTACTTACTGCTTTTTCTTATTGTTTCATAAACTGGCAATTTTTTTCCCGAGAGAATATTAAAAAAACATATGTATTTAAAATTTCAGACGCTGATGCGTTGCTTCACTCATGTATTCATCGGTCATTAATTTGATTTCATAAAAATAATTATTATTATTTTATGCTCACTCTTGGGGGTGGGTTATTCGGAGATTAGGTACTTTTTTATATTTCTTTTCATTTTTTTTTTTACTTTTTAATTTTTCTCGTTTTGTTTTTATTCATTGAAGACCTTATCTTACCTGCAAACAGCAATAAAGATTTTTGTATTTGTATTTGACAAACTACCTATAGAGAATAGCGGACTTTTATCCGAACAATGGAACTGTAGTTTTTATTCTCGTTATCACAATTATAGTTGGTACCTAATTAATATTGGTGGACAATATTGGATTGGTGGTGGACAATTCACACACAACACCATCTGACCCCAAACTAAGCAAAGCTTGTAATATGGTGACCAGATAGCTGATATAATACTTATTTAGTTGTAAATTCATACTTATCATACATAGAAACACCCAGACACAGTGCAAATATTTGAATTCATGACACAAATTTTTCCACTGGGTGAGAATGGAACCTACAACCCTCGTTTTCGCAGGCAGAATAACTACAATAACTTCGTACTAAGCCCCGTTATTGTACCTATTGAAAATGTATACCCATGGTGCAGTCAAACATACAGGTAATACTAGGTAAAAATATTTGTAGATGCTACAAATTCACAAATTTTAATATAGAAATCTTAAATTATTGACTATATATGGACTCGTTTATAATTTGTATGTCTCAGCTTCACTAGTTGATTATACAAAATTTAAATTTGGGAAAGTATAACAACTAATAAAGAAATTGAAATTCATAAATATGTAGTATGTAGTGTATTAAAATTCATAATACGCGCACTTACGCGCGCATTTGAGGGATCATAATTATTTTTGCGATATTTGGATACACGTTTGACTTAATGCATCAATTTTAGTATATAATAGCGGCCCGTTCCGGCTTCGCTCGGATATTGTCACATAAACCCCATTAATCGAAATAAAAACTATCCATATTTAATTGCCTTGAAAAAGGCCGCCGGACGCGGCCGAAACTCGAGTCGGATTGACAGACCGTTTATACGTGAGTGTCCCGTTATCCAATTAAATATGTGTAACAACCACGTTAATTTTAATACTAAAAACTATCCTATATTTTAAGTTGGATCAATCTACACATGGTGTCCAAATTTGATTAAAATCGGCTAAGAAGTGTAGGAGTCCATCGTGGACAAACACGTGACAGGAGATTTATATATATTAAGACTAGCGGCCCGTTCCGGCTTCGCTTGGATATTGTCACATAAAGCCCATTAATCGAAATAAAACTATCCTATCTTTTAAGTTGGATCAATCTACACACATCGTCCAAATTTGATAGAAATGGGCTAAGTAGTTTCGGAGTCCATCGCGGACAAACATCGTGACAGGAGATTTATATATATTAAGATTAATAATAAATTACAAATTGCGGTCAAGTGCTCAAATACTCATCGATATTTCTGCAAGTCAATACAACCAACATTCCGTTCTTAAAATTCCGTTCCGTCCTGCCGTTCGTTTTTTTTTTCAGTTAAAAATCTTAAACACGCTCGATGCAGAGACACAAACAAGCACAAGTAACTTCAACTTTTGGTTTATAGCTTTTATTGTGGTTTAGCCTCACATTTCGCCAATAAGCACAAGTAAAAGGAAGATTCAAAAATATAAATGGCAACACTGATGTGAAAATATTTTTCTGCGGCTGAAGGACTAGTAATAGCATGATAATGAGGTATTTCATCTAAGAGTAATGGACATGAATAAATAAAAAATTATAGTGTTGGGACATTAGTTATCAAACAACGAGTATAAAGAACTGCTCAATATGTTTCAGTTAACTATGCGAATTAGCTCAACGATTATCTTGATCCGTGACCGTTATTTTTCGAGGATCCACTATTGTTCTGTAATCCCGCATGGTCAACTGACTGATTTAGTTCGCTCTTACCCGAATGTATGTTACGTATTCAACGATTTTATTAGACTTCGTATTTTGTAGTGAACACATCTTTAGCATCGTTGTGATTTGAAAATCAATGAAACGAAAAAGCGGCAGTAAAAAGAAAGTTAAGCATTTCTAAAGTATCGCTTCTACCACGTATTTTTTTTATAGATACAGATTTTCTAGACATTTTGAAGAGATAATAACAAAGAAATTATAGATGGCGCTTATGTCACGTCTAACATTACTTAACATTTCTGTCCAAATCTAATGTTTTGACAATATCCGTATAATGAGATAGGTGAAATTTTTAAATCAGACAATTTCCCGATGAGACCAGCCGGAATTTTTTCTCAATTCACATGAATTTTTTGTATTTTACATAATATGAAATAAATGAATATTGGAGCGCAGTATGAATTAAAAATTGCAATATTGTCTTCTAAAATATTTGAAAAAGACCGAACGAACGAAAGATAGGAGCGAACTAGTTCGGTATGTACCGTTCATTCACAGGTATGCGTATGCGAGCTAAGTTCAGTCAGTCCAGTCCCAGTGGTCACTCACTATGTGGCTCAGTGGCTTTTGACATTATTGACATCGCAATCTAAAACCTACAAGCACCTCCTATCGTCGTTTTTCGAACCATTTTTATTTTATTTTTTGTCTCGTCGTAAAACGCCTCATTCGCTCATTCCCAGGGGAACTTTGATTCACAACGGTAACTTTGACAGTCACATCTATCACTACTATTTTATTTTTTACGTGGCAACATTTAGTCCAATAATATTGAATTCATACAATTTGTGTACTTGGTGGGTTGGTTTATGGCTTTTATTGTAATTTGTGTACTTAAAAAACTTCGTAAACGAACTCTCCGAAAAAAAAGAAGCTGTCAAACAATGTTTATATAAAAATAAAAACTTTCTGAAAGTTTCTGTGTGTAACTGCTTAATTTTCTCAGTAGTAAACTTTTCAGATATCACACAAATTTTGCTGCTATCAAGGTATGTAAATATCATAATACCAATTAATACAATAAAAAATAAAATACAACAGAAACACAAAGAAAAAGTAGGGAAGCCAACAGTTCTATCTGAATAAGAGGATAACATTATAAAAAAACCACGTCATGGTCTTGGCAGATTCAGGGATACCAATAGGCATTGATGATGTTACCCTCATATACAAGCTCAACGCTAAGGGTAGTTTACGTAATATTTTCAAAAGTAACAATATTCTCACTCTTACTTGTATTTATATATATGAAATTTCTGTTTTTGTCAAATGTAACAGTTGAGTCCGCGCCACCACTGAAGTCTTACGGAAAAAACAGGAACTAAGTTTGACAGCTCCGCCATATTGCCGTTTGTTCGGAGTGCTTGTAAAGAGGTGGGGTTGTGGATTTTTTATTGTTTTTTGTTGAAATATCCGTGAAAATGCAGCAAAAAGTAGTGAAAAGTGCAGCTGGTGAACTAATTCTTAAAGTGAAAGAATTTTGTGAATTAGAAAAGATGAAAAAAAATTGGTTGCCTGTAAAGTCGGTATACGGGCGAAAGTTTTACGTGACAACGACTTTGAGTGGTAAAATAATTTTACGGAAGGGACGCGTGCCTTTCACTTTTTATGTCTGTGTCTCGCTCTTAGGCGGGCTAACCATGCCCGAGTGCAAGGGACGCGTGCCTCTCACTCGCTCTCGTTGTGAGCGCATAACGTGAGCGGAGCGTAACGCAGTTTCTTGAAGTGTCACCCGGCAAACCAATTTATAAGACGTTGTCACGTCAAAAAAGACTTTTTGATCCCGCTAAATAATGTGCAGATGAGAGTCGCCACCATGACAGGTAAATATTAGGGATGCCATAGCTGCGTGTTTTTGCCTAATTGATGAATACGATATAATTTAATGTAACCTTGTCTGAGTGACGATATATTCAGTGTTTTTTTCTTATTCTTAATTGTGATTTTTCCATCAAATATACCAAAACTTACCTTGATGTTTTATTTATTTCAGGCGTTTCCGTAAAGACGGTGTCTCGTATAACTAAAGAAGGACAAGTAGCGGCAAGCACATCGAAGAAAATAGTTACCCCCGGGAAAAGCCGACCGCTACCGAAAAAGATTAATTTAGACGATTTCGACCTCTGTGCGATACGCCAAAACATCCATGCATTCTATGTGGTTAAAAAAGAATAACCAAGCTAGTTTTGGAACTTAAAGAAGATATAAACTTTCAAGGAAGCAATACAACAATGCGAAGAATATTAAATTGGTTAGTTAGGCTTTCGCTTCAAACGCTGTTAGTCAAAACGCAAAGTGTTGATGGAACGTTATGATATTACAGCATGGCGGGCCAGATATATTGAATGATTGAGAAAATATAGACAAATTGAAGACAGCTGGACCAAAGCAGTGTTATATGACACCATAAAAAAAAACAAGGAGCCACCAGTTTACGCAGTTGATGAGTTGCTGAGGCAACACAACCATGAAGTTGTAAAGTTACCTCCGTATCATTGTGACTTAAATCCAATAGAAAAAATTTGTGGAGTCTTGCCAAAAGACGCGTTGCCGAGAAAAATGTTGCTCAAGATCCCAAACAAATAGTTGAACTGACTGAAGCTGCTTTTGCAAGCATCACAGAAGACGACTGGCACATTCAATGCGATCATGTCAAGAATGTTGAAGATGAGTACTTCAAAAATGACGGACTTATCGATGTGGAAATGGAAAGATTTATAATTTGTACAGAAAATGATAGCGACACTGAATCGGATCATGATAGTGACTTAATTGATACGGGGGACAGCGATTGCGATATGACTGGTATAAAACCATTATGTGCAGTAGATCACAATTATTGTAAAAATATACAATAAATGAAAAATATTAATAATATAATATAAATATTTATTTTATTGTTTAAATAGTTCGTTAGGCTATTGTCTGATATAACTTCATGGGTAGAACTAATATTTTACTATCATTTTACAATTCCTAACTTTAGTTTTGAAGCATAAGTAGAAAATGAGTAATTTTATCATAAGTTACTGGCAACATATAGTTACTTGCTAACAGCGCCGCGTCTATCGGACTTGAATGGTGCCACTGACTCTAACTACTTTTTCGAAATTAAGTCTAGTCGATCAGAGATTCTCAGGAAAAAAACATAAGCACAACATCTTTATGCCACAGATAAACAACAGTATGTACCATAATAGCCCATATATCATGGCCTTAAAGATTTATAATAAGTTACCAACCGACATTAAAAGTCTGGTTGGTAATCTTTTTAAAAATTAGGCTAAAGACGTGGCTAATTTCTAAAACCTATTATAAACTGACAGAATATCTGAACGACTAGTAAGTACAGCTGTACTAAACTGTATACAATTATTAATTGCATACATGGTACATAATATAGAATGGTGAAATTATTTAGGTCATTTAGCAGTTTGATCAGTTATAACGATTTGTACTCTTAAGTAGAAATTTTATTTAACGTTAATTATTATTGAATGCTCGCAGAGGGCAAACCTACCAACTAGTAGAAATATTGTAACCTACCAACTAGTTTGTACACAGTTCAACAATAAATTATTCTGATTCTGATTATTCTGGTTCTGATTCATTATACAAAGATACTTAAACTCAGCAAACAGAAAAGTTAAGGTTTTCAAAAACAATCGTCCAGGGAATGGGGTAAGCTCTTTCTTGAGAGACATCAAGACTTGAAGGCAACGTTGGGGACATAATATTAGTCGAAGCCGGGCTCAGGTTAATGAAGACTAAATTAATGAATTCTTTGATAACCTTGAGTCAGAAATTCAAAATGTTCCACCTGAGAACATTTTCAACTTCGACGAAACAGGATTTCATGACGAACCTAAAAAGAAAAAGCTATTTTTAACCCAGAAGTAATTCGCAACTCCACGAAATCCTGCTATACAGCCGTCTTTTGTGGGAATGCTGCAGGCGAAATGCTTCCCCCATACTTCATTTTCAAAGCCAAAAATGCTTGGTCTGACTGGCTTGTTGGAGCTCCACCTGGCTCACGAATGACCGTCACTAAAAGTGGCTGGATAGATCTTGACAGTTTTGACGACTGGTTCAAGTATCATTTTCTTCCACACGCTTTAAAAAAAGAAGGGAAGAAAATACTGATTTGCGACTTACACATCTGGGTGAACACATTAAGAATCTGCCACGAGAATAACATAAAGTTTGTGTGCCTAGTACCGAATTCGACCCACATTCTTCAACCCCTTGATGTGGGCTATTTTAGCTCTCTTAAAGCTAATTGGAGAAGCGTTCTTCTTAATTGGAGAGAAACTACAAGAGGAAGAAAAATTGTTGCTCTACCCAAAAACTGCTTTACGGCCCTAGTAAAAAAAACTCTCGATATGGGAGCTTCACAGTGTGAAGCTAATTCACAGTGTGAAGCTAACCTTGAAGCAGGTTGTAAAGTTACTGGAATTTACCCTTTTAACCGTCAAGAGGCGTTACAGCGTCTTCCAGAATATGCTAAAACAAAAGCCGATGTACAAGCTGTCAAGGAATCTTTAGGTGAAAGTTTCAAATGCTATCTGGCGGAACTGCGTGAAAATGATTTAGGCAAAAAAAAAAAAGAAAAGAAAATTCCAAATGCCAGTTACTGCTGGTAAGAGCGTGTTGGTGGAAGAAGTAGCGCAATTCTACAAGAATAAAGCTGAAGCCAAGAACAAAAATCCAAAGAGTTCAGTTGATCCTGAAAAAACTGTTAAAAGAGGTCGTCCTCAAGGCTCAAAAAATAAGAAGAAGGTCAAAATTCAGGACAAAGAAAATGAGAACATTTCAGAGCAAGAAAAGAATATGGAACAAAACGAAAAACAGAAAAATGAAAACGAAAATGATGGAGAAGAACATACAATTCAAAAAACACCAACTGAGTTAAAGACAAAGGACACAAAATTAAATTCTAGCAAAGACCCGGATAAAGGAAACGAGTGTGATGAAATAGAAAATATAATCAACCAACCATCGACCTCAAAACAAACAAGTAAGAGTATCGAAACGAAATCGAATGAAGATCTGCCTTTAGAATTTGAAGATATGGCAATGGGCTTATAAATAGACAATGAAGTTGTTATAGAAGAGTATTTAATTATGGAAGAGACTGAAGAAATAGTATGTACATCAAATTTGGTTTGAAGAAGTGAAACCTACATCAGCTAGCAACACTTCAGAATTTACTTTGATTCAACCACAGTTGTATTTAGAGATGAAGGATGTTTGTTCCCTGGGAAAGTCGTATCATCCTTGCCTTCATATTATGTAGTTGCGGCTATGGTCAAGTCAATGGGTGGTGGGTGGAGCTGGCCAGATAAACAAGAAATGGTTAAAATTAAGTTTGATGCCATAGTTTCGATTGTGGATTCAAACAAAAATCAAATCTTTTGAAGTTTATCATTTGGAAGATGACTTGCTCTATATGGAGTGGGGTGAATAGGCCCTTAAGCAGCCTAAATATGTTTTAAGTGATACAGTAAAGTTGATTCTGATGAATGTAAAATCTCTTTTCAAAGCTATGTTTCAAAATATTCTAATGTTCATTCTATGTAATTGTGATTACCAAAGATTAAATAAAAATATAACTACAATTTTATGGTTTTATTTATTTGTGTATGGTTCTACTGCATCTTACATTTGTTAAATATATAAACTAATGTTACAAAAAACAGTTTTATGCTATGATTTATTCAAAAATCTCATCTTTATCAAACTTACCCAAATAATGGTTATAACTTTGACACACAACAAAATTGCCATTTTTCAATAAAATTTTTGATTCCTAAAGACTCTTAATAATTTGAAAATATAAAAACCAACCTGAGAGCACAGATTATGTAAACCATAGCAAAAGTTAGGTAGCTAAAAAAAATATATTGACGATCTGTCAATGTTACCCCGATTGATTGTATCGTTCTTCTCTTTAGAGTATAACAGTATAAGTGTTCTGTGCTCATTCCCTCATTCCTCAAATCCTCAATCCTCATTTTCACAGACTAAGTAGAGAGATACACTTATAGATATTTTATGCTCATTTTTGTATCTTGAATTTTGTAATCAACACAGAGCACTTCATTATTATTAGATTATTACTAGTAATCAAGATTAGGGATGGGCAAGTAAACAAAATATATCGATTTAAATCGTATCGATACTTTCCAAATGTATCGATATATATTTTCAAAAAATATCGATATTCCGATATATCGATTTTTTTTTCAAGAGAAGGTTACTTCAATATTAACCAGTATCTGTACCAACCACTTTTTTAGAGGAAGTCAGATCATCAATATATTTTTGTATGAATTGCCAAATTTTTTCGCTGGTTCTTTCGGAAATCGCTCTATCTAATATTATGTCAAGCTTTATCGGTATCATCCGAAAGGGGGGTAGCTTCAGTCGTTAATTTAACAGTACCGGATAATAGCAGCAGATTGACAGGTAAGCACATTAAAGAAAGAGTGCTGCTGATGTCTATATCATATCAGACTATTGTATATGTAGGTCAGAGCGGAGCTAGTGACAACACGGTGGTTAAATGCGCACTAATACACCTACATAACGCAGACGAATACTGGTTTCAGTGATGGTTCATTTTGATCAGTAAAATATGCACGAATTATGAATAAGTAATAAAATTGGTTGTCTGTAAAGTCAGTTGGTTTACTAACGATAGTTTAACGTGACAACGTCATAACAAAACACTGATATATGCGGCGCAAGCGTACAATGAGCGTAACGGGATACTTTTTCTGTTCATCGATTTAATAGACTTTGTCACGTCAATATTATGCCAGATATTTTGTATTTTCATTTTTAATTATCTAATGAATAAGTGCTTAAGCTTATTGGGGACAAATCCAGAGCTCGGATTCTCTGGCGTAGCTGTTCAGATTTAAAAGCTGCTCACGTCTGCACCAGATAGATATTTCATTTATTTTGCTTTTGCTGATGTTGCTCGGTGAGACCTTACTCGTACATCTGGAGAACGTTGTTCTGAATAAATTTGACACTGAAGAATATTCTGAGCGAATATATATATGTGTCAGGCATGTTGCTTACCATCAGGCACATGTCCTGATCGTCTCGTCACTCTTTATTTAAATATATATATATATATATATTTAAATAAAGAGTGCACAGTTACACGTAGCTATTGGAACATGAAAAGTCCAAATCATTACGTAGCACTGCACTGCGCTCGTATAGTTGCTTGTGTTTGATATAGCATTTGATACTGCAATGGGAGAATTAAAGTGGATATATGCTTGAAAATTCGAGGCAAAATATATCGTTTTTGATATCCGAAAATATATATCGAAAATCGATATATCGAAAAGAAAAAAATCGTCGATATATATCGATTGTTTTCGAAAATAAAATCGATATTTTGATACATCGATTTTGTTTGCCCAAGCCTAATCAAGATTCAAGAGTTCAAGAATCAAGTCAATATCAAAATATCAATGTTGTTATATTGTTAACTATAAACCTTTTTGCCTAGAAAACAAACAAAGCTGATTTAGTTAAATTTATTTTACTCGAAAATTTTGAGGTTTTAACAAGGAACAAAAGTGACTATGTTTAAATTTAATTTTCAAATCTAAATAAGTTGATGATTAATACTGTCTTTTCGAATAAATATCATATTCAAAATGTTGTTAAAAAGGAATCTCCTCGAAAATATAATTATAGTATCGAGTAGTGGCACCGTTGTTTGTGTATTACTGACCTATATAACCAATATTTCTCTGATAACTGGAGTATGGTTTCCTCTTTACATCATCGCCTTGTTTATTGTTTCGGTGCTTCTGAGTTTCAAATGTATCCAGTTGTTATTACACCTAAATAAGCCTGTGAAGTATGATCTGGATGGTTTTGTTAAGAATTATCCTTACTTGGGCTTTTTGAAGACTTATTTGCCAGATATCAAGAAGCCGGTGGCTCAGGAATGGAACGAATATGATACAAACGAACTAAGTGTAATATCGACGGTTTTGGAACGTAATCTAGTCTCGTCTTGGTATCTGCCGTACATCTCACAGGATATTGGTTTTCCGTTTTCGTGTAAACAAATGCTCGATCAAATGATTGGCAATGCTTTTAAGGTAAAATAGCATAGTGTTATTATACAGTGTTTCAACCCATTACTGTTGATTATAGCCCACTAAATGTTCCCTCTGGATTTGGGACCATCTATCACAAGAAGAGAGTTAAGGTATAATCCACCTCTCTGGTGTATTATTCATAAAGGTGAAAAATAGGTGAAGGAAATCACCTATTTTAAGTTTAATCATTATAGACATGACTTTGAAAGACAGTGGTGCATGTGGGATTCAAACAAGGGGCTCCAGATCAGCAGTCTCGGCACTCTATAAAGTAATTTATTATGTTAAGAATATAAAAGTTATAATAAAGGGATTGGAAAAAATACTGGTCAGGCGAAAATTTGGGTTTGCAAAACAAATTAATATTGCACTAAGGCCTACAGAATCATCGGTAAAGTTTAGTTAGTTAATATTATAAAGCTGAAGAGGTTTTTTTGTTTGAAGCCGATAATCTCAAAAACAACGAGACCAATTAAAAAAAATCTTTCACAGTTGGAAATGTTTGTGATCCCTGAGTGCTATAAGCCAATAAATATTATTCAACAAATAAAAATAAAATAAATACATAAATAATTTACACCTGATGTAAATTATTTATTTATTTATATTCTTCGTCTTCTTCTTCTTGGTCGTATCCTCATTACTGAGGGTCGTGACCACCATCAATATCCTTTACCACCTTCCTCCAGGCACTCCTGTCTTGAGCCATCTGTAAGCAAGTTTGGATGTTTGTCCTTGCTGAGGCCTTGATGGTGTCTATCCACCGGGATGGTGCTTTGCATCTACTTCTCTTCCCTTCGACGCGACCGACCATTATTAACTTATTACTTGAATTATTTATTTACATCTGGTGTAAATTATTTATATATTTATTTTATTTTTATTTGTTGAGTAATAGGTGAGCAGCTTTAGCTGATATGCCTAGACATAAAGATAAAGACAGTCTTTATTTCTAGAGTATTATATACTTATATTTTAAGGATATATTTATACTTATTATGTAAATAATATTAGCTTTTATTTCATATAAATTGAAACAGTACTATAGTCCGTTCCACGAAGAGGTGTAGAAAATGTAAACAAAGGTGCTACCATAACATAAAAATCGTTTAACCTTAGTATTTTTCTAAAACTGTCTTAAAATATTTTTCACAAACATGATTCGAATTTACTGTGATCTTAAATACAACATACTTGGATTTATATTGATCAAATAATGATTTATTAACTTATCTTGAAAGTTATGAATAGTAATAGTAGAATGTGGTAGTTACGGTTTTAACCAGTGGCAATTTGATCTGTGTTTCTCAAACTGCGAATCCAAAACATAAATGTAAAGTGAAAGACAAGTTCAATATTATGATATTAAAACCAGCCAAGTCAGACTGCTTTTAATAATCATCATAAATTATAAAAACAAATCATATTTTAAGTGTTTAAAACTAGTCTATGTTATTATAAATAGATTTTAGAACTGACCACTGACCATTTAGATCTCTATTCTTTAGTCATTGAAGTCAACAAACAAGGCATATAATATCATAATCCTGAACTTTGATCTCACTTCACTTAAGTACACGCACATTAACATCCACGGATACGGATCTGAATGTGGATATAAATATACAAGTATCTAAAGCTGCGCTAGTAGGCTCATATCAGATTTGGCTGGGCAGGGAGAGAAAAACGAGTAGTGAAGGTGAGTGTTGATGTACGTCAGAAAAGGGCCCTTAAACCTACGCCCGAGTCACAAGTTTCGGGATCTACTCAGGATTTCTCTCTCTGCCACACGATGGACCCGGCACGCGTGGATTCACGCGCACGGTGAATCCATGGAATGCTAAAAAAATCGAATATATATATAGCTCATTAAATTTATGTTTACTAAAAAGTCAGTCATTTCACATACATAATGAAAAAGAAATTTCAGTGCTACGTAACAAAACAAAGCTGTACTTAGTAATTAATATTAATAAAAACTGTTTATATGTTACTATTGTGTTCCATGAACCAACCACCCAAGTCATTTTTGTATTAATGTTTTAAACTTATGCGCACCACATATTTAAGAAATAAGACAAAAGGTTGGAAACGGACTTATTGGAATATATTTAACCTTGTTATGTGACGAAAATCTAAATAGACAAACAGAGACGCTTACAACGAACTATCTTCTAAAACAAAGGTTGAGAAATGCTGGACTGTCTTATTGAGAGTGACATTGATTTGTTTACATTTTCTACACCTCTTCGTGGAACGGACTATAGGCATGTTGTAACTTCTTAAATTTTCAAGATAGTGTGTGCTTGGCATGTAATGTCAGCTGTCCTCTCGCTCCGTTCCGCTTATACCCCGCGCCGTAATAAATTCATTGAAACGGTGTCTTGGGCACTCACTTTACTTATTTTTCAATTGTTGGTTTGTTTATTTCTTTGTTATTGTTGTAACAAATGAACCTGTCCAGACCTCACAAGTTACTTGCGTAAAGTAAGGTGACCCGAACTTATGACTTTTCCCCCTGGTCAAAACGGCTAAGAAAGTTGTCACTTCAATAAACTATTTTTATATTCTTTTACAGATTTGCCACAAAATTGAATCAAAAGATGTTTTCATTGATATGTGCACCATCCTAATCACACACTTCAAAGAGTATAAGAAGGCCTTGAAACGACAAGAAAAGAACCCAGAGCACTCTATAGAGTCATTGTACAAAATGTCCCATCCCATTTCTGATCCGAACAGGAAGTACTCGTCTGCTGATCATTGTACTAACATCATACGTATCCTCATAAAGGAACTTATATCTTATGAATTGTGGGACACTCCTCACTCGGAGCTACTTGTCAGGATCTTGTCTAAAAAGCTGGACGCATACATTGACAATACGCTGGCTGATCCCATCTGGATAAATGATAGAATCGTTACATACCTTACTGGTGAAGAATATGTGGACACATCAATACCTCTTAAAGAAGGTTAGTATTCATTAGATCTCTTATTTTAAATCATTTAAATAATATTTTTTAACCCTCAATGCAAATGATGGGTCGTTTTGGATGCATTGAGGGTTATAAAAAATATTGTTTGTTATAAGTTTAACATGTGTATGTTTGCCTGTGTGTGAGTCTGTCTGTCTGTGGCATTGTAGTTCTGAAGAGATGGACTGATTTTGATTTATGATGATGTTTTTTTTGTTTGAAAAGTGAATTAGTTCGGAGTAGTTTTAGCTATGCTTTGCCAAAATGGCACCCGCGGCGCGCCGCCGCAAAAGAGCGGATTACATATTTTCACTGTTCCCTTAATATGGGTATCGAATGAAAGATGACAAATTTCAAATGTAAGATGTGCGTCATCCCAAAATGTTGTGTGCTTTCAAAATTTTAATTAAATTATAGCTTATTGTAGTCGTAGAAGTTTTCGCAGAGTCTGCCTGGAGAAGTACCGTACCTTTGCTAGCTATTCTACCACGAAGCAGCAAAGCGCAAACATCACTGTATTTCCGGTTTAAAGGGCAATAATTATATATTTAGCCCTGTAATTATTTGTAATTAAATATTATAGATAATTACAGGGCATAGATACCATCTTAAATCTCCAAGTGGCTATTTTACCACCAGGCAGAAATATGCAAAGATTACTGTGTTCCTATTAGGAGGTGGTATGAGTTTGTATAAATAGCGGGGAAAAAGTGGAATGAAATTGCAAAAGACAAGAAAAGGTAGAAAGAGTTGGAGGAGGCCTTCAACCGAAAAGGGACTATACAAAAAAGAAGAAACTAATGCAACTAACTTATTAATATGGATAAGTACTAATAAAACTCACAAATAAGTTTATAAGATATAAAATGTATGGGTTTAAGGCTTAAATAAATAAAATAAATGACTTTGTATGAGTTCGCCGGCTTTTTAACCGACTTCTAAAAGGAGGAGGTTACCAATTGGGGTGTTTTTTTGTATGTTTAGCGATAGGGCTGTCAATTATGAATCGATTTTGATGGTTCTTTTCTTGTCTGGTGGATCATAGTTCGGAGGTGGTCCCATATAAATTTTATCGATATCGGAGTAGCGGTTTTATATATATAGCGGAAATATGAACAAAACACAGCTAAAATTTACTTTAATGTCACAGTGATTGCTAACTTTTCAATATGGTGAAATGAAATGCCTGAATTTAATTTCAAATTGTAGTTGGTTTTTGTTTTTTTTTTTAAGAAAATAGGTTTTTTTATGTCTTATTGGACTTTGAAAAAGTGACGCTCGTGATATCGATTTTAAGGTAACTATGTTTAAGGTCGATATTTCGAAAGTCAGTTTTTGTGGGTTAGGTCCTTTCTGCGTATCCACGTCCAATTATCGTTTGTAGAGATGCCAATGGATATCTCGGACAAGAAAGAAGCAGGTCCAGAAGTAGTGACGCTGCAAGTCGAGCTGGCTGAAGAGATCCGGGCTCCGGAGCAGGTGATGGAGGCCATTCCTGAGGAGCACTCGGTGAACAGCAGTCCGCCGGCGGACGCGCGGTCTTCGCCGGTGCTGAGGACGAGGAGGGGCCGTCAGGGGAGGAACGAAGTCAAGATATATGATAGGATCATTGAAGGTATGTAGCAAAATGTCCTTATGCAGCCAGGTATTCTATTGTAGCAAAGTGGTCTAATTAAGGCAGGTATTCTTGTGACGTAAAATGTCCATATGTAGCCAGGCAGCGACTGGTCTAGAGTTTTGACTGACTTGGGCTAATTGTAAGGACGCTGTCTTGCCAGGTGTATTATAAATAATATGCAATAATAAAATCAGGGACATCCGAACTTTACACAGGATTTAGTTGTGTTTTGTCTCGGTCTAGTTAACATATGTATGTATGGTGGTTGCAATGATGCCAGATTAATAGTGCTTGCAAAGACATGATTTCGGTGCCCCGTCGCGCCCTAGGCTGCAGCATAATTAATTAGCCTATGGGTTAATCCTGCTGCTAGGTATTTTCGTGGAGCAAAATGTCCTTGTAAAGCCAGGTATTCTTGTGCAGCAAAATACCTTCAAACAGGAATGTGAAAACGTTACTGTGTTCCGGTTTGAAGGGCTATGTTTGCACATAAGTTACAGGGGAAAATAGATAACTATAATTCTTTGGGTAAAGAGTGCAGTGCTAGGCATTCATTTGGGATTCTTTATGGTCGTAGTAATGGGCAGGTGTAGGTGTAGCTTACCGTCAGGCACACTTATTGTTTATTACTTTATCCTACTAGAGATTTACTACGATAACATGACCTGCCCCTCCAGAATTCAAAACGTTTGAAAGTATTTGTAAAAGTATATACAACACACCACCACGCATGTGTGCGTACTGCTACTGCAGACGAATAATTACAACTACATACAAACTCTTTCGTAAGGATGTGACTACACACATTAAAACAGTAATTTGGAGGGGCGGGTCATGTTATCGTAGAAAATCTCTACCTACTAATTGTTGGTGATGGTTATTAATAATTGATGTGTAAATTGTACATTAATGAATAAAGTACTTTGACTAAAACAAAACATTGGATGTGTGTTGCTCAATCACGTAGGAATATCTCAATGGATTGTGTTTGGGAACACAGATTATAGTCTGGAATAAAACATGGGCTACATTTTATCGCGGGAAAATGATACGGGAACTACGGGTAAAACCGCGTGGTGCTGCTAGTCATGTACAATTATAAAAACATCATTGTGTGGTTTTATGAAAAAACTGTAAAAGTGAAACTTTTTTTCGTATTGTAGACATTTAACTAAACAAATTTGGAAATATATTCGATTTAATTAAGTTAAGCTGGGTACGCTTCCGATTGGTAGTGGGCTTGAACATCTTTAGATCCTTCTCAGATCATTATCTGTAGATCCCTCATTGGTCTATAGATAATTCAAATGGGCTTAGTGAAAGTAGTTTAGTATGTAGGGTTGTGTAGTTCTCATTGTATTTTAGTTTTGTTAATAAAGGCTCTGCCCGTTTAAAAAACTGAGTTAAGTAATTTAAGTAACTTAACGAGTATCGCCGCCATGTTGGTCTAGGCTGGTCTGTCAAGCGCCATTCACTTTACTCCGCGTCCGACCGTCACGCGACATGAAAGAGATGGACGAAAATGTTTGAAGCGATGATATGAAAGTATTACTTTAAAAATAACAAAAACTAGCCAAATATAATCATAAGAAATGTCAAATTCCAGGCAGTGTGAAGACTTGGGAGACAGACATGGATCTGCAGTGCATCAGCCTCGGTCAGGACCTGCTTGCGAGTCTGGACGGGGAAATTACTCTCAGGTAAGTAATTTTGTCTTCCCAGTGATGGGACTCAGTGGTTCTTCTTTTCGAAGTGAAAACTTCATTTGACGCGCCATAAACAGATTTTTCGTGGGAATTGAATTCCAGCGTCACCGACTACCTTAGATTTGTTATCTGTTACAACATTCTCCTAGTTTCTCCCTTTCATTTGATACCCATAATAGGGGAGTTGTGAAAAAAGAAATGTAATTCGCCATTTTGTGGTAGTGGCCATCTTGGATTTGAAATTTGTCATAGTACAAAGTATTCTACTAGTCAAGCCCTTTCGTTTGATACCCATATTGCGGTAGTAGTGAAAAAAAATGTATAACTCGCCATTTTGTGGTAGCGGCCATCTTGGATTTGAAATTTGTTATAGCGTATAGTACTTTGCTAGTTAAGCCCTTTCATTTGATACCCATATTGAGGTAGGTTGTAAAGAAATATTTTTTCCGCCATTTTGTGGAGGCGGCCATTTTGAATCGATATTAACGAAACATAGCTAAGAACACCCGCACGGATATTAACTTTCAAAAAACATAACCGCATCGAAATCGGCTCATTCGTTTGAGCTCTACGGTGCCACAGACAGACACACACACACACACACACAGACAGACAGACAGACAGGCAGACATCGACGTCAAACTTATAACACCCCTTTTTTTGGTCGGGGGTTAAAAAACAAAGTCAGAACTAATATACTGGGTACTGTTTAGGCGCACCGTAACACACCTGCACTTTTACTGCCTAACTAAATTGGTTTAGGCTATTGCTGTCTCTATCATTTCATACGAAAAGAAAAGAGCAATATCAAATCTGAGACAGTTTTCGTTGGAAGTAACCTATGGAATGCCTTGCCCGTGGCTATCAGACCTGCTCCATCACTGCCTGTTTTTAAAAACCACGTTAAGGCTTTATACTTGTCACAGCTGTCACCTCACTGATTCTACGTGGATTCTACTCTTTTTTTCATATTGTCTTGCTATTATCTTTAATGTATGTATATGTTATGTATTAGTATATTATACTTGCCTACAAATTGTAATTAATATAAGTATTAGGATGTATATTTCTTAATATGTATGTGTACTTTATACCTTACGGCACATTGTCCCTTACCCCGTCTTTTGCTGTTTGAAATTTTCTCTCCATCCTCCGGTTGCCTGGAAGAGGTCACTCTTAGCGATAAGGCCGCCATTTTTTCACTAGATTTAATAATTTATCTTTTTGTTTATTAATTTTTTGTTTTTGTGTTGTGAACAATGAAGTGTTTCTATCTATCTATCTGGTGGGGGCGCGTCCTCATAATTAGCCTAGGGCGGTCAGAACTCTTAATCAGTCGCTGAATGTAGTCGCTTGTGATTCCAGCCGGTTGTGGGGGCAAGATGCCGAGTCGGAGAGCAGCCCGGAGCGCGCGGGCGGACGCTCGCCGCAACCCCTCTGGTTTGGTAAGACTATTTGAATAACACACAGCCAACTTTCTTACATGTATGTAGGTATTAGACATCTGTCAATCGATCATTTCACGAGACCCGGGTCGCCCATAACCTAATTGAATTGAATTGAAAGTAAAATTACGCGGATGGGAAATAGCGTTTGACTAGCTAATTTTTTTAGTAGGTATTTGCTATTTATTTATTTTATAGGTATTTTGCTAAAAATGCATGAATATGTTGTGTTTACAGTGTATGTGTAAGTGCTGTGATGAAAATAGGTATCATTTTGTGAGTTTACGTAGTGTAAGTGCTGTGATAAAACAGTAATACGAGTATATTACAACAAAAACTTTTTGTAATGGATGTGAAATGAAAATTTTATATTTCGTGACAAGTTCAATTATTGTGGTAAATAACTAGAAGTTAATGTCGCGATAAAAATACATAAATATAATAAACACAGGTACACAGGGACTATATTATCTTTCTCGGTCTGACGCGCTTGTTCACTGTATTTTGTTTCTCGCTCTAGCATCCCGAGTTTACTCGAAAAGCTATTATCATACCCGAGCGTGACGCTAGATTTCAATTCACAGCCCAAGGAAATTCTGTCGAAGCGCGCCAAAAGAAGTTACACTTAATTTTTTTTTATTAAGAAACAAATGATATCTACATTTTGTAAGTGGCTAAAACCAAGCTATCGAAAGCAAAAAAAAAGTAATCTTATCTTTTTTACCTGTGGCTTAGTTGCGCGCATTAGATGATAACTGATTAATTTGTCTCGCTAAGACGGTAACGTGACGTGAGACGTGGTCCTTCACTGTTGGTCTCATAACGAAGCTCAAAGTCACACAGCGAGCTATGGAGAGAGCTATGCTCGGAGTCTCTTTGCGCGACAGAATCCGTAATGAGGATATTCGCAAAAGAACGAAAGTGGCCGACATAGCTCAAAGAGTAAGCAAGCTGAAGTGGCAATGGGCAGGCCGCATCGCTCGCAGAACTGACAACCGATGGGGAAAAAAGGTTCTTGAGTGGCGACCACGAACCGGGAGACGCAGTGTTGGACGGCCTCCCACTAGATGGACAGATGACCTCACAAAGGTCGCTGGAAACCGCTGGTTGCAGGTTGCGCAGGACCGTTCGTTGTGGAAATCTAGGGGGGGGAGGCCTATGTTCAGCAGTGGACGTCTTGTGGCTGATGATGAAGACGGTAACACGAAAATAATAATCATAGTTCTTTTTCACTGTTGAAATGATTTTTTATTGTTATTTTATTCGCAATTGTGTTGCAAAACGTTGTATGGTACACGTGTGTATTGATGTTTACCGTCTTCAACTACTACAACTTTACACACTGGGAGCATAATCTACTATTATTGTACGCAGGTGAGGAAGAGGCTATGGAGCTGGAGGAAGGTTCGGGCGGCGCGGCGCGGCACAGCCCGAAGGCCGCCGACGTGCTGAAGGAGATCAGCTCCACGGTGTCGCAGGCCAAGCACAAGATCGGAGACCTGCAGGTCGGCCCGCCTCAGCCGAGAGCTGTATGTGTCGCATGCTCTGTCTCTTTCTCTCTATATCTATCTCGATGTCATTTTTTTAAAGCTCCTACTCAAACATAGCGGTGGTTATAAGTTTGACATCGATGTCTGTCTTACTATCTGTCTGTGTATGTTTATGTGTGTGTGTGTGTTTGTCTGTGGCATCGTAGCATCGTCAAACGGGAGACATGACTCCCTCGCAAAATTGTATACGTTAAATTGAAAAATCTGAATATTTACATAACATCGGAAAGCTATTTTTTTACCGCAGGAAAGAACTGTTACTAGTAAAGTTACGCGTTACTAGTAAAGTCTTTTCCACTTGACGTAATATTGTATTATTATTGGGGACTCCTATCAAAATGTGACTTTACGCTGAACGTGAACATTTATTTGCAATGAGATTATGAATTAGACTTGATAGCTTCTAGCAGTAGGTATCAGAATATAATCATTTGGTAGTAGTAGAAAGACTACATACGCATATTTCCTATACGGAAAGCGAATGTTGACGAGATTATTTTAACCAAAACTATAACATTTTGTACCATCGGAGTGCCAGAGTCGTTATCGGAGGATGCCATCGATGTCCGAGAGCAACCTCGGGATCTAAGAGTGCATTTTTCAACCGAATACAAAAATCATACCACAATCTTCAAATACGGAACACATGACACAACAATACATAAATAAACAGGTAACAGTTTCGACTATTTTTTTCGAGGTATGCAGTAATACTATTGTAAAAATATCTCAATATCGATCTGAAGAAATCGATAATGGTTGTTTGGATAAAATTAACAATTCTATTATGACAGCTATTGTTTAAAATAATAACTAAAATATTCACAAGCTAGTGTTTAAAATGAGGAGACGATTATTTGTACTGCTGTACGGAATTATTGTTTGTGATTTATGCATGAGCCTTTCAGTAGCCAGAGCCCAAAAAGGATTGACGACAAACAAAAGTCAAATTAACTTTGTAAAAGAAGGCTCAACTTTAAACTCCAGTAACAAGCCTTACTCAATTCTGGGTACAGCGCCTGATTGGACTATTTTAATGGACATGTATGAAAAGCACTACAAAATCCCAAAGGATGTGGGTGTTTCGTCATCCAGACCGGACATTTTCCTTTTTTCTAGAGCCACGAAACGCATAGTCCTTGTAGAACTTACCGTACCGTGGGAAACTAAAGACTACGCCATGAAACAAAATAAGTATTACGACCTCTTAAACGAATTAGCAAAAAACGGCTATGTAGTTAATTTATACGCTGTAGAAGTGGGAGCGAGAGGTATACCAGCAAAATCTCTCTATAAACTGCTGGAAGACCTTGGCTCGTCCAGAAGTGCAGTAAGTTCTATACTAGAACGAGTATCTAAAGCTGCACATTTGGCTGGGCAGGGAGAGAAAGACGAGTAGTGAAGGTGAGTGTTGATGTACGTCAGAAAGGGGCCCCTTAAACCTACGCCCGAGTCACAAGTCTCGGGATCTACTCGGGTTTTCTCTCTCTGCTACACGATGGACCCGACACCCGCACGGTGAATCCATGGAATGCTAAGAAGATCGTCTCTCAGCATTAGTACTCGTAGATGATTTTGCTTCTCGTGGAATCATGAAGTGAAAGCAGGTGCAATGAAAAAGCATAACACAAAAACGTCTACCTACAATGTTGCTGAATAACAATTTAAAGAGACGATCTTCTTAGCATTCCATGGATTCACCGTGCGGGTGCCGGGTCCATCGTGTGGCAGAGAGAAAAAACTCGAGTAGTTCCCGAGACTTGTGACTCGGGCGTAGGTTTAAGGGGCCCTTTCTGACGTACATCAACACTCACCTTCACCACTCGCTTTTCTCTCCCTGCCCAGCCAAATCTGATATGAGCCTACTAGTGCAGCTTTAGATACACGTTCTAGTATAGAACTTACAGCACTTCTGGATAAGCCAAGGTCTTTCAGTAGGTTATAGAGAGATTTTGCTGGTATACCTCTCGCTCCCACTTCTACAGCGTATAAACTAACTACATAGCCGTTTTTTGTTAATTCGTTTAGAGGTCGTAATACTTATTTTGTTTCATCGCGTGGTCTTTAGGTATATTAGTTTCCCACGGTACGGTAAGTTCTACAAGGACTATGCGTTTCGTAGCTCTAGAAAAAGGAAAATGTCCGGTCTGGATGACGAAACACCCACATCCTCTGGGATTTTGTAGTGCTTTTCATACGTGTCCATTAAAATAGTCCAATCAGGTGCTGTACCCAGGATTGAGTAAGGCTTGTTCCTGGAGTTTGAAGTTGAGCCTTCTTTACAAAGTTAATTTGTCTGTTGTTTGTCGTCAATCCCTTTTGGGCTCTAGCTACCGAAAGGCTCATGGCTTCACGTATGATTTCAAGTACTCTGTCATGACGCCGTGAGTAATGACCCCATTAAGGAGCACCTTGCATCCCACCAATATGTGCCTTGCTGTACATATCGCCTCTCCACAAGTATAGCAACATTTTTTCAGAGGCTTTTCCCCACCTTACCAAGTTACTCTGGTCAGGGAGGGTCATTTGGAATGCATTTAGATAAAATTTTAATAAGGCAGGGGACCAGTCATAGATCAAGGTGCGCCATTTTAGAGCTAATGGGATACAGAACTCACCTATGGTTAACCACTCACTTTGCATTTCTAAATTCATAGCGTGCACTTTGTAACCGTCATTTTCGTCTTGTTGTAGAAAGGTTTTACCATGTCTCGGTCTTCCTTTTTTTCTCGCACCCAACCCAGCAGTATTTACTTGTGCACCTGCCATAAATTGTTTATGGAATTGAAGTCTAGATTCCAGGTCTGAAGCAGTTTTGTCTTTTGGGAGAGATGTAATTAATTCGTCTTGCGACTTTCCCAAAACATGCGTTTTTGTAACTCTTAGGTGTTTGTAAAGTTCAGACGGTTTCTTTAGTTTCAGCCCAAAACTATTGTGATCCCTAAAAAGAGTAGAGGGATCAGCCGGATGTGCCAATCCGAACCATGACTTCAATATCTTTATGACATTGGCATCTAGCTTTGCCAGGAGAGTTTTACCGATGTCATATACTAGGAAAGGCCAAGTGAGACGTGATGTGAGGTAGTTGTCATATATCCATGCTTTTTTGATATTGCTGATAGGCTGCTGGTCTACCAACGATATAATTGATAAATTCACGCATATTTGGCAAATGTGACTTTTTGTATCGATTTAAGGATTAAATCGGCAAAAATCGATACTATTAAAAGCTGACTGGCAATAAAATTGGTTGGGAGATTGGAAATATTGATTAAAGTACTTATAAATTAAACTTTTGGTTCATTAATCTGGCTACTAAAATAATGTATGATAATACTATACAGTAATAAATAGATTTTTTGACTAAATCAAATTATAAATATATTTTTATCAACAATTGGTGATACTTTATTAATTATAAAGAACACGTTGTCCATGGACAGGCCGAGTTTGAACAATGTCGTTTCTACTGGTAATATAATATGTGTTATGTAATTTTAAAAGTGGTGTATAAAGTAAATAAAAACGTTATAGTTTTCGTGTTTTGATGACCATAGTAAGTTGTTGTGTATTTATTGAGAACGTGTGAGTGCAAATGTTTTTTGTTTTGTTTATAATATGTTGGCGCTGTCCCTTGTTCTTTTTCTCTATTGTTACGACATGTTGCATGTTGCTAGCATGATGCAGTGTGTTGTGGTGCGTCTACTAAAACTGTTGCATTAAAATGTTACTAGTTAGTAATTGACTGGATTAAGTCCTTGACTCTCTCCTATCGTGAGAAAGTCCCGAGTCCTAGTAGTGGGAACATTTAGTGAGTTGCTTATGCGTATGCATTAGTTCCGATTCCGGGATTCAAAAAATTTCAAAATTTCAAAAAGTAGAGCCAGTATTTTTTTATTACTTAATTGATCTCCATGGAGCCCTAAATCTTTTATTACGTTAACATTTTTTTAATATAATTTTCTTTTTTTTCAAATCCAGGAAAACTTAAATATCAAATCTGACTTCTTGAAATTTAGTACCTATCTTCAAACTATTTAAACACATTTTGTAATAAAAGCTTCACTCCGGCCCAGAGCCTTCATCTGGACTCTTCACGTTCCAATATGTTATACATAAATATAACTATAAATAACACTATAAATAAAAATCACCGCCGCATTTCTCTCTTTGATGGCCAGTATATGTATCTAAGCCTGTATTTGTTTCATTTATTTATGTATTCAGTAGGGTTCTGTTAGGATGTGGGTTAATTGATAGTATTTGTGAAGGACGAGGCTGCCGGGATGATGGAAGGTTTGCTGGACTTCGGCATCGCTGGCCTGAAGAAGGGGCTTCGGTTTACCGGCCTCAGCGACGACTCACAGGTATACCTAGTGGTATTTAGTAGTGGTAGGACGCGTAGAGTCCGCCTGGGGAAGTACCACACCGTTGCCAGTTATTCTACCGCCAAGAAGTAGTGTGCAAACATTACTGTTTTCCAGTTTGAACGGCAATGTTTCCAGTGAAATTACAGGGCGTAGAGATAAAACATCTTATATATTTGGGTGACGAGCGCAGCGCAGTGCAGTGCTAGATAGTGATTTGTACTCATCATGTTCCAATAGCTTCGTCTCACTGTTCTGTTAGCAGGCATGTTGCTTACCATCAGGTACGTGTCCTGCTCGCCTCGTCACTCGATAATTATCATTCAAAAAAATGAGCAGCCAATTTTAGGTAAGATATAAACTTTTTTTTAAATTTAATATCACTCACTCAGTCACTCCACAGACTCCAGGGGTCAGTGTAATTTGGGTTCTCTTTTTTAAAAAATACATCTTGGATCAGGAAAAGAAAAGGAAAATACGGGGTAGTTGGGAACATTTCCAACCTAATTCTAGTCGTCTGTTGAGCCGATCAGTACCGGTGCCAAACACTATTTATTTTTTTGGGAGATAGATTTAGTTTTAACTAAAGTTGTTTGTTTAGACATACAGAAAATGCCCTTAAACGGATGCGGGCTGATTACTAGAAACCCGGTAAACAAGCAAACAAGCGTTTTTTTGCTGTACCATCAGGCATTTGTTCCGCTCGTCTAGGCACTTTGTCATAGAAAAAAAAACCATTTACTTTTAGGGCAAATAAAACATTCTGTATTTTGTATTGTATTTTTTGGTTTCTATGCTATCTAACGACGAGCTATGTGACTTGCTCTTTGTAGTCGTAGCCCTTGAGTTTACCTTATTTAATCATCCTTTTTATTTTTGCGTGCCGTTACTAAAACTATTTATATAGGTTACGAGCTGTACCCTGCCACGCTTCACTGCATTGTGATGCAAAAATTAGATAAAAACATTAGAAAAAAAATAGATTATATATTCTAAAAAGCCAGAAATTAATAGACGATGAATCAGATGACCTATATGATACAACCGATTAAAAGATAAAAATGAAAAAAGAAGAAGACTTGATCAGCTGACTATTATTATCATTGTATAAATTCAGACCAATTGAAGATGCGTTGCCAGACATATTGCATGCCTCTAGAAGAAGAGGCCAGTTTGTATGGGTCAACTATTTAAATGTTTTGTATCATCTTATCTTACCTGCAAACAGCAATAAAGATTTTTGTATTTGTATTTGTAAAATTTCAGCTTGATCGGTGCAGAACTTTTTGAGTTTTTGAAGCGTACACAAACCAACGTAACGTTTTTATATATAGAGATGTTGTTGCCAGGATAAGTCGCCGTCACACAGAGAGAAGGGCTCGCCGGAGAGTCGACACAAGACCTACCCGGACCTAGTACCGGCTGCACAGAAAGGTACGTACAATTTTATTCACGTTATGTAGTTTTTAACTGAATTATTGTAAATGTGTTAATGAAATGATGACATTAATTATATTGCCACACCCAATCAGGATCATTATGGGAACTATTTCATACTACTCTATGTTTAAATAACACCATCAAATGTACCATAATGTTAGCAATAAAATGATTGAGTATTGAGAAATGCCTGAGTGGGGTTTACCCGATGGTGACAATCTTGGTGTCTCCAAATCGAAAGTGAATCATCTTCTTCCAGGTAAGGACGCTCAATCGTAGATCGCATTGTCGTTTACATCAGGCAAGATGGTGGTCATGTACAATTTTTTTTTATTGTATGTATCCTATATGGTGTGAACAATAAAGAATTTCAATAATACTTATGTGTAGGCGAGCCGCTAATACCCTTCAACGGCCAAATCACACAACATTAATTATAATAATAAAGAAATCGCAGTAAGGAATCTTAGATTTGGCTCGGTTTTGTCTAGATGCCATTACTTTTTAGAGATAAATATCCAGCCCCATCGAGACTTGGCTAGTTTTTTTACAGAATGTTATTGGTGGGATTAAATTTACAAATTGAAATGTACAAAACAGCATTAAACACACAATTTAGAGATCCAGAGAATGAGGCAAGTTATTTATTCATCGAATGAGACTCGTTAGTTTTCAGGGAGTGAGACATGTTCAGACAATGAGACAAGCTGTTTGTTTCAGAGAGTGAAACGAGCAACGGGAACATACCTCAGTTGGTGAAGCAACACCGAGTCACGTCACAGGACAGCGTGGTGAGTTCAGATTAAATTCTGTTTTATTTTAACACTCGCTAAGTTTAATATCAATAAATTTAAAATACGTTTCTATAGAAGAGGAGGATGAGCTTTTTTTTTTATTATTAATTTTATTCACTCCACAGACTCCGGGGTTCGTGACCTTTGTCATTACAATTACATTCATTTTTACATATTTCTTGGATTTGGAGAAGGAGAAAAGGGGGGTGTTGTGAATATTTTGAACCTAAGCCTAGTATTAGTCAGTCGGATTTCGTCTATTGAGCCGATCACTACCAGTTGAGATTCCGATAGTAATCGACTCGACATCGTCTTTTGTCTAAGCCGCCTCCTCCTGGCCCAGAGCCTCCACTACGGCCGCATTTCTGTCCTTGATGGCCATCTGTAAGTTGAATTCGCGGATGGTCTTCGGTGATGCAAGAGGATGAGCTTAACGCTCATAACAGGGCCCACAATAACGCTCGATAGAGACCAATGGAGTTAGGGAAGAAGACCTTTGCACGAAGTCGGGACAAAATAGGCCAATATACAATTCTAATTTATAGAGCTATTTACTCGTGCTTTTGTGTTTTGAAAACCGTAATTTATTTGTTGTTTCCTACTTGACTTGACTCTCCTTGACCTTGACTCTCTCCTTGCAAGAGCAAACGTCTCAAAAAGTCTCGAACATCACCGGAAAATTGCTAGCTTATCGGGTTTTTATCGGATACACTTCGGAGAGTGTGCAACTGATTTGTACGATCTAATACCACCTTGTCCTTTTTTCTATCGGAATGCTCGTAGCTCGAAAAAGCGACATCGTTTCATGATTGATGTTCCAAAGACACGAACGAAGAGATTTGACTCTACTTTCGTGATAAGAACGTCTAGGCTGTGGAATACGTTGCCTGAGAGGGTTTTTCCCGATAGTTACAATCTTTGTGTCTTCAAATCGAGAGTGAATCGATTTCTTCTAGGCAAACACGCTCCATCGTAGACCGCATCATCGTTTAACATCAGGCGAGATGGCGGTCAAGTGTAAACCTATAAAAGTAAAAAAAATATATATATTTATCGCAAAAATACTATATTTTCGATACCAAACTAAATTTCAATACGATGCGTTCAGACGTTCCGAGGTAATTGAGCTACAGACAAGACGAACTAGACGAAGTGGTTGCTATTTACTTGCTAATTTATTTTGGAAATATAAATGAACACAATAAAATGGATATTGTCTTGTGTGGTAGCCTCTAGTTCGGACTGAAACTGCTGTTGTGGGCGTGGGCGTGGGCATCCCAGGCGTGGGCACGAGCGAGTCGCCTGAGCCGCAGTACGAGGAGGCCGCCGACCTGTCGAGTAGCATCGCCAAGCTCCGCTGCCTGCTGCGACAACGCGACCCGCCCAGGTAATACACTAATCCGCCAAATTAGTCATAATCATCTGCAGCCTGCAGACGTCCACTGCTGGACATAGGCCTCCCCCAACGATAAAGAGAGAAGACGTCTTGTGCCGCCTCTATTCACCGATTTCTCGCGACCGAGACAATATCATCGGTCCATCCTGTGGTGGGCCGTCCTGCACTGCGTCTGCCGGTTCCTGGCTAACGCCACTCCAACTTGATAATTTTAAGAGCTATGTCGGTGACATTTGTTCTCCTGTGGATTTCCTAGTATCGAATGTTGTCACGCAGTGAAACTCCGAGCATAACTCTCTCTATTGCCCGTTGCGCAACTTTGAGCTTGTATATATCATGCCATTAGTTAATAGCCACCACGTCTCAATGCCATATGCCATCACTGGCAACGTGACAACAAACACTGATTGTAGACTTTCGTCTTGATAGGTACTTTGTGGTATCCGTGACGTAATTCTGAATGCTGCCCATCCGAGTTGGATTCGTCGGCTGACCTCCTTGTCGAAGTCTAAAAGTGTTGGTGATAACCGCTTAGACGCCATTGAGGTCTTCAGAGAGCCGAAGACGGTAATCACCAATACACACGTGTATCATTACTACGTTTCTCAACACACTTGTGAATAAAAAAATAATAGCAAAAGTGGAAACTAGTTGTGAAAAAACATAAAATCTTTGTCGATTTTTAATAGTTTGAGAAAACAAAAATTATTGTCCCATATTTTTCCGTAATCTACCTGACGAACTGAATTAGAATGGTATATTTTTGACCCAGTCATCAGCAATCAAATAATTTATTTCTGTAGGTGCATTTTAAAGAAATATAAGACAAACACCTAATGAGTTATGTCGAATTTCAGAGAGGAGGAGGTGTGGTGGGAGGGGGCGGAGGAGACGCGCGGGCGGGCGGCGCCGCCCCACCCCGAGCGGCCGGTGGACCCCGCCACGCTCGCAGGTACCTCCCACCCCCCTCGGGAACACTCGCACACTTCTCAACATAGTGCCGACCTCCGTATTCCAAGCCATTACTTTACCATAATTTTCCCATATCCCAGAATATTAGAGAATATACATTATCAATTTTACGGTATTCCATATTATAAGTTAACTTCATCACGAATTTGTGATATTCCAAAACAATTTCTGAACAATTTTGTGTACAAAGTACAAAACAAAACAAAAAAGTTCAGTACAAAAGTAGTAATAAAGCTCAAAAGTCGCCTGCGAGCTATGGAGAGGGCTATGCTCGGGAGTCCTTTGCGCGACAGAATCCGTGATGAGGATATTCGCAAAAGAACGAAAGTGGCCGACGTAGCTCAAACAGTAAGCAAGCAGAAGTGGCAATGGGCAGGCCACATCGCTCGCAGAACTGACAACCGATGGGGAAGAAAGGTTCTCGAGTGGCGACCACGAACCGGAAGACGCAGTGTTGGACGGCCTCCCACTAGATGGACAGATGACCTCACAAAGGTCGCTGGAAACCGCTGGTTGCAGGTTGCGCAGGACCGATCGTTGTAGAAACCTAGGGGGGAGGCCTATGTTCAGCAGTGGACGTCTTGCGGCTGATGATGATGACTTCAGTACAATTTTGTGGTATTCTAAAACATCACTTCAGCACAATTTTTTGGCGTTGGAAAACATTGCTTCAAAACAATTTTGTCGTATTCCAAACCAAAACTTTAGCATCTTTTTGCCGTATTTTAAATTAAAACATTACATTCTGTCGTATTCTAAATCATTTATCTCATGCAATTAAAATTGAATACATGTGAATTGTATCCTAGTTTTGTCGGGGTGGGTTGTTTTATTAGTATTTTTTTGGGCCAATTGGGAGGAATGCGAGGACGACAAATCGGTCCTGTGTAGGTAGTATTTAATAGCAAAAGTGTAAAATGGTGATTATTTTGGTAAGGATTGTACGAGGGGTGATCCAAAAGTAATGATAATCAATAATAAACACAATGAATAAAATCAAAAACTAAATTTATTTCTCAACATAGTCTCCTAGCAAGTCTATACATTTAGTCCATCTCTTTTCTAAACCTAAAATTCCCTTAGAAAAAAATCTTTATCTTGACTCTCAAAAGTCCTCAACCGCGGCCATCACGTCGCTATCATCGTCAAATTTCTTGCCCCGGAGGTGTTCCTTGAGTCGTGGAAAGAGATAAAAGTCACTGGGGGCTAGATCTGGTGAATAGGGGGGGTGTTCCACCAGCTCAAAGCCCGCTTCCTGAATGGCAGCCATGGCAATTGCAGCTTTGTGAACCGGTGTGTTGTCTTGATGGAACAGCAGTCCAGCCCGCAGTTTGCCTCGCCTTTTCTCCTTAATAGCCTCCCGCAATCTTCTTATTTGTTCTGCATAGTAGGAGCCTGTAATAGTGGCCCCTTTTCCAAGTAGTCCACCATGATTATTCCTTCAGCGTCCCAAAAAACAGACGCCATAACCTTCCGTGCTGAGCTTGACACTTTGAATTTCTTCGGCGTCGGTTCATCGGATCGTTTCCATGTCATCGATTATTGTTTTGTTTCAGAATCAAAATGGTGGATCCAGGTTTCGTCCATGGTCACAAAACGTGACAAAAAATTATCCTTGTCTGCCTGGAACTTTTCGAGATTTGCTCTTGACATGTCGACTCGTTTCTTCTTTTGCTCGTCGTTTAACATTTTCGGTACCCAACGCGCGGAGACCTTTCTCATATGCAATTCGTTCACAAGGATTCTTTGAATGCTGCCATATGAGATCCCTGTGCCCTCAGCTACATGCCTGATAGTCACTCTTCGATCTTCCAATACAACTTCTTCAACTTTTTTCACATTTTCTCCAGTGAGGGACGTCGATGGGCGCCCTTCGCGGTGTTCGTCTTCCGTCGATGTTCTTCCCAGCTTAAACTCCTTAGCCCAGCGTGCAACTGTGGAATATGGAGGAGAACAGTCCCCTAATGTTTCCACCAAGTCGCTGTGTATGTCTTTGGTAGACATTTTTTTCAAGCAGAGGTATTTAATGACAGCTCTGATTTCGTGTTTTTCCATTTTGATGTTCACTCCTTGACAGTCCGTATTCAAATGAATGTAGCTCCCGGGAATCGTGGCCTATTTAAATGATTTTTTTTCCTGAACTAGTGGGTAATTGAGCAAGTGACTGTAATTTTTTTGTATTTTTGTGTGCACTAGAAATAACTGATTATCATTACTTTTGGATCACCCCTCGTATGTGTTATGTTTCAGACGAGTACGATATGAGCCTGGAGCGAAACGTGTCCCCGAACCAGGGCGCAAATAACATGCAGCGGCTTGACAAGTTAGTATATCGCGCAAAACTTAACAAAAATTGTCAATCATAGGAACGGCCGATAGAAGTGAAAACTTATAACTCAGAATTTGATAGCATGCTTTGGAAACTACGAACTACTACGGTGAAACCGGAGGGCGTGGCATGGTCCGGAGTTACCCGAAGATTTCTTATCATTTCCGACCGTGACGCTAGAATTCAGTTCACAGCCCACAAAAAAAAAATGTCTGTAGTGCGCCAAAAAAAGTTTTCACTTCAAAAATTGGCTGTTATAGAGACTGCTGATAGAAGTGAAAACTTATAACTAATAATTTGATAGCTCACTTTAGAAACTACGCGGCCCTCCGGTTTCACCCTGCCGCTAGTCTGGAATAATGTTCCAAATCATTGTCATCAAAATAAGAATTCACCCGAACATTTCTTTCATTTACGAGCGTGACGATGAATTTGATTCACAGAAGATTCGATCTAATACTTAAATATTTTGTGTCCTCACAAAAGTAATTGTTATATTTTACTCTTTTTTTTTAAATAAGTTTCTTTACTTCGAAAATGGGTAATTACAGTAAGATCTTAAATGTTTACATTGAAGAACTCCGTAATCACCTTTACGGTATGCAAATTTACACAATACATACATTACACAAACTCCTAATGAGTTTGTGTAAAATTTGTGACGCTTTCCATTAAAAATACAATCCCGGGACTATCCCGGGATCCCGAGATTAACAGTAGAAACCCCCGAGATTAGAAAAATCAACAGGGACCAATCCTCCATTCACAGCCCACGAAAAATCTGTGTGTGGTGCGCCAGGAGAAGTTTTCACTTCACGTCAGAAAACCGTAAGAAAAGTATATATACAACGGAAATGATACGTAAAAACTGTCCGTAAAAAATGTACATAAAAAGTCTGCCATAGCAAATCTCTTTGGGATTTCCCACAATAACAATTTTTTATCACTTCCTTTTTACGAGAAATAAAGGCTAATTTACGAAGGGATTTTGAGCAAATCAGAGTTATTCCTTATCTAATTAAACCCGTGCGAAGTCGGGGCTAACTAAGGTGACTGACATAGCTCAGCGAATCTGTAAGCTGAAGTGGCAACGGGCCGGTCACATCTGTAGAAGAACCGATAACCGCTGGGGTAGACGTGTTCTTGAGGGGAGACCGCGTAATCCGACGCCATCACGATCAAAGATTGTTATACAAATACAAAAATCTTTATTGCGGTTTGCAGGTAAGATAAGATGATACAAAACATTTAAATAATTGACCCATACAAACTGGCCTCTTCTTCTAGAGGCATGCAATATGTCTGGCAACGCAGTTTCCATTGGTCTGAATTTATACAATGATAATAATAGTCAGCTGATAAAGTCTTAGATAGATAGATAGATAAACTCTTTATTGCACTTAAATAATAAAACAAAATACAGAAACACCTTAAAACAAAGTAACAATGGGCGACCTTATCGCTAAGAGCGATTTCTTCCAGACAACCGTAGGATGGTGAAGAAGATATGAGTAATGGAAGACGAGGGTACAATTTGGAGTACATAGAAGCTTACACTTCTGTATAGTATATAGTTAAAATAACACACTAATAATAATTACTAACATACATAATTTAATTCTATACAATAATGTACCAATATTACATATTAATAATTGTACATCCTAATACACAAATAAGTAATAAATAAACTAATATATAAAACGTATAACATATAATTATGTATAACTAAAAATAATATATGCATAAAGGAAAACAATTACTATTAAACAATTAGGAAGTCTTCTTCTTTTTTCATTTTTATCTTTTAATCGGTTGTATCATATATGTCATCTGATTCATCGTCTATTAATTTCTGGCTTCTCATTGTTGAACTCAAGATTTGCCCTGAACATCTTGACATCGGTAACAAACTGCGTCTGTGACATCTGTCTCTATCTAAGACATATTTGTCTCTGTCTAAGACATCTATTTCGCTCGCGCTAGTTATAATTGGTATTATTCTCTCTCTGTCACACGGTGACGTGTACACTCCGCGAGGTATAAGCTAAGCTTTGCATTAGTGTGAGTGATCACCAATCAGGCAGGAGCTTGAAATTTTGTCCGCGAGGTATAGGCTGAGCTTTGCATTAGTGTGAGTGATCACCAATCAGGCAGGAGCGCGGCGAGACAGAATGGCGCCGCGCCTAAGGCCGGTTGTCACACCTACACTATCCATGTACACTCACACAAATGCAAAGCTCAGCTTATGCCTCGCGGAGTGTAACCGGCGACGGTAATGTTAGCCATTTTAAAATAATTTTAAATGCTGTACTTACGCAAGAAATTTAATTCTATTAGATTTATTTGAGTTTCTAGAATTATTAGAACACTTTTTTAATGCACAGGAAGGCATAATCTTTTATATTTATGTTCAAAATGAACAAAATCAGTGATAGGTATAAACGACCGGCGTCCCCCGCTTCCTACAACCGACTAGCACGGAAAGAGTGAGCTCACTCTTCCCTGCTAGTCTAGTACCCTGAAGTTATTCTACCGCCAAGCAGTAATGTGCAAACATTACTGTGTTCCGGTTTGAAGGGCAATGTTTCCAGAGAAATTACAGGGCTTAGAGATATAAGATCTTAGATATCTGGGTGACGAGCGCAGTGCAGTGCTAGGTAAAGATTTGGACTCTTCATGTTCCAATAGCTGCGTGTCACTGTGCTGTTATGTGTCAGGCACGTTGCTTACCATCAGGCACATGTCCTGATCGTCTCGTCACACTTTATTTAAAAAAAAAAATGTGAGGGCAAATCTTGAGTTCTACGATCTATGATCACGATGATGTTTTCAATGATAGTGTTTCAGTGATTTGTGTTTGCAGATTGTTCCAGCGCACGGTGACGGGGGTGTTCAACTCGCTGAAGACGGCGGTGGGGGGCGAGGAGGCGGCCGCGGCGCCGCGCGGGGACTGGAGCTTCGTGGCGGGGGCCGGGGGGCGCGGCGCGTGCGGCCGGCTGCTGGCGGCGCGCGCGCGCGCCCGGGCCGCGCCGCGCGTGCGCCGCGCGCGCAGCTACCGCCGGCCCGCGCCCGACGCCGACGACATCGGTAACACCTTACATACAGAATAAGTAAATCAGGGTTTTCCACACGGCTCCTTTGTACCAATCGTAAGCAGAGTGATGTGCCGCGACAAAAGTATGACACTTCCACAGGAGCGACCCAGGGTCTACCGCCTAACGAAAACTGTCGTAGCTTTGATGTCACCGTCTCTTTTCTTACGCTTGAATAGATAAAGACAGCAATAGCAAAAGCTAAAGCCGATTTAGTTAGGCGGTAGAAGGGCCGTGCTTTCGTTAAAGCGTTTGTTCCAACTCTATACGTAGTATTCACGCATAGCTATTCAAGCATAGCATAGCTTTCACGTTTCTAGGCGGTATTATATCATAGCTTTCACGTTTCTAGGTGGTATTATATCATAGCTTTCACGTTTCTAGGCGGTATTATATCATAGCTTTCACGTTTCTAGGCGGTATTATATCATAGCTTTCACGTTTCTAGGTGGTATTATATCATAGCTTTCACGTTTCTAGGCTAGGTATTATATCATAGCTTTCACGTTTCTAGGCTATTATATCATAGTTTTCACGTTTCTAGGTGGTATTATATCATAGCTTTCACGTTTCTAGGCGGTATTATATCATAGCTTTCACGTTTCTAGGTGGTATTATATCATAGCTTTCACGTTTCTAGGTGGTATTATATCATAGCTTTCACGTTTCTAGGCGGTATTATATCATAGCTTTCACGTTTCTAGGTGGTATTATATCATAGTTTTCACGTTTCTAGGCGGTATTATATCATAGTTTTCACGTTTCTAGGCGGTATTATATCATAGCTTTCACTCGTTTCTAGGCGGTATTATATCATAGTTTCTAGGCGGTATTATATCATAGCTTTCACGTTTCTAGGTGGTATTATATCATAGTTTCACGTTTCTAGGCGGTATTATATCATAGCTTTCACGTTTCTAGGTGGTATTATATCATAGTTTTCACGTTTCTAGGCGGTATTATATCATAGCTTTCACGTTTCTAGGCGGTATTATATCATTTCTAGGCGGTATTATATCATAGCTTTCACGTTTCTAGGTGGTATTATATCATAGTTTCACGTTTCTAGGCGGTATTATATCATAGTTTCACGTTTCTAGGCGGTATTATATCATAGCTTTCACGTTTCTAGACGGTATTATATCATAGGTTGGTATGAAATTTGGTCGTGTGTCCGAATTGAATTTTAAAATGAAGTCGGTTTTAATTATTTAGAGTAGCGAGTTAACTTGCATCATTGGCGAGTTAAGTTGTTAATGTTGTTTGAACGGCAATAGCGAGTTAAGTAGTAAGTTATTGAAGATCGCGATCCTATTTTTGGCGGTTCCTGTGTGAAGTAGCCCCCTCTCTCGCGTCTCCCGCGCCCCGCCTACTTATCTGGCCGGCATGTAGACGGGCGAGTTTAGTACAGCACATATCAACTATCCATTTTCTGGATTAAAACAATGCGGAACGCGACTAGTCTTCTTCTCGGCAACTTACAACTACTCACTCCGTCTGTTTTTTTTTAAAAAAAGCGTGACAAGCCTACAGAACATGTGCCTTATGGTAAGCAACATGCCTGCCACATAACACCACAGTAACATGTAGCTATTGGAACATGAAGAGTCAAAATCATTACCTAACACTGCACTGCGCTCGTCACTCAGAGATCTAAGATGTTACATCTCTGAACCCTGTAATTTCTCTGGAAACATTGCCCTTCAAATCGGAACACAGTAATGTTTGCACATTCGTGCTTGGCGGTAGAATAACTGGCAAAGGTATGGTACTTCCCCAGGCGGACTCTGCCAAGAGTCCTACCACTACTAAACGCTACTTACAACGAATTACTTAACTGTCTGAGTTCATAACTCGCGTCTGTACTTATTGAAGTGTATGTAATTCGGGCATAACGTAGTGTTGTTGTTTGCAGAGGAGTGGTACGGGCTGTGGGGCGGGGCGGTGGGCGTGGCCAGCGCGGCCCACCCTGCGCCGCACGCCGCCGCGCGTGCCGCCACGTTGCTGCTCGCCGGTACGGACCACTCACACACTTACACACACACACACACACACACCCACTTACACACACCCCCACTTACACACACACACACACACACCTCACACACACACTCACACACACCCCTCGTATAATCTCAATCGTATAATATAATCGTAAATCTAATATCGTGATGTGTACAGAAGGAAAAATGCCATCCTGTGTTTTAAGATATTGTAAAAAATATATTGCAATGGTCAGAGAGAAAAATGTTTAATTTCATGCGTAATGTAACACTGTAATTCGTTACAAAATTATTTGTCATATAGGTTGATTATTTATTCCTACGAATTGATAGAGCGAGATGCATATAGTCAGAATAGAACGAGTGCGACTAGAGAGAGACTTGACTATAGTCTGTAACCGCTAAACGTACCTATATATTTTCCTCTCCAACAACCGAATTCTGGATATGTTGTCTCTGACGGGCATGGCATGTCCCTGACGGTAAGCAACATGCCTGTCAAATAACAGCACAATGGCACGCAGCTATTGAAACATGAAGAGTTCAAATCGTTACCTGGCACTGGACTGCGCTCGTCACCTAGAGATTTAAGATGTTGTATCTCTAAGCCCTGTAATTTCACTGGAAACGTTGCCCTTCAAACCGGAACACAGTAATGTTTGCAAATTACTGTTTGGCGGTAGAATAACTGGCAAATATTATTATGTTTATGTGACTATAAAGCATGGTCAAATAGTTTACATATACTACGTATAGAGTTGTCACAAACGCTTTACACCTAAATCACGGTTAGCATCTTTCTTGCCTTGTCGCTCTTGTGGAAGTGACATACTTTTGTCGCGCCACATCACTCTGTTGCCATAGAAAGTATGCACGTCATCTGCTTACGATTGACACAAAGGAACCGTGCGGGAAATCTAACTCCTACGTAGTATATGTAAACGTAATACGTAAAGTTCAATGTTCTGTGTTCACGTGTAGATATAGCGGAGAGCGTGATCGCGGCGTGGCTGCAAGACCTGGGGGCTGCGCTGCGGGCGCGGGCCTTCGCGGGCGCTCCGCCGCCGGCCCGCGGCGCGCCCGCGCGCCCGCTCGACCCCGCGCTCTTAGAGAAACTCATACTGGACCGGACCACAGGTACTTTTTTCTAATGAAAACTTCTTTTTTGCGCACCACACACAGATGTTCATTCCCTCCTCTAATCTACTCGTATACAAATATTATAAAGCTGAAGAGTTTGTTTGTTTGTTTGAACGCTAGGATCTCGGGAAGTGCTGGTCCGACTTGAAAGATTCTTTTTCTATTGGATAGTCCATTTATCGAGGAAGGCTATAGGCTATAGAAAATAAAGCTACTATTACCAGAAGCGGAGCATGAATCAAGAATGTAACAAAATCGGGAAAAAATATTCCATTTTGAAAGTTTTCGTACGTTTCGTGCTTTGACATGACAGCATGTGTCTAAGATTGCGTCATTGAATATCACAGATTACATACCTCTTGAATATAAAACCTTTTTGCTAATCTGAGTTGGTACGACCAATTTCCGACAGGTGGCGTAGCAGGTAGCTGAAGAGGTGTTTTGTGTGAAAACGAAATTCTCAGGAATGACTGAACCGATTTCTAAATTTTTTTCACCGTGGGATAAATAAATAAATAAATATTGGTGGACAATTCACACACAACACCATCTGACCCCAAACTAAGCAAAGCTTGTGTGATGGCAGCCAGATAGCTGATATAATAATTATATAGTTTTAAATACATACTTATTATACATAGAAACACCCAGACACAGTGCAAACATTTGAATTCATCACACAAATATTTGCACTGGGTGGGGATCGAACCCACGACCCTCGGCTTCGCAGGCAGAGCTACTACCAACTAAGCCACTAGGGCAGTCAATATGTGCGGGATCTCGATGAGTGATATATATGTTCCACGGGCGAAGCCAGGGCGGACATCTAGTACTCTAATATTTTGATTTACATATTTTGACGTACATATTGACTTTCGTGTTTTCTTTATTCATGTGTCGCTATTTGTTATTTTTGTTTAGTTTTACTTTTACATCATTATTTAATTTTTAAATCTTATGGAATTTTTATCAATTTCATTTAATCAACATTTGAATTGTTTTCTATTTGCTTAATATACGAATGTGCGTAATTATCATAACATAATTATTGTATCATGACATAAATTGATTACATTTTTACATTTTCACGCCACACGGGGATCAAGCCACAAGACCGTGCGAAAACTGTGTGTTTTGTGGTTTTATTTAGTGGTTTACCTAGGTTCTGGACTCCTAGGTTTACCTAGGCCCACGGGTCATGATCTCATGATCCCCCCTGGATACGCCCTTGCCTTTAGCCGCATCTGTCACTGTCGTGTCGCTGTGTTTACTTAATACCTCTTACCTCTGTATAATATTCAATGTAATATATTATTAATTAGCTTCTAATAGTTATTTCCTATTTTAGTGTTAATTTCTGCCGTGCAGTCTTAAGCTCACCCATTTCTTTGTAACAGCGCTGCAAATCGTGTTCGGTTCGGAGACGGTCCGCCAGTGCGTGTCACTAGCAGTCGGCAGCGCATCGCACCGCGGGCTCGCGCGCGACGTCGCGCACCGCGCGCTCGACGTGCTCGCGCTGCATGCGCGACAAGCCGCCGCGCTCTCGGACATCTAAGCATGGGTGACCAAACACATACATACACGCACAAACACGCACACATATACCTTCACACACACACATATACCTTCACACACCCATACCTTCACACACACGCACAAACACACACACACATTCTCAAATACACCCTGACGCACACAAATGTACATGAAACGCACACACACAAAGCTCTAAACAAACACGCAACGCACACAAAACACATGAACACCAACACGATACCACAGGCTTCTTTTTTCCATCATAATGCTCGAAGCTCGAACATCGTTTCATAGTTTACATTCCGAAGACTTGAATAAGTTTATTTTTACTTATTATAGATTTACAATTGACCGCCATCTCGCCTGATGGTTGGTATCTTCAAGTCGAGAGTAAATCGGTTTCTTCTAGGTAATCACGCTTCATCATAGACCGCATCGTCGCTTAACATCGGGCGAGATAGCGGTCAAATGCTATAGTGTTAAAAACACTAATGAATAGGTTTAACTCCACTTTCTTAGTCTACTTAAAACCACTTAAGTCGAAATCATTGCTTAAGTGTATTTTGTTTATAAATAAGTTTTTTTGCCAAAGATATAGTTTAACATTCCATTTTTTAATTTATAACTTAGATATTTGTTTTTTTTTTATATTGGTGGACATTGCACATACTACACCATCTAGCCACAAACTAAGCAAAGCTTGTACTATGGGAGCCAGATAGCTGATATAATATTTTTAATCACATACTTATAATACATAGAAAACACTGTTGTTACTATTTTCTCATTAGAATTTAAGTTTTTTGTCATGGTAAAATATTTTTTGTTACATTTATCTATGTTATAATTAAATTATTATAAAACGTTATTGTGTAACAAATATTTTCCAGACAACAAAAAAAATAAAACAGTATCAAATTATGAGTATTATAATGATGATACTTAGAATTCAATAAGTAGATTCCATGCGTTGATATTATTATACCTATTATACAGGGTTACTCTTCAGCCTGTATCAATTTATTTATTGATGGTACACAAAACAAGAAATTTACAAAATAATACAAAGATAGACAATTTAATTGTTCTGACCAAGTAAATATCCCTAAGTAAATATCAATTTAAAAGCATGTTCCGTACATTTAAACAAACAAGTCTTGTTCTATAACTCTTGTTATAACTCTAACAATACAAATTTTTAGTTTTTGTTTTCCACTCTACCACTGTTTAGTTCTATTTGCGTTGGCACTTCATATATCGAGCGTTGAAGAGTGCGCGCGGTATTGTTATGAACAGTTCGATGTTTTTACACCGGGCAAATACAACAGTATGGGAAAACAATACGCTTTTTTAAATCGTAGATCAAAAGTTTACATATTTATGTGTTTCACATGTTCTTAAAAATATGCAGGCTGATTATCAACGACCTTGCATAAAATCCCTATTTCATACAAAAAAAAACGACTTCATCAGAAAAATTCTAAATTCGGCTATAGGGAATATTCGTTATCAAAATTCCATGCGACCGCAGTCGCGGTCAGTAGTTATTTACTTAGTTCTGCGGCATGTTGAGGAATCTTACATTTATTTATCCTAAAAACATATGACTCAGTACTTTACACGGTTTTAGGTATCCTTTCAATGAAATATGTGGATGTGATTTTTTTAAATTAAATTAAGCATAAGTAATTAACCTCGGCAGTAGCCTATCCGCGTCCACAGATTGACATGAGTCTCATTGATTGGCAGTGAGGCTGTGTTGGTAGAGTCTGCCTGGGGAACCGTAGGTTGTGGCTTTGATTTTTTTTTAAATAAGAAGTGACGAGACGAGCCGTATATGTGCCTGATGGTAAACAACATGCCTGCCACATAACACACAGTGACACGCAGCTATTGGAACATGAAGAAACCAAATCATTACCTAGCACTGCACTGCGCTCATCACCCAGAGATCTAAGATGTTATATATCTATATGCTTCTCTAAGTTCTCTAAGCCCTGTAATTTCTCTGGAAACATTGCCCTTCAAACCAGAACACAGTAATGTTTTCACATTATTGCTTGGCGGTAGAATAACTGGCAAAGATGTGATACTTCCCCCAGGCGGACTCTGATAGGAATCCTACCACTACAAAATTCTTACTCAGGACTAATATTTGTGTTAAATATTTCGAACCTTTACAAATGAATAGGCTTTTCTTAAATTCTTGGTTGATAAATGAAAAATTGTATTATTGTATACATTTTTTTTGCGGTTATAATATTAAACACTCAAAATAGTCAAATCATTTGTTATTTTTTTTTCTTTTGTTTTTTTTTTAAATTAAATTTGTATGAAATAAAAAACTGTTTGTTTATAGGTTATTCTATAATTAAGTTATAGTTACTAATTAATTAGATTAAACTGATTAATATTACACTGCTTGTTTTATCAAAGAAGAGAGGAAGAGATCGCTCTTAAGGCTTGTTCGCACTAGGCTAGTAATTTAGCCTAGTGGCGAGTAATTTAGCAACTAAACGTGTATGAACAGTGAAAATTTAGTCGAGTAGTTTAGGAAGTGATTTAGTCGAGTCAATCCATTTTGTTCTATTTTCAACGGGCGAGTAGCACCCCCCACCACGCAATCGTTGCGAGCGGTGCGCTCATTGGCTCGCCGATTAAACAGGTTCGAACTTGTCGAATTAGTCTGGAGAGAAGAAAAATAACTTCAAACAATTTTCCAAATACGAAATTGTCTGTGGAATAACTTATTTTATTGATCACACAAATTTCCTCATTCACCTCTTCTAAAATAGCCATTACGATTCGATAAGATTAGCTTCTTCATTCATTTATTTTATTGCGTTGTAGGATCTTCATGTTGCGAAACGCTACTCACTTGTGAACTGTACTAAAGCACGGTGCGAACGATTTTTGAATAGTAGCGAGTATTTTAGCTACTTAATTACTCTCTACTAGACTAATTTACTAGCCTAATGCGAACAAGCCTTTAGCGATGAGATCGCCAATTTCTACTTTAGTCGAATTAATGTATTTTGTTTTATTAAAATTAAATCTATGGTGTTAATATGTATCTATCTACCACTTTCTAGTCACAAACTGGGTCTGTTTGTTGTATGTCAAGCACCTAATCTATTTAAGGTGTGTATTTTAATGTTGGGTATGGAATATAATCTATATAATATATTGTGTACGTACAAGATGTAAATAAATTATTTAAATCATTGAACTTTAGTTTTAATTTGTGCCCTAAATCCTAAATTCGAGCTGTTTCTTGAAAGATATGTTTATAGTGAAATGATTTGACGCACCACACACAGATTTTTCGTGGGCTGTGAATGAAGCTCAACGCCTCGCTTGTAATTGAAGTAAATGTTCGGGAGAACTTGGGACCTTACGCATTTTAGATGACCATGGTTAGAAAACTGATCTAGATGGTCATGCTTATAATACTAATCTAAATGGCCATGCTTAGATGACTTATATATAGCCATGCTTAGATGACTTATCTAGATGGCCATGCTTAGATGACTTATATATAGCCATGCTTAGATGACTTATCTAGATGGCCATGCTTAGAAGACTTATCTAGATGGCCATGCTTAGAAGACTTATCTAGATGGTTGTGCTTAGAAGACTTATCTAGATGGCCATGCTTAGAAGACTTATCTAGATGGTCATGCTTAGAAGACTTTGTAGACGACCATGCTTTGAAGATTTATTCCAGACTAGCAGCTCCCTCTGGTTTCATCCACGTAGTTTTTAAAGTGAGCTATCAAACACTAAGTTGTAAGTTTTCACTTCTATGTGCAGTTTCTAGGACTACCATTTATTTGCATAGAATGATGAGACGAGCAGGGCATGGGGCCGATGTTCAGCTACACGACTGTTCATGACATCACAGTGTCACAGTGACACGCGGCTATTGGAACACGAGTCCAAATCAACTAGCACTGCACTGCGCTCATCAAGATATAAGATTATTCGTCTCTATGCTCAGTAATTTCTCTGGAAACATTGCGTTTCAAACCAGTATTGTTCTCGTTATTCAATCCTCATGCAACACGTCTGCCCATAACAGTACAGTGCAGCTAGACGTTGAAAAAGTTCAAATGCTCTCGTTACTCAAAGATTCTAGATGAAATATCTACTTAATAGTTTCACTGTCCCTAAACCTTTTCCTTTAAACCGGAACAGCATTTTTTGTACATTTATGGTAGAGTGATTCACGTTTTAATTGTTTTGAGATGAGGCAGAACGGTAACAACGAATTTGAATATTTATGGCGCACATTTAGGTATCTATATTTATTTGCAATACCACTTAAGTAATAAAACCCCAACACAAAATAAATGTCTGTAAACCAAACTATAAAGCCTATTTCACACGGGGGCAGAACAGTGAGGCAGGACAGTGGACAGCACAGTACTGCTACTCTTTGAACGCACATAACAGTACTGTCTTGACAGTAACCAACTAACCAAGACAGAACAGTTAATAGCCCGACGGTCTATTTTTTCGGGGCAGTTTGCTTCCCCCACCTCTTTTCTCGCTCGTCTGTCTTGTGGTTGGACTCGTGTGACCGCAAGAGCAGTCTAAAGAGCAGGAGAGTGGGCGCACGCACGGCGCAAGCTCATCCAGAGCTATTTGTGCAGAATTTTTTAGTAAACGGCGCAAATATTGCCGTTATCGTTGTTGACGCTCCATCGCTCACTTGGACTGTGTCCCGTCTATCCTATAATCCTATATTTAAACGTTACTGTCCTTCCAAACTGTTCTGCCCTACTGTTCTGCCTCACTGTTCTGCCCCCGTGTGAAATAGGCTTAAGTTACGGCTGGTCTAGTTGGCAGGACGGCGGCTGCCGATCCGGAGCCCCGGGTTCGAATCCCACGCGCACCACTGTCTTTTTATTCATTCTAATTATAGAGTAAGATCCCAGGGCTGCCAGACGTCACGTATTTTCTGATGGATGAAATGTGTACGATTGAGTAGAGTTAGTACGTACTAAGAACACATGCTTACCCGCTACCTTGCTTAGACGGACAATTTTGAGATATGATGATAGATATAAAACTCTATTGGGAGTTTTAAAGCGTCTGTTAAGCAAAACGGCCGACGGAAAGTGTCTGGGAGTATTGGGGCCTTATTTTTAAAGATATTGCCTATAATACACGTGAAAATCAGTTAACAGAAAATACATGAAGTAAGTAAAGTATCTTCTGGACCCCATATCTCAAAATAGGCTGTCTAAGCAAGTTTACTGACACTAGGTAGTTGTTAACTTTATTTTTCTTTTATAGCATAGAGTGACGAGCAGGTCATGTGCCTGACAATAAGCAACATGCCTACTACATAACAGCACACCACAGTGACACGCAGCTATTGGAACATGAAGAGTCCAAATTATTACCTAGCACTGCACTGCACTCGTCATCCAGAGATCTAAGATGTTATATCTCTAAGCCCTGTAATTTCTCTGGAAACATTGCCCTTCAAACCGGAACACAGTAGGTAATATTTGCACACTACTGCTGGGTGGTAAAATCACTGGCAAAGGTATGGTACGTCCCCAGGCGGACTCTGCCAAGAGTCCTACCACTACAATGAATTGTGAATCAAATAAATGACTTCTTCTTACTAAGCTTTCGCTAAGCATTAATATTTGTATAGTACCTACGTAATAAACTACATACACATCTGTCTACGTATTTTAAAACCGGAGACGCGAATCCGTTGGTTTCCCTCGACCTTGGCGCGACCAGTAGGTATTATGTCGGTTTATACCTACCTACCTGATAGCGAATTGACCAGTCACATTTTATAATTTCTGACCTTGCTTGTTGCATTGTTATTTAAATTGATATCTTACGGAAAATCCGTTGTTGTTAAACTGACATTCCGATTTAAACGATACCTATAATAATGTTGGGCTCTTATGTTGCGATGCTTTGTGATGTGTATACTTTTTATCTATTATAGGTTAACGCTTGACCGCCGTCTTGCCTGATGTTAAGCAACGATACGGTATACGACGGAGCGTGCTTACCTAAAAGAAACAATTCAGTCTCGATTTGAAGACAGCAAGATCGTAACCATTGAGAAAAAAACCACTGAGGCAACGCATTCCACAGCCAAGACGTTCTTATCAATAAAATAGAGTTTATCCTCTTTGTTCGAGTCATTGGAACGTCAACCATGAAACGATGTCGCGGTATGATTAGTATTTGTTCCCGGAATGTACGTATTTTTGTATAAAATTGTATAGGTATTTAGACCGTATGAAAGTAGGTTACTATCGTATTTTAAAAATGCAAAAACGCGACAATAATAGCTCTCTCACTCGTAAAATTTAATGTTAATATTTCATTTTAAAGAAGCCTAGGGTCGTGGATTCGATTCCCACCCAGTACAAATATTTGTGTGATGAATTCAATATTCAAGTTGCAGCTGGTCTAGTCGGGAGAACGGCGCGGCGACCGCCGATCCGGATCCGTGTTCAAATCACATTGTCTTTTTGAAGCCATGTGCGTAATTACGCTAACTTAAATGCGGTGAAGGAAAACATCGTGAGGAAACCAACATGTACCTAGAATCTTTCGAGGTGTCCACCAATCCACACTGGGCCAGCGTGGTGGATTACGGCCTTGACTCTCTTGCGAGAGAAGGTTCCAGCAGTGGGCAGCATATTTATTAATTATATGTATTTATTTAGTGGACTGTTTATGCTATGCTATATACGATAAGTATCTATAACTAAAAATATCATATGCTATAGCCACCAAATTATAAAGTTAGTGGAGTAGACATACTATAATTATGTCTATTATATAGTATAATATGGACAATTGTCCACCAATACTAGCGACCCGCCCCGGCTTCGCGCGGGTGCAATGCTGATACAAAATATAAGTACTAATAAAAATGGTCATTGTAGGTTATTCCTAAGAGATAAACATACACTATTGCAGACTTATTTGTAGCGTTTGCAGTGTAAATTGTAATCGCAAAAATGTGTTTATTTTATATAGTGCTTTACGTGCTCTTTTCGTTTTAGTAAGTACTAGCGGTCCGCCCCGGCTTTGCCCGTGGTACATAGTAATATAATCCATAGGTAAATATCCTACGGTGCAAGAATTTTTGAAATTGGTTCAGTAGTTGCTGATGTTAGCGCGTTTGAACAAATAAATTCTCCAGATTTATATTATTAGCATAGTATATACACATACCTGAATTACAGATAAACATAATTGAACACAGTGTTAACCTTGACAGTAATGTTCAAGAAGATTTTGGCTTGGGGAAGTCAGGCAATGGAGGGGTCAAATAAAATATACCTATAATTCAGTGTCGCCGCTACAGTCAGGGCTTTAGTTTTAGTCACTAGACTGCGCCCGCGCAGACCGCTCAGTGTATGATAACACCGATAATGGTGATTCACGCGCCTCGCGTCACATCGTGTTTACAAAATCAAGCTTTTCCCCTCGCGTCAAGTCTATAAATATCAAAACAGGGTATTGGTCAACTCTATACAAACAAGTTTCTGATCTTAGTCAGTTACATCAGCTAAGTAGGTAACTTATAGCGCCTCATAGTGAGCTAACTTTGACGACAGTGCATATCGACTCGGATTTTATAAACTTACCTTTGTTTTTTACAAAATTATGTATTCAAATCAGTGAAGAAAAATGTCGACAAATGTGACAAACATGAAGATTGGAAGAAAAAAATCGAATTATAAGAACAACTGGCTCTTGGAATGTAGCAATATAACGAGATCTGCAGCAGAAAAAAGAAATGCACATCAAGTGGTGTCTTCAGCACGGAGCTGATGTAAATTTGGTGAATAAAAACGGACACACTATACTGCATGATGCCACTCGCCGTGCTGAAACACAGCTTGTGCAAATTCTGATTAAGTTTAACGCTGACGTGAATAAGAGGGATCACAACGGCGAAACTGCTCTCCATTTAGCGATACGATTTGGCGAAAATACAACTTATATTCTTAAGGATATCAGCTCTGAAAATACAAATTACAGAGAAGACGATATACCACGCCGAAACACGGCAAACAAAGACACAAAAATAGTTAATATCCTGTTGAGTGCTGGAGCTGACACTAATATTGCTGATAAAGGTGGAGACACACCACTACACATAGCGGTGCGTTGTGAAGAGCAGGCTGTCATACTTCAGTTACTGAAACACAATGCTAACGTAAATATAAAAAATAACACAGGCGATACCCCGTTGCATTTAGCAGCGCATCGTGGTGAAGTGCCCATTTTCGAAGCGCTCCTGAGCTATGGCAGCGGTGTCAATACAACAAATGACATTGGTAACACTCCGTTGCATTTGGCCGCGCACCGTGGCGAAACAATTATATTAAATATTTTGCTTGATGTTGGTGCTAGTATACATGTGACAAATATTGATGGCGACACACCACTGCACCTGGCGGTACGCAGTGGAAAAATCGATTCTGTAAAGGTGTTATTGAATTGTGGCAGCGACGTTAATTTGAAGAATAAAACTGGATTATCAGCGCTTCACATAGCGGCTGAAGGTGAATATTCTATGGTTGCTTTACTTTTAGTCTCAGGTGCAGATGTCAACGATACAGATGATACTGGTAATACACCACTTCATCAGGGAATAATCAAAGGACAAGAGGCGGTTGTAACTGCCCTTTTCGATTTTGGTGTTGATGTAAATATGAAGAATACCGCTGGTGATACTCCATTACATTTGGCGGTGCAGTATGGAACCCCGTCTATAGTGGAGTTGTTACTGAGACGTCACGCTGATCCAAACATAATCAGTGTTTCAGGTGAATCACCACTTCATGTAGCTGCTTTATTTGGTAAATCAAGCATCATTGAACTGTTACTGAAGTTTAAAGCCGACGTGAATATAATAAATTCGGTCGGTAATACACCCCTGCATTTAGCTGCGCGAAACCTTCACGCTCATGTAGTGTTTCTTTTGTTAGAAAATCACGCTGACTGTACAATAAGGAATGCTGATTTAAACACACCTCTTTCTCTAGCTCGAATATTCCACTTTGAAGGTAACGAAGAGGTCGTAAATTTATTGCAAAACTCTGAAAATTTGCTATCATCTTCTAGTTCGTATTTAAACTCTCAAAGTGACCAACTAGCGACTTTGAACAACGAGGTACTTACTGATATCGAGTTAAACAAATTAAACAATAATACCGCATCGAAATTTAGTAAAAACATAGACACTTCTGGATTATGCGGTCAATTATATGAGAGCAAACTGTTAAGTTTAGTTCTTATACGGGTACTGAACGACGAAGAAATCGAGAGTTTTCTTCTCGGAACCAACAACAACAGTATCGGAGATATGGATGACATCTGCCTTCGGTACCAAGTGAAGAATCAAGATCGGCCAGTCGTGCTGTTTGTCCAAGGAAAACATAGGGAAGATAGAAAAAAATCTAAGATCACTTTTGAAGATCTGTGGAGTGTCTCTGGAGACTACAGCTTACAAAAATATTTTGAAAGTTATCTTACAATTAAAGAACAATTCCAGGTAGGTAGCGGCGATCCAATGTTTGAGGGAGATTTTGATAATGTCGAATGCTACCTCATCATTTACACGCCAGCTAAGGAAGATCTTACAAAGAAGAAAACGGAGCATAAAGTAACTGAAAAGGTGCATTATTTAATTAACACAAACGAGCAAACTGAATCATTTCAATACGACTACAGCGAAGATGACATAGAAGGTTTGAAAAGAGCTATAGTTTTGGACAGATTCGAAAAATTAGGTTCTATTTTCCTAGAAATTGTTTTGTCTGAGAAAGATAAAACAGATACACTATTCACAAACGAATTAATTTCAAAATACCACGTGGTCATAGGACGGCAAGTTTTACAGCCCTGCAAGACACAAGAGAATAATAAATCTTACCGTATGTGGGAGTTTCGACCTCAGTTTTTTTCAAAGCGATTACGATCATTTAAAAGCTTTAATGAAATCATTTACTAAAGAATTTACAACAAAACGCTGTGATCAATCGAACATAACTAATGAAGACCGAGATGACTTTAAACTAGTTATACAAAATCCATGTGCAACTAACATCAGTAAATTAATCGGTAAGTTGGCAACGTACGATGATGAAACTAAAAAGTTACAACTTATAGATGTTGCAGCTTTTAGAAAAAAAATGAAAACAGACGATTTTAAAATGTTACAAGAACAGTTTAATGATATTCATATTTCTGATGATGTAATAAATGAAGCGATTAAAATGAAGTTAGAAAAAATGAAGATTAAACTCCCGCTATCGTTCGGAAACCTCGATATGACTTTTCGTGGAAATGAGGTTAAAGTTAAAAAAAGGATGAAAGCTGTAGCAGAAAAACTTAATTATTTATTTGAATTAAACAGACATACTCAAATAATTGATATCGATAATAAAATCATAGGACCAGGGAAAACGATAGAACAAGGTATCATAGATATTAACGGGGGGAATCGGGAGCGCTGTGGGTAATTTACTAGTTTTCGATCCTTATACCAAAATGCTGAAATTCAACATGCAAACTGAAACATTACCGCAGAACGCTGCATTATTTTTAAAAGAATTAGAAAGTTGCAATTATTTTGAAAAATTGAGCAGCTATCGTTTTAGGATAAATATAGAGCGATTTCCTATAGATTCTTTGGATGGAAATGAATATAATATTCATGCGAAGAATTTTTTGCACAAACTTTGGTTTTACACCGATCAAGCAAATCAACTTACAGTAGAACAAATCGTAAAGGCTGACATTAACAAATACTACAATAATGATAAAAATGCTACACAGATAAATTTCAAAATACATTGTGACGCTATTTTTCGTAGAGCTCATAATGATATCCAAAAATGGTGGAAGAAAAGTAATGAAGCGGTATATTTAAATAAAAACAGAGATTTTTTTCAAACTGCAAAATTAGATTGCCTTAATGATTTGTTATTGACAGTTATGAATCATGTATATGAATCTAAACTTTGCAGCATAGATTTTAAATTTAAGCCCCAGGTACAGTATCGCGACGATTCATGTGTACAAGTACCCGAAATTTTAGATATGATATTTGGACAACAATTCAAAATGATCGACAAACAGAACAGATGGTTCAATATTGAAAGCAAAAAACTTAAGGACTTATTGGAATACGCTGAAAAATTAACAAACGGCTATGTTGCGATAGGAAACGATTTAACCAAAAACGATAATATGTTAAATTATAATGATAAAGATGGAAACATTGTGACTAATATTCTGCAAAATAACGTTGAATTAGGCTCTGATACAGACAAAATTAAATACACTAAAAGAAGTGGCACATCGGGGATAAGTGGTCAGTTATATGAAACGAAACTACTGTGTCTAATTCTCATACGAGCGCGTAATGACAAACAAATAGAAAATTTTCTTCTTGGTACTAATATTCGAGATATTGGTAATCTGGACGATATCTGTCTGCGATTTAGAGTCAAGGATCAAAAGAAACCTATAGCATTGTTCTTGCAAGCGAAGCACAAAGAGAAAGAAAATTTCAAATATGAAGATTTAAGCATACGAAAAGTTTTTCAGAGCTATCTTAAAATTAAAAATCGATTTGAAACTGTCAACGAAGAATCTATGTTTGAAGGTGATTTCGACAATGTTGAATGTAATTTTATAGTATTTACACCAGCAAGTGACAATTGCATTAGGACAAAAAAAGACAATAAAATCAACGAAAAGGTACATTCTCTCGTAAACACAAACAGCGAATCTGATAGTTTCCAATTTGTGCACACTAAAAATGATCTAGACTCATTGTCTAAAATTATAATCCTAGAACGCTTAAAAAAGTTAGGGGAATCTCTTCTCGAATTCATGTTAATCGAAAAGCAAAAGGTAAATGAAATTTTGTTAAATGATTTAATAGCACAATATCATGTTGTTATAGGGAGAGACATTTTAATACCTTGTAACAATGACATAATTAACAAAAAATATCGCATGTGGAAGTTTCGACCTGAGTTTTTGGAAAAAAACTGCGAATATTTTGACATCTTAATGAAGTTTTTTGTTAAAAAACTTTCAACAACATACTGGGATACATCAGATATCACTAACGAAGACGTAGAAAATTTTAAAATGATATTGTTAGATGAGTCTGCCGCTACAATTAGTAAATTGATAGGAAAATTATTAATATACAACCAAAAAAGTAAAAGAATGCAGCTTTTTAAAGAATTTAAAAATGATTTAGTCTCCCATGAACTGATTACAAAGATAACTGAACGTCTTAACGACATTGAAGTCAAAGAAGATGTTATACATGAATCAATTAAAAAAGTGTTAGAAAAAAATAAATTTGAGCTACCAATTTCTTTTGGAAATTTAGATATGACTTTCCATGAGAGTGAAATTAATTTAAATATCAATATTACAAAAGTGGCAGAATATGTTATACAGTTATTAAAATCAAATAAAGCTACAAAAATTATTAATGTGAATGACATTTTAGATATAAAAGAAGCCAATTTCAAGAGTGCATTCGGGAATCTGTTGATTTTTGATTCTAACACGAAAATGTTAAAATTCGACTTATGCAATGAAAACCTTCCAGAAAAAGCAACTTTACTTTTGAAAGAATTGCTTAATGATAAATATAAGCCCTTTAACGAAGAACTAAATATGTATCGTGTCAAATACACTGAAGAATTTCCACGAGAATCATTTCAAAGCAACGAAAATGATGAAATGCAAGTAGTTGAGTTTTACAACAGGCTTTGGTTTTATCCTAACCAGGCTAAAGAGGACGTGGTGGAAAATATATTAAAGGAGGAAATTAATAAATATTATTGTAACATCGGCCAGAATGTTAGCGCTCAATTCAACGATCTTCCAGAACTCATATACTTAAGGTCTCACGACGACATACAGAAATGGTCAATAATAACAAAAGAATCTCCTTACTTGACTAGAGCATCTGAGCTCTTCGAGGAAGCAAAAGACTCAGAAATCGCCAACTTATTCGAAACTATTATAAATTTCATGTACATTTCGAAAACGTATAGTGTAGAGATAAAATTTAAACAAAGCGTCAGTAAGTACTTCAAGTTTAGGAAAATGCATCAGATTTTCACGCGGATGAGCGTAACTCTATTTAAATTATTCGACGGATCGTTCAATGATGCGGTCAACATCGAGCTGCCTACAATAGAAGAACCTTTACCTTACAAAAATTATTCGAGTCTTGGGGATTTGGTGTTTAGTTTGGAGATACACCACGGGATGGAGTGGGTTGTTATGAAGATGTGGACTGTGTCTTCGTATACTGAGTACTCTCTTCTTGTCAAGGCGGGCCCGGCGCTCGCAGGCCGCCGGGCAAGAGACGGGTTTTTGCTTCAACAAGTCTGTAACGGTCAATCGGACCATATTATTGAAAAGCATAACAACTTTGATGATATTCAGTCTATTACAACTAGGTTTCACTAGAAAATGGTTTCTTTACATTTTTACAGTTGTACTATGTATTGTGGCGAAGTAGGCAGTAACATTGCCCTCGGAACCTGTCGCAGGTTTGATTCACACCCAGGACAAATATGTTTGCGATGAATACAAACATTCGTTCTGTGTTTGGATATTTGTATGTACATATTTACGATTATTTAAAAATTATATCGTAACACAAGTTTTGCTTAGTTTGGGCTAGTTTTTATTAGGTATGTGAGGATTGTCTACCAATATTGATTTGTTTATGAGAGAGCAGTGATTTCTGTAGTGCTGTATACCATTTTCATGAAACTGACGTATTATTGTTTGCCTATTTGTTATTTTCTCTGTAAATAAACGTAAATAGTGTTTATTACATGCTAAGCTTAAAATATTTGTATTGTAGACTTAATAATAAAAAATGTTTTATTATTTCTGTGTCACAATCTTTACTTGCTACTTTCCCGGTATTTTTAACAATGATAGGCTTGCACTTGCGCCTAAAAAGAAATTGATTCAATCTGGACATGAAGACACATAACTGTCAGCGATACTCAAGTAATATCTGAGAGTAGTAAGACTAGTAATACCTCATTGTAGTAGGTACTCAGCGTGGAGTTCATCACCGTGTCCTAGTTTGAAGGGCAATGTTTTCAGAGAAATTACAGAGGATAGAGATAAGTCATCTCATATCTCAGGGTGATGAACCTAGTGTAGTTCTAGGTAATGATTTGTACTCTTCATGCTCCAATAGCTGCGTGTCTCTGTGCTGTTATGGGCAGGCATGTTGTTTACCATCAGGCACATGACCAGCTAGTCTTATCACTCTGTACTATAAAAAAAACCGATAACGCTATAATTAGCCAGTGTTTCATTTAGTTACAGAAATTTATCATTTGCAGTGCGTTGGTAATTATTTAGCGTTATTGCAGAGTCCGTTAGGAAGAATACCATACCTTAATATTATATACATAGTTATATACTACCACCAAGTAGTAATGTGCCAATATTATGGTGTTCTGGTTTGGGTTCATTCGCACTAGTTCCATTGCTTTGTTCCATGATGGAACTACTGCGAATACTCAAATTAGGGTTCATTCGCACTAGTTCCATTGCTTTGTTCCATGATGGAACTAGGTACTGCGAATGTTTTTTCGTGTTAGTTCCATTTAGGTCCTATATATAAAGATGAAATAATGGAACTACTGCGAATACTCAAATTAGAATTCTCATTTGTACCATTGTACCATTATGTAAATTAATGTATAATTATTCTATAATTTCAAATTCAATTAATTATTGTTAGCTATATTAGTGGGGATTCAACATTCATTCTAAATGAAACTTACTTACTATAAGCCCGCAAGAGTTAACTTGAGACATGAACCCAGTAGGTAGGTAGTACACAACGGACTGCAACCCTCTACACAACGCCCTCATTTTTTCCTGGGTTTACCACCCTTTAGGCCTGCAGCGCCTTAGTAACGCTTTAGGTTCGGGTGGCTGGAAGGTAAATTATACATGGATAGGAATCTATCGTAAACAGCCATATATATCGCCAACATTACGGTCCTCCGTACGGTCCGGTCCATTACGGTTAAAATTACGAAGTTCTGAGTGAAAATCTGACTTACGGCCCCCGGAATATATGTCGGATTTTTACCCAGGACTTCGTAATTTTTATTGTTAAATTCCCGTAATATTGGCTATGTTGTTGTGTTAATAATTGTTGTTGGGTATGTTGTTAATAATGTTGACCTAAATAAAATGGATAACCAAATATGCTGAGGTATTTCTGAAGTTGAATGCTTCTTTTTACCTATCCATGTATAATTTACATAATGGTACAAATGAGAATTCTAATTTGAGTACCTTCGCAGTAGTTCCATCATTTCATCTTTAGACATAGGACCTAAATGGAACTAACACGAAAAAACATTCGCAGTACCTAGTTCCATCATGGAACAAAGCAATGGAACTAGTGCGAATGAACCCTAATTTGAGTATTCGCAGTAGTTCCATCATTTCAACTTTATGAATAAATGGAACTAATGCGAATAAAAATTCGCAGTAGTTCCATCATGGAACAAAGCAATGGAACTAGTGCGAATGAACCCTGGTTTGAACGGCAATGTTCCAAAGAAATTATCGGGTTTAGAGATAAATTATCTTTTACCATCTTTTATTTTTGGGTAATAAGCGCGATGTAGTGCTAGGCACTATACAAAAACAAAATACAAAAATCTTTTTATTGCCAATATTTATTGCTATGCTGTAATAAAACATAAACTATGGAATGCATTGTCTTAGTGAGTATTCAGCATACAGTGAGTGCCTTCAGCACTAAATAAAAATTATTAGGGGAATATAATAGTGGATAATATATCAATATAAGACATAATATATCGTTCGCTTAACATCGGGCGCGATGGCGGTCAATCATAACAGTGATACTAGAAAAAAACAAGGTTTTGTACACGAATGTTGACTCTCTCGTTGCAGACAATAACCCACAGTTGGTAGTGTCTAATGGAAACTATATCTATCGATGGAGTTCTATTATACTCTTATAAAACGTTCCCGCGGCTGTTACGATACATACTGGCCTATGGCAGGGTTGTCACTCAAATAAACGTTAATAATATAATTTGATATGTGATAAATGATTAAAACAACGGGGCGCTTTCAAGACGCAAAAATATCTATCAAAGACAGTTCCCAATTTCACCTTAGGTGGCGCCAATGTTTTATTTTTTACTGACTTGTATTCTTCATGTTTTAGCTAAGTGTGTTGTTATGAGCAGACCTGCTTGCCATCAGGCATATGGGTTGCTCGTTCCATCACACTACTTTCTAAAAACAAAATAAAATGTACTTAGCGAACCCATGTCAAGGGATTACTTCCAAAGTGTAAGATAAAGTAGAAAGTACATTAACCTACTGAAGAACTGGCACACTGAGTGTGCCCTTTTCGATATACGTATTTCCAAACTGACAATAAGAACATGAAAATAGAAATATAAATCATTCATAACGTCCAAGTTATGGATCCCAAAGCCAAGACTTGTTGAAAATAGAGGAGTATATTATCTTATGTAAGTTCAACTTTTTACTTGAAACTTGGTATAAGTTGGGTGTGTTGTCTAGCCACCTACAGTGTACCATTATAGTTTGGCAACGAAGAGTAAGACATTTTGTTAGAGCTGGAACTTTGAACGTAACTTAGAGCTCGTTCTTTTTTGAAGTCGGTTAAGATATACACAATCTTCAATGACGTTATATACTCGTATGTATGAGCAATGATCTGAGGCTGAAGCTGTGGTTTTCCTACTGTTTAGCAACATCGACATAATCGTCATTGTACTAGCTACGAAGTATGTGAAGGTACAAGTTCGCGCTGAGTTATAAGTTTTCACTTCTGTCGGCAGTTCCTATGACTGCCATTTTTTTAACCCCCGACAAAAAAAAGGGGTGTTATAAGTTTGACGTCGATGTCTGTCTGTCTGTCTGTCTGTCTGTCTGTGTGTGTGTCTGTCTGTGGCACCGTAGAGCTCAAACGGATTTCAATGCGGTTTTTTTTATTCGAAGGTTGATATCCGTGCGGATGTTCTTAGCTATGTTTGGTTAATATCGATTCAAGATGGCCGCCTCCACAAAATGGTGGACAAAATATTTCTTCACAACCTACCTCAATATGGGTATCAAATGAAAGGGTTTGACCAGTAGAATACAATACATAAAAACAAATTTCAAATCCAAGATGGCCGCCACCACAAAATGGCAAATTATATTTTTTTTTCACTACTACCACAATATGCGTATCAAATGAAGGGCTTGACTAGTAGAATACTTTGCACTGTGACAAATTTCAAATCCAAGATGGCCGCTACCACAAAATGGCGAAATACATTTATTTTTTTCACAACTCCTTTAATATGGGTATCAAATGAAAGGGCTTGACTAGTAGAATGTTGTACAGATAAAAAATCCGAGGTAGTCGGGGGTTAATCAAAATTTTTAATTTTGTTCTTGTTACCTATTATTCTTCATGCTATCATTGGTAATACTAATACAATATAACAGCCAGTTAGCAGTCCCACGCAAATCTGCGTTAAAAGGTTCTAGTATCACACAACTCGTGGGCCCTAACTAAGATTTACGCTTTCTGGGGGAATTGAGAACTGGGACGTCCCGGCGACTTCAAAACTATACTGCAACTTTGATACCAAGAATTCTTTGTCCAAGTATCCTATTAAGAAAAAAAACATGGAGGGCTCTGTCACCAATAACTACTTCTTGTGTCCGATAGTAGTGGTAAGACTCATTGCAGAGTCTGCTTGGGACACTACCACACTTTTGATAGTTATTCTACCACCAAGTGATGTGAAAACATCATGGTGTTCCGGTTTGAATGGCACAGTTTTCAGATAAGTTATGAGGCACAGAGACAAATCACTTTATATGTATATCATTGAGTGATGAATACAGTACAGTAGTAATGATTTACACTCTTCATGTTCCAACAGCTGCGTGATACTACTGTTTGTGCTGTAAGGCTTTCTATCAGGCACATAGGGGGAGAGTGGGGGAATTGAGAACGGCGGGTAAATGGGAATAGCTAGGTAAGTACTACTTCTTCTCGCACTACACCATTCCGCATTTGCTCAACGCATGCTTCCAGCTCAAAGAGTAAGCAAGCTGAAGTGGCAATGGGCAGGCCACGTCGCTCGCAGAGCTGACAACCGATGGGGAAGAAAGGTTCTCGAGTGGCGACCACGAACCAGAAGACGCAGTGTTGGACGACCTCCCACTAGATGGACAGATGACCTCACAAAGGTCGCTGGAAACCGCTGGTTGCAGGTTGCGCAGGACCGTTCTTTGTGGAAATCTAGGGGGAGAGGCCTATGTTCAGCAGTGGACGTCTTGCGGCTGATGATGATGATGCTTCCAGCGCCCCTTAGTACGTACACAACAGCAAGAGCGAAAGACCATACGCATGCTGTCACGGGATGTCGAACAATTGCGTTTATTGCGTTTTTGATGTAATTTTTATCATGTGTTATAATAGATGTAACTATCCTATTTTTCAGTTCAAAAGGCTCCACATTTGGTTATTATAAATTACGTACTGTCTGTTTTCAAACCTTACGCGGTTTGGAGTTCGCCAAAAGTACTATTGGGCATGGCGGGCATTTTGATTTATATTGATTAAGGCGGGCAATTGGGAACAGCATCAGGCGGGTAATTGGGAACATTTTTAAATACAGTAAATACTTCTTCTGTATCCACTTTAGTGCCGTATGCCGAAAAAATGTATGTTTCCAGAGAAATTACAGGGCTTAGAGATATAAGATCTTAGATCTCTGGGTGACGAGCGCAGTGCAGTGCTAGGTAATGATTTGAACTCTTCATGTTCCAATAGCTGCGTGTCACTGTGCTGTTATGTGTCAGGCATGTTGCTTACCATCAGGCACATGTCCTGATCGTCTCGTCACTCTTTATTTAAAAAAAAAAAAAAAAAAAAAAAAAATGTGTCTATGATTCCTGAAAAAGGGACTATTTTTACGCGATAGAATAAGAAGCATTCTATGATTTCTTTAGCATACCAATTAAAACTCAACTCGAGGGAAAACAGAGAAGACGAAGTCAGAGAAAAAACCAACAAAAAATGTTACGACTAATGAATCAAAAATACATATTATAACTACACAAAAGAAGTTACAAACCAAGGATAAAGGAGAAAGAAATTTGAAGGAGAAAATGAAAGCGAAGAGGAGTTTTACTACACAATGTGGAACGAAAAATATGTCACCACTGACAGAAGATTGGGTCATGTGCACCATTTGTATACTTTTGACGGCGAGACTAGTCACTGTTACAAATAATGTAATATGTGACGATCAAACAATCTTTAATTATCAGGGAGGAGGGATTATTTAATTGTGTCGATTCTAATTACCCCATACCGTTTCCATTTCCCCCGCGGGATGATCTCAATTACCCCATATGGTATCGGGTAAAAAGAAGCGCTATAGTTTTTTTTTAATTTTAATAATATTTTTAGTCAAACGTAAATTTTTGAATTTTCTTTTTGTTATCGATAAGTAGATAGATGGGATGTGCAGATGACATAAATAAATAAAATTTATATACAATACATGCATATATATATATTTATAAATATATATATTATATATATATATATATATATTGTATATAAATAAAACAATTAATGTATCTATATTGTGAAGGTCGAATAGCGGAAATCCAAAACAATGAATTGATAAGTAACACCAAAGTCATGTTACATACTATGCATACTATGGCTACAATTTTGACAAATATAGTTGCTTGACATATTTTTTAAAGGACATTACCGAATGGAAGTCAAAAGAAAAAGTTGAAGTTGACATTGACATTATGACATATTTAATTGTGCCGCCGCTGTGTCTGTTAAAGTTCATCTTTACCTTTCATAAGCCTCAATACAATGGCAAGGACAGCCGTTCAGTGATCGATCATACCTCATTCAAATTGTTTGGCATAATTTCGTACAATTAACACCATAATAAATTCCAGAAGTTCCTGGAAGCCATTCTCTCCGTTCCTCAATAGCTCGAGTATCGAGTGACGAGTCGGAGTGGGTGTTTGTATCATTTACAATACTCTACATCCACCTTAGATAGTGTCTTTACTAAGATGGCGCCACAATCGCATTTTACTTGATACTTGACCTAGATTATACAATAGTCTACTAGTGACAAAGATATAGAATATAAATATTATCACTAATCTTTACTAGAAAATGCTGATTAAAAAAAAAGGCAAAGAAAAAAAAAAACTCATCTGCGAACAACCCAACCCCTGCTCCCGGCGCAAAATGCCCATGATGCTCGCCGCGTTCCCACGCTGAACGGCAATGGCCTTTGAACCAGGAATTGGTCTACTAGTAAGTAGTATAGTTCAACTTTTAAGTCACGTTTCTACTCGCGCACTCCAGACAAATGTACACAACTACTAACGTATACCGTGGATTTGGAAGAAGTGAACCTACTTAGATACGAATTAAATGCGTTTATAAAAAGCTCTAATAATAATTTTTTTTTAACTTACCATAATATTAATTATTACGAGTATCATGACTTCAAAAAGGGGGGAAAAATATTGTAGTGTTTTCGGGTGCCTCAATAACGATTTCGCAAACCCGGACTTATCATTCTTCGTAGTTCCTACTGAACCAGAATAATGTAATGAATGTTATGTGAATAAAGGCTTTTTAACCCCCGACCAAAAAAAGGGGTGTTATAAGTTTGACGTCGATATCTGTCTGTCTGTCTGCCTGTCTGTCTGTGTGTGTGTGTGTCTGTCTGTGGCACCGTTGAGTTCAAACGGATGGGTCGATTTCAATGCGGTTTTTTTTATTTGAAGGTTTATATCTGTGCGGATATTCTGAGCTATGTTTGGTTAATATCAATTCAAGATGGCCGCCTCCACAAAATGGCGGACAAAATCTTTCTTCACAACCTACCTCAATATGGGTATCAAATGAAAGGACTTGACTAGTAAAATACTATGCACTATAACAAATTTCAAATCCAAGATGGCCGACACCTCAAAATGCCGAATTGTATTATTTTTTCACTTCTACCTCAATATGGGTATCAAATGAAAGGGCTTGACTAGTAGAATATTTTACACTATGACAAATTTAAATCTAAGATGGCCGCTACCACAAAATGGCGAAATCTATTTATTTTTTCACAACTTCCTTAATATGGGTATCAAATGAAAGGGGTTGACTAGTAGAACGTTGTACAGATAATCCGAAAGCCGAGGTCATCATCATCATCAGCCGCAAGACGTCCACTGCTGAACATAGGTCTCCCCCTAGATTTCCGAGATCCGAGGTAGTCGGGGGTTCATCAAAATTTTTAATTTTGTACTTATTATTTTTACTAAATTTATAAATTGGTAAAATATTCAATCATAATATGCTTTTTATTGCATAAATTTAGATCAAGTGCTGCTTGTTCGAAAAAATTAACTAAAAGTAAAAGTGACATCCCTAGGGATCAACGCAAGAGTAGGCTAATAGCTCGGCGGGCGGCCTTAGATAACCTACTGTTATGTATTTACTGTGCTCAAGCTAGCCAATTTTGAGGGTTCAACAGAAACGGTAAGTACACTAATCACTAAAACGGTAATTTTAATCTGCAGGTCTACTACGAAGTCCGATAAACGATAGGTCGAAAGACACAATCGGTCGGTTGATGACACAAAAAACTGTCAAATCAGTGTCGGTCGGGATGAACGAAACGCCCGATCAGATCAACCGACCGATTGTGTTTCGTGGTATAAAACGTCCGTAACTTCGGCCGATATATCGTTTATCGGACTTCGTCGTAGACCTGCTGAATCGTTTATGTTACGATTTGCTCCCAGTAGGTACCTACCTACACTGATAGGCATTCGTGTGATAATCGTGTGATAGGCATTCGTGTCAGATACGCAATGCCGACAAATTGGATTGTGTCTCCCACTCCCTTACCAAATCTAGCTAGCTGACTTACGTTATGGGTCCTGAAGTATACAACAGACTACCAGATGCGGTGATAGCAGCACCCAGCTTGAGCAGCTTCAAGAGTAAGCTAAAACGCTGGCTTATCGAGCAAACGTTTTACAGTTATGAAGAGTTTTTAGAGACCGACGGTAAAATAATAATTAAATAATTGAAAAGAATTGGTACTATTTTATTTCTCATTTGACATTATTGTATTACGATATTTTTATTTTTTTTTATTATGACATTGTCTGCTCAATTTTAAATTTGATTAATATTTATTATGACATTGTCTAATTATTACTATTTTATTGTACAATATTTATATTCCGTATAATTACTGTTATACAAATTATTATGCCTGACTTGTAAATGTATATTTATCAATAAAAAACATTGACTTTGACTTTACACTTAAGGAATATTTGATTTATTTGACAGTTTGTACCTACCAACAGAATTGTTATAAAAATGTATATTGTACGTATTGCTTAACATTTTGGAATAACAGAGTCCTACTATTTTTTATTTATATTATTATTTATTTATAAAATTACAATGAATTTGTACATGCAATCGGCACTTTTAAACCTCGCAGAGGTTTGTGTTAGTGCTAACATTCTCGAGAATTCATAAAATACAATTACAGAAAATACAAAATTATAACTCAAAAACGATGTAATATATATGTCGGCGGACATAGTCTCGCCATCATCATTATTAATCGCATCCTTCTGCTGTGGGCGTAGCGGCGGGCAGTTTTGGGTGAAAAATTGCTTACACAATCGAATTTATGAAGCACGTGTAACAATGTTGGTTTTATAGCGAAGTACGTATCGTAGAACGCGCGATGGTTCAGTGCCGACCGCACGCGTCGAAAGCCAAGAGAGAACTGACTCAAACAATCCGTCCATTCGACAGCGTGCGAGCTACTATCTCCATCGAGCGCCACCAGGTGGCACTAGCGTTCCAGGCACTACTAGAATGCAACACTATTGAGATTTGATTGCGACTCGATTATGATTCGATTACGACATATTTTTAATATAATTTAATATTTAATATATTTAATCCATCCAAAACTACATTTTTTAATCCCCGACCAAAAAAGGGGTGTTATAAGTTTGACGTCGATGTCTGTCTGTCTGTCTGTCTGTGTGTGTGTCTGTCTGTGGCACCGTAGAGCTCAAACGGATGGGCCGATTTAGATGCGGTTTTTTTAATTTGAAAGTTAATACCCGTGCGGATGTTCTTAGCTATGTTTGGTTAATATAAATTCAAGATGGCGGCCGCCACAAAATGGCGGACAAAATATTTCTTCACAACCTACCTCAATATGGGTATCAAATGAAAGGACTTGACTAGTAGAATACTACACATTATAAAAAAAAAACAAATCCAAGATGGCCGCCACCACAAAATGGCGAATTATATTATTTTTTTCACTACTACCTCAATATGGGTATCAAACGAAAGGGCTTGACTAGTAAAATAAATTGCATTATGACAAATTTCAAATCCAAGATGGCCGCTTCCACAAAATGGCGAAATACATTTCTTTTTTCACAACTCCCTTAATATGGGTATCAAATGAAAGGGCTTGACTAGTAGAATGTTGTACGGATAACAAATCTGAGGTAGTCGGGGGTTAGTCAAAATTTTTAATTTTGTTCTTGTAAGACCACACGATACTCTATCCATTATAACGAAAATCACACAGGAAGTCTGCTGCAAAAAAAATAATGAAACGTGCAACCTGCCATAAAAAATAAAATTTTGCCGATTACCGAAAAAACCGGTAAAAAGTTTTTGCTTCACGTATATATATATGTACACATATTTGACGCAATGCAAATTAGCTACATATAACATTTACGGTGCTTAGTACATTTTTTAGTTCAACAATTTAGCCAACTGTCTAAGTAACTAAGTAACTCTAGAAACTCTACTAAAGTCTAAGTAACTATCGGTCAGTCTGAGCGGCTTCGGTTTCTCGGGAACGACATACGCTCTTATCGCAGAGACACTCGCGCAATATACGTAACGCTGACAAGCTGGACAGTATACCTCGCTCTCTCGCGAGATCGGAAAAAGTGACTCACATTATGGGACCGGAAGTTTATAACACTCTTCCTAAAATAGTTAAATCAGCACCGAGTTCGGGTAGCTTCAAAACCCGATTAAAAAGCTGGCTTATCGATCAAACTTTTTATAGTTACAGCGAGGTTTTATATAATGATGGCAAACTCACAATAAAATTGCAAAAAAATGAAATTGTTCATTACAACAATGTAACAAGTACATATATTTTATTTTTTGACACTTATTTGTACGATACCTATTATCGTACAATGTAATGTAACTTTAAAAATGTATACTCTTTGTATACTCTTATTTTTTTTTTATAAAATTGACGTGTAAATTGTACATTTATCAATAAAGAACTTTGATTTTGGTTTTTCGGAGTTGTAGAATAATATTGAATTTTTATTCAACACGTTTTATGTTGTTGTAAAAACAAATGATAGTTTCAAAAGAGACTTTCCACCGTATATTCCGAGAGCGGGTAGCTACAATTGGGTAGATATTTGAGGCTAGCTCCATTGAGATAATATTACTACGTAGTAATAATTTCTCAAAGGCTAACTCAAAACTTGTCAACATCTCCTAGTTCTCTCTATTATGAGTACGTGTGTACCTGGTAGTACACCTGGCTGGTAAGCAGCGGGGCAAAAATGTACCCCTCAATTTAGATTATTATTTAAATTGCCAGCCTATCGGTTTTTTTATAGGATACACTTTGGAGAGTGTGCGACTGATTTGCATGATCTGATACCACCTTGCCCTTTTTTCTATCGGAATGCTCGTAGCTCGAAAAAACGACATCGTTTCATGGTTGATGTTCCTAAGACACGAACGAAGAGATTTGACTCTACTTTTGTGATAAGAACGTCTAGGCTGTGGAATGCGTTGCCTGAGTGGGTTTTCCCCGATGGTTACAATCTTTGTGTCTTCAAATCGAGAGTGAATCGGTTTCTTCTAGGTAAACACGCTCCATCGTAGACCGCATCGTCGCTTAACATCAGGCGAGATGGCGGTCAAGAGTAAACCTATAAAAGTTAAAAAAAAGAAAAAAAGATCATTAGATCACATGGCAGGTTGATAGTTATTTTTATACCTTTTATTTTTTACTGTGGGCATAGCCTTTATTAACAAAACTTAAATACAATGAGAACTACACTACACTGCAACCCTACCTAACTAACTACTTACACTAAGCACACCTGAATTGGTAGATAGTCCCTCCAAAATGATCTCTCATTTTGAGAACCACCGAACCAGAACCAGATAAAGTGGCAGAATATTTTATTCCCGTGGCATTTATGTTTGTAGGTATGTTATTTAGCAGGAAAATTAACGTCTGTTATAATGTAATACCTACGTATTAAAAGAACCACTACCACCACCATTTGGTAAGTAATTTGAGACTATTGATTTGTTTACTTCAGTCATCAAAATATCTTAAAACTTTTTAAGCTATTGCATAGCTTTTATCGCGGGCCTGGGGACCGAATTTTAGTGATCGTGCATCTCTTTCTTATGTTCACAAGAAAGAGGGCTGGAAGACCGTAACGCCGTCCTCCCCACTCGGTCATTCGACTTTGAATCTTATTTGTATTAGCTTTACAGACTAAATGCTCTTAGCAGTGTTGCCAACTTAACGGATTTCCGTGATATTTTTTATGGTAAACAAATGTCACTCTGCAAAATATAAGCAATTCCGAAAAATTGTTAACATCCCTATTGCTTATGTTGATAAAAATGTATGCAACATGCAATAGCTCTACCGCGGCAGTCTCCGAGTGCCACACTTATTTATTTTTTTAAGTTTTAAGGGCCGCATTAAAAACTTCTTAATGGTATAGATTAGATATATGTATGTGTGTATTGAACTTTATTGTTTGTAGACTGGAATAGAATAAAATATCACCGAGTAAGGCCTCTATGCCGTACCTACCTACGAAAGTTTTATCAGAACTAAGTTAATTGAATAATTAATCAAAAATGAGTTTCGAGAAAAACAAATACTCCTCGCGCGTAATTTCATGGAGCCAAGTTGAAGCAGTAAATGAGTTTGCCAGTAAGAAGAGTCCCTTATTCTTACTTTCTGTGTTATATGCACTTGTTTACCCTGTCTTGTAATATTCTATGTTTCTTTTTTCCGCCCTAAGGTTGCCTGGAAGATATCGCTCTCAGCGATAAGGCCGATAGTTACCATAGGTGTAACAGACAGTCCTCTATGCAGAGGATGCATGGAGGAAGAAGAAACGCCACAGCATGTATTTATGGAATGCGGTAGTGTGGCGAATCAACGGGCAGAATTCCTCCAATCTCCGTCGTCTGTTCCGGATGCCTGTCGCAACCTTGATAGGATGCTCGCCTTCTGGGACGGCCTAGGCTGGTTGGAGTAGGAAAGGGAAGTATGAGTCACGCACAATGGCCCAACTAAAGGCTAGGCTAGGCAAGGCTAGGTGCGGAAAAGGCCGCGCCAAACTAACTAACTAACTAAGGCCGATTGTCGCAATAAAACGTTTCAACTTGTAAATTATTTTTATTTGGTGTGTTCAATAAAGTTTATCTGTATCTAGCCCTTAAGATTTACGTTCTCTCTTCTCAAATATTGTGTAAACTGTGTAGTGTGTATTTAGCACAAGGATATAATATTTCCCTGCGACTACGTCCGCGTAGACTTTAGAAAATAATTAGATACTTTTTATTGTACGCACCAAGAGCAAAAAACATTTTTTTTTTTAAATAAAGAGTGACGAGACGATCAGGACATGTGCCTGATGGTAAGCAACATGCCTGACACATAACAGCACAGTGACACACAGCTATTGGAACATGAAGAGTCCAAATCATTACGTAGCACTGTACTGCGCTCGTCACCCAGAGATCTAAGATCTTATATCTCTAAGCCCTGTAATTTCTCTGGAAACATTGACCTTCAAACGGGAACACAGTAATGTTTGCACATTACTGCTTGGCGGTAGAATAACTGGCAAAGGTGTGGTACTTCCCCAAGCGGACTCTGCCAAGAGTCCTACCACTACTAAAACAGGATAAAATAAAACAGGATAAATTAAACAGGAGAAAATAAAACAATAAAAACTGGTGTTACACGGTTGCCTGGAAGAGATGGCTCTGAGGGCCGCTAATTAAATAAATATGTAAAAATCTTGAAATATGAAAGTTTCTTTTGTAATTTTTTTTGTATGTGGCGTTTAATAATAAAGAGTTTTTTTTATTTTACATTCGGCGGCTTTATCGTTAAAACAATCTCTTCCATGCATGCAACCTTAGGATGGAAATAGTATATACTTAAGATATGTTAAAAAACGGCGAGTGTTTCAGAACATACTTGAGACATTGCAGTTACATTGTCTGATAATCGAGTTTCTCCAAAAAACAAAGACTGACCTCATTTTGAAATAAAAGTCATATATTCAACCACATTTCATAAAAAATCATTGTCAATGGTATTTATTCTATTTGTTAGGATTATTACATTATTTACCTTTTCCTAATAACCAAAAGTTTGAAGGAAGACGTTGCTATTATCGATAAGATCGCCTTTTGTGCCCAAAATGTTTTAATCTTAAGTTTAATCACTGTTTTTTGTTTTGTGGTATAATAAAGTATTTTTGTATTATAATCAATCAATCGTCTAAACAAATGAAAGCAAACGTTAGTTAGTTAGTTCATATTTCTAAAACAGCCCACCCACCGATTTTTATAAAATTTATATAAGAGACCACCTATAGGTATAGTACACATTGATAACATAAAATTGCTACTGGTCTGTAAATTACATACAATTTAAATGAAAAAGTTAAACAATAATTATTATAAATCGATCATTAAAAGCAATCTCTTCCAGGCAATTTTAGGGTAAAACATAATGTAAAGACAAGCCAGTAGGTACATACCACGGGTGCCACATAAAACGCATACTTTTTTTCCTAATTAACTTTGTCATAATGAATGTAGCATAATATAATAATAATATAGTGTCATAATGTAACTTTTGCATAATCGTTTTTTGTGTTTTATCATATTGTGTTTTAGCATAACAGTCTATTGTACTACATTCAATTCGATTATCGACGAGACGCATGATAGTTTTAAGGCATTTTTATTTATTTGTTGTGTTTTTTTATTTATATAGAGCCAGGTTACATAGGACCCAGATCCGGCTCGGAGCACCCCGATTCCACCTAGTCTTGTCGCTACTACCCCTAGTGTCTTTATAAAAAATGCGGGAGCTAGAAGGTCAAGGGAAGCCCTGAGTGGAGCGAACCATGCGAGGCCAAGCGTTAAAATGTCTCTAAGTTACATGGTAATAGTAGTAAAAATTATCCGAAAACAGTTAGGTGTTATGGTAAATTATCATTTGTCCTAAAACGTTATGCCTACTTAAATTAGTACAAAAAATGTTATGCTACCACGTAACATATAAACGCATTTATACTCGTAATAAATATACAATGTAATTAAAATGTAATAAAAATGTATTGTGATTATTAATTATTCTTAACATGAAAACACAGTTTAACTTATCTATTTTAGTAGATTCCTTACTGTTGTACATAGAGTACTCATTGTGGCCACGATTTGAAATTCATTCCGATTGTTTAGGCGAAGGGCTCCTTGTATGTCTTCGCCAGGCCTGCCCTTTTCGCTAATTAAACATAATTAACTCAATTAATATAATATGACCCTAGCAGGACTTCCTTTTCTCTCCGATATCTGTATGTTTGCTTTGAAACGAATTTTAAATTACTTGTGTCTTTAAATACAAAGTTAACAACTTCTTCCTAGATAAACAACTACATCATAACTAGCGTCCTTGCTTAATATTCCGAGACCTGGTAGAAAATGGTAGGTATTTTATGGAAAGTATATTATATACTAACACGCAGTTGCCGCCTGGTTGCACTTTAGCGGGGCAAAATGAATCCAAACATTAAAAAAAAACACTAAATATGTGTGAGCTAGTGTGCAATTTTTATATGTTGTAGTTAATTTAATGTGTAAAAAATAAAATAAAAAATGTCTGACGATTTAGTCAGAGTTTTAACATGGTCAAGCGCGTATAAAAATGTTTTACAAAAATATTAAATAGGTAATTTGAAATTTTAATTGGGTGTTATTTATAATACAAAATAGGGATTCTCAAAAAGACAATCATTTTGGTGGGGCTTTCTGCTTGCCAGGTGATCTATATTTCGAGAGATTCATTATGCTCCGCTACTCACTAGCCAGGACTACCCCTCTGCGTGGGATAAAATGATGACGGATAAAATGATGACGGATAAAATGATGACGGATAAAATGATGACGGATAAAATGATGAACGACTATATATGACAAGTTTTCAATTTGCCTCAAAGACGTATCCAAAATTTGCTACCAACTACCAACTCTCATAATGAATATAACATGCCAATTATTGAATAAAAATAACAAAAGCAGTAATAAAGCGAGTGTGTTTTATCGAGACTTCAAAGTCTTCCTCATCGCCACATTGATAGCTTATCGGTTATTTATCGAATATACTTTGGAGAGTGTAATTGGGTGACGAGCGCAATGCAGTGCTAGGTAATGGTTTGGACACTTCGTATTCCAATAGCTGCGTGTCACTGTGGTGTTATGTGGCAGGCATGTTGCTTACCATCAGGCACATGTCTTGCTCGTCTCATCACTCTTTATTAAAAAAAAAAAAAGATTTTTTGACTGAGAATGAGGGTTCGATATCCCCGTGATTATAAACCTTAGTGTATCTGGCAAGTAGTAGTTAGAAACCGTAGTGTCATCTTTCGAGGACATGCCTCATCCATAAACTGGACGCACTGGGCCACCGTGGTGGATTATGGCTTTGATTCTTTCCTTGTGAGAGAAGTCTCCGAGTCCCAGCAGTGGAAACATTTAGTGGGCTGTTCATGTTTATGAATAAAAAACTAATAATTGAAATTGTTTCAAAAGAAACTTACTCATGGGATAGAAATAAAAAATTTGGTTTTAATAGAAATCCCGACAAGAACAATTTCTGTAGAGTAAACTCGAGTAAAGAAATAGTTACCTCAATATGCTCGGTTTTTTGGAATCACCTCATTATTTACGTATGTAAATCCAGTTTCGGTTTGGTATTAACATGTAAGGACAGTCGGCTGCAGTATTTGAGGGATTGTTTTGAGGGATGGAATGAGGTTTTTGAATTATAATCTACTTCCGTAATAACGTTTAGACTGTGGATTGTGTTGCCTGAGTGGGGGTTGCAGGATTTTAGTATTGGTATCAGAGTAAAAGATTCTAAAATGAGGATTACAATCTTTTGTACAAGAATAACAAAAAAAATATTCACGTTATTTCCAATATAGGTATACATATATTAACTCCTAACTACTTACACAAAACACATTATTACAACTAACATTTACTTTCTAGCTATACATACGTAGTATATCTTATGAAATTTCGTCGAAATATCTGAATTTTTTTTTAAGAAAATAAATAAAGGTTCTGCACATTAAAAAAAATCCGTCGCTAAGGTATTGTTCTAACTGTACGGAGCGACATCAGAATTTGTCGATTGACTCGAGTAGCGCCGTGTTCCCGGGGATAATCTTTATGGGAGCGGAGGAACCGCGTGTTGCTTTAGGCCTTCCCTTTTTGCAATTTCCACAGCCCTAATTTTTGACGTGACAACGTCTAATAAATCGACGAACACCGGCTGCATGCACGAAAAAGTGTCCCGGTATAACCCGTTACGCTCGTTGTCCCGTTACGCTCATTGTGCTCTTGTGCCGTTTCTATTAATGTTTTCTAATGACGTTGTCATGATAAACTACCGTTCGTGAACCAATCAACTTTACAGACAACTATTTTTTTTTAAAGTAGCTATAGAGTCTACGGAACGAGCAGGTCGTGGTGGTAAACGACATGCGTACCCATAACAACAGTTACACAACTATTATACTTTTAGATTTATTGACACACCAAATTTTGCAACTCCACAGAAGCCGGAGCTTTGTCATTTGGGTGTATTTTTTCCATATGTCATGGATTGGGAGAAGAAAAGGAACATAGTGGGAGTAGGGTACATTTTCAACCTAATTTTAGTGCTAATTCTAATCTTAAGTCACCTCCTTCGGGTTAGAACATCCACCACGGCCGCATTTCTGTCCCTGATGGCCATCTGTAAGTTGAACTCTCGGATGGTCTCCGGTGGAGCAGCCAACGCTCGCCGTACGAACCGAGCGATGGCGTCGTCAGTGTCGTCAGCGTAGTATGTGAAGTTCATTAGTAACACTTAGTAAAAATAGTTAACAACTGTGTTAGCTGATTTGAGTGGGACTCTTTAGTAGTGATCGAACTCTTTGCGAAGTATCCTTTTTCAGTTATTCTACCGCTAAGCAGTAATGTGCAGACATCGTCGTATTCCGGATAAGTGGAAGAAAGAAAGAAGTATGTTTTTCGCGCGTATCTTGTATGTTTGTAATATCTTCCAAACGCCTTCTTTTTGCAGTCGGGTTTTTTAAATTAAAGTTTATTTATTAATCATTTAAAATCATTTAGCGTATTAAATTTTGTTTTTTAAAAAGCAACTCCTACCCCGGTCCTGAACATTTTCGGATAAAGACATACATAGTTAGGCTTTTTGATTGCGTATCCGGCCAAAATAAACGGTGTCCGGCTTGCCCGGCTTTTGTTAGGCCTTTACAATTTGAGCGAACGCCGAGCGCAGGCGAGTTGACTGCCATTCGCTTCTACAGTCCGCAGTCGTTCCATTTTAACCGACTTCAAAATGGAGGAGTTTCTCAATTCGGTTGAGTGTTTTATTTGTGTGTAAGTAATCGATAGCTCCGCTAATTGTGAAGCAATTTTGGTGATTTGTTTTTTGTTTGGTAGAGCATATTTGAGAAGTAGTCCTACGAGGATATACATTTGATCGACATCCATTTAGCGGTTTTTGAAACATTGACAAAAAAACAAAATTTGCTTACATTTATCTGGACGATGTAGAGATAGCTGCTTTTGAAATTTACTACAGACTAGAGTGTCTGAGTTTAATTTTAAATTGAAGTAGGTTTTAGTTTTTTTGGAGAATACAATTTACTTGTACCACTGTATAATAAATAACACAAAATCCTCAGTAATATAATAGTGTACTCGGCCTTTTTACGCAATTATCCAGCCAAAATGGCTGGTATTTCCGGCTACTATATTTGGCTACCTGGCAACCCTAGGCCGAATGCACCCGAATCTCAGGTCCATGATGTATGAGGCACTCGCTTTCACGTGACACGTCTTTTCTTTTCCCGGGGAAAGGCTGCGCTGAGGCACACTTGGGGAAATTAGATAGTAAGTATTTCCTCCCACGGGAGATGCGGGGTTTTTAAGTTCAAGGTTGAAGTTGATTCACGGAGATTTGAGGCCCTTGAGATTTCACCACTAATGTAAAACAATAGATTTGCGTACAGTGGGTATATTATACCCACTGTGTCGCTGTACGCAAATCCTATGCCTATCCTAATCTATACTAATATTATAAAGCTGAAGAGTTTGTTTGTTTGAACGCTAGGATCCCGGGAACTACTAATTCAAATTGATAATATTATTAATGCCATGCATCTTTGTTGCTCAATCACGTCGTAACATATGGAAGAATCAAGTTGAAATTTGAAACACAGAACATAATTCTCTGGATGAACTAATAGACTACTATTTATTCCGGAAAAATCCTGGAACGGGAACTACGCGGGTGAAACCGCGGGGAAACAAGTGTTACATTCCACTTATTCTACTAATATTGTAAATGTCGATGTTTGGAGATTTATTGCTCAATCACGTCGAACATGTGGAGTATGGGTGGATCAGATTGAAAATTGGAACACAGTTAGATTATAGCCTATAAGGATACATAGGATACTATTTATCCCAGGAAAATAATAGGAACGAACTACAACGGTAAAACCGTGAAGCGCTGGTAGTACAAAGATTTGCTTTTATATCTTTTATAGTAATCAACGATAAATGAGATTAACTTCTTACTTTAATACTCTTTTGCTAAATATTATTGATACTTGAAAAAATACTCACGATGGATCAACGAATATCTACTTTCCCTAGGACACAGTCAAACCGAAAATATAATACGAGCATATTATTAACTAACAGCAAGTTATTAACAAATAATTAGTAATATCGCACGCATGGCTTGGATAAACAAGTCCCTACATTAACACACAAGAACACACCTCATTCCCACACTTAGTCATAAACGTTTAGGTTTCATTCTCCTAAATCACACACAAATGCACTCTTTCTCTCAACAGACACGAAAACACCTACATTCACACATATATACATTTTTTTTAAATCTTACTTACACGCTTATTGACATTTTTACGTCCATGCACACTCTTTTCGACATACTCACACTCTTCCTCTGCTTCTTTTAACTCTTACAAAGCACTCTTGAAGAGAACTAGCTCCCACAAACACAGGGAATTCTACTGTGGGGGCTAGGACTTCCTGAATTCATTATTGTAACTGCATTTTTGTTATTGTTAGAGTATTTTTAAGTATCGCATTTATAATCATGTCACATGTTGTTGGACACTGAATAAATTATTATTATTATTATTGCAGATGGGATTAGCTTCGAGAGGAAATCAGTGTATTCTAAGATAACATTTTTTTAAGACAACTCGGAGTTCTAACTTCTAACTTACTTCGGAGAGTGTGCAACTGATTTGTATGATCTAATACCACTTTGTCCTTTTTTCTATCGGACTTCTCGTAGCTTCTCGAAGCGGCATCGTTTCATGATTGATGTTCCAAAGACACGGACGAAGAGTTTTGAATCTACTTTAGTGATAAGAACGTCTAGGATGTGGAATGAATTGCCTGAGTGGGTTTTTACTGCTAGTTATAATCTTGGTGTCTTCAAATCGAGAATGATGGTTTCTTCTAGTTAAACACGCCCCATTAAGTTTAAACCTATAATAGTAAAAAATAAATAACTTCAAACATGACCTTGAAAAAACAACATAATATTTCTTTGTATGGGCAATGGGATATAAATATGCAGCCGCCCCATTACGTAGGTATTCTTAAACACATTTTATAAAAACACCACGCTTTGCTATATCATTATAATAGAACGTTGATATGACGTAAGTGTAATTAAAGAGCACAACTCTTAGGTATTTACCTATATACAAAGTACGTGGGAACGTTTGTATGAAAATTACTACACTGAGAGAGTAACGACCTTTTTTTTTTTACCTTTATAGGTTTACACTTGACCGCCATCTCGTCTGATGTTAAACGATGATGCGGTCTACGATGGAGCGTGTTTAAAAAAAGCGGGAAAAACCCTCTCAGGCAACGTATTCCACAGCCTAGACGTTCTTATCACGAAAGTAGAGTCCAATATCTTCGTTCGTGTCTTTGGAACATCAACCATGAAACGATGTCGCTTTATCGAGCTACGAGCATTCCGATAGAAAAAAGGGCAAGGTGGTATTTTCCGCACGGTTCTTTTGTGTCAATCGTAAGCAGATGATGTGCATACTTTTAATGGAAACGGAGTGATGTGCCGCGACAAAAATTGTAGTATTGGCAGATTCCGCCTGGGGAAGTACCACACCTTTGCCAGTTATTCTACCGCCAAGCAGTAATGGGCAAACATTACTGTGTTCCGGTTTGAAGGGCAATGTTTCCAGAGAAATTACAGGGTTTAGAGATATAACATCTTGATCTCTGGGTGACGACCGCAGTGCAGTGCTAGGTAATGATTTGGACTCTTCATGTTCCAATAGCTGCGTGTCACTGTGCTGTTATGTGGCAGGCATGTTGCTTACCATGAGACACATGTCTAGCTCGTCTCGTCACTTTTTATTAAAAAAAAATGACACTTCCACAAGAGCGACAAAGCAAGAAAGATTGCTACCCGTGCTTTCGGTGTAAAGCGTTTGTGCCAACTCTATACGTAGTATATGTAAACTCTTTGAGTGAAAGAAATAACAGCTCGAATTAAAGTTTCCTAGGGGTGGTATAGACGGGAGAACGGCGCCGGCGCCTGTCAGACCTACGGATCGGTACGGTGTCAAATCTCATGCAGATCATTGTTTTTTTCGAAGTAATTTGTGTAATGTCGCCAACTTTAAAACCGTAAAGGTAAAACATCCTGACGATCCAACATGTACCTAGAATCTTTCGAAGTCATCATCCACCAACCCGTACTGGGCCAGCGTGGTGGATTATGGCTTTGACTTTTTGCTTGCGAGAGAAGGCCCAGAGGCCCAGCGTAGTATAGTTTTCATGTTATGTAGTTTTCTTTGTAATTTTGTTTTGTTAGTAAAAGCTCTACCCGTTTAAATAAGATTTCATGAAAGCTGCAGGATAAAGCTAGTTTTAAAATAAACGCTTCATTAGAAGGGTCACATACCCTCTCCGACCAGAGGTTACTATTTAAAATAATGACACAGTTTAACTTTAGCCTATAAATTGCGCCCAAAATATAAAAGTTAATGATAATTTGCTTAAGCGTAATTATTTGGGGGATAATTGTTAGCTTTGCGTAGGAAAGTAGGCTCTTTGTAAAGTAGGTTGACCTTGGGAGGTCATTTTCATTTGAACTTAATTTTGTTTGGTATGATCACAGGTCAGCAACCTGTAATTACAGATAGGTTCACCAACAAAGATTTACCTTTTCCTCATCCCGCTTTTTTATCGCCTAACTAAACCGGCTTTGGTGTTGCCATTGTTGTCTCTATCATTCCAAGGAAAAAGAAAAGAAAGAGCAATATCAAAGCCTAGTTAGAAGGGAGACCCTTCGGAGTGGGATTTGTTTTTGAATGAGAGTAATTTCAGTCACTGTTTAATAAATATGTGTATAAGCTGTCCACTAAAATTCTTCCACTGCCGGGACTCGTGGCCTTCTCTCGTAAGAAGAGAGTCATAGTCATAATGCATCAATTGACTATTAATTTCTTTTTTGTTCTAAACTTGAAATCACAGATTTCTAAAACAAAAGGCAGATGGAACGTGCGGAACACAGATCCTAAGGTCCAGAAACCAAATATCAAACGCCAAAGCAAATACAAACTCCAGTCAGTACGAAACGGACTTCCGTCTCGTACGGGAGTCCCGTGTGACTTTAAGTTTTGTTTAAGATTATGCCGTCTTGTCTTCAAACATTGCAAACATTGTTCCCAAAAATAAGAATAGGAAAGAGGAATATCATTTCATAGGAAAGTTTGAATATTTTTACTGCTATTTATATAATTTAGGCGATTTCATTTCGATTGATGAATAGAAACACAACACCTCAACGAAAATTGGTTATTGTTGCTTTACCTACTAAATTGAAATTATTTTCCCTAAAGTTAAGGTAAAATATAGATTATGATTTTTTTGAAGATACTCGTAGACCAAATTATTTATGTAGATTGTATTATTCTATTTTAAACCCTATTTTTATAATCGTAATTTTTTAATTTAACGTGAATAGATGCCTAGCCCAAATCCACGTCATTACTAGTGTTTATAAAAATACTAAGTGTTGATGAAAACTATAGTTATGAAGCAAGTTTTTAATACTTGTAAGTAGGTATAGTGGAGCTTAAAAAAGTAGGCGAGTTCTTTAGAGAGATCTAATCGTTTTAATTAACCTCATGTTATCGGGTCGAGTCAGTAGTGACATTCTGACATTGTCGAATTTTATACGGTGCTAATTTGTGCGTACATAAATATGTACTTACCTAAAAAAGATGTTGGGATCAGGCCAATCGCTGTTGGCACCACAATACTGGCCTTACTGCCAAGGTGGGTCGTAGGTATAAAACGTTGCTCTTTCGAGCTCCCTGTTCCAACAAACTTGATTTTGGTTCTCTGGGTGGACGTGAGGCTGCTATTCATTCTGTCCCGACTTTCTTTGTCCAACATTAGGGAGAGGGCTGTTAAAGGTGGACGTCCAAAATGCCTTTAATTTGGTTGATCGTGGAGCCCCGTCGTCCGAAGTGAAGAATACAATTCTTGACCTCTACAATTTTCTTTGGCAATGTTATGGCGGACCCACAAAATTATCAAAACAATCCTATGCTATCTTCCGTTGGCTATCAACTTGGTGAACTTTCGGCCATGCGAACTTCGCCCTGACCATTCGCTCTATCATTTAACGTCTCCAGTCTAATTTAAACGTTTGATACTTGGACGTTTGCGACACGCGTCAAGACAAAGATTGAATAGTAAAAAAATTGCATGATCTGGCCCCCCAACATCAAATCATTTGACAAAAATTCTCCACACCTCCTGTGTTCACTGATATTAAATGAGTAGTTGCCACCTTTTGTCAAGCATAATATTCAAAATGTCATAAGAATCTTCGATAGAATACTCAAAATAAACACACACATGACTTTTACTATTATTCGCCGTTGTCTTTTTATTACGAATGTTCTGTACGAATATTCGGATTTTTAGTTGCATGCAAAATAATAAATGCAAAAAACAAGAAATCCTTGCATAATATATAATCGGCGCAATAATAAATTATTTTAACATTATAAATTATGTGTTTATTATACGCGAAAATTTCCGAAGCTAAGACAACAATAGTGGGATTTTTTTCTTAAGACTGGGAACATTACACGCACACCAACGTGAGTAATTTGACAACGTCGGTGAGAGCTGTCACGCATATATCAATAATTACTGGCCTCACAGTGTCGTTCACGAAGGTTTCATCTGTAAAGAAATCTGTGCTTGAAATGTGGACAGTTGTTTATTTCAAAACATTTATAAACTGCTTTATCTATTTATAGTACTAATTAATAACTCTTTTGGAGTATGTTAGTGTTAAGTTAGGAACTGTTGGCCTAATTTTCTTTAGGTATTATTTCTATTTTATCGATCCACCTAGTTATAACATAAATAGTTTCAAGCCATACACAGTTTTTGGAATGTTGTATGTTTCTATATACCTAGTATTAGTTATACTTGTAATTTGTATTTATTATATTCTGTTGTATGAGCTCACTGAGTTTTTTAACTTTTACAGGTTTACCAACAGGTTACTTACCTAGAAGAAACATCGAGTAAATCTACTTAACTGGTCTAATGTGGGTTTCTAAGAGCATTCGGATTTCTTCACGATGTTTTCATTCACCGATAAAGAATCCGCCTGGGGAAGTACCACACCTTTGCCAGTTATTCTACCGCCAAGCAGTAATGTGCAAACATTACTGTGTTCCGGTTTGAAGGGCAACGTTTCCAGAGAAATTACAGGGCTTAGAGATCTCTTAGATCTCAGGGTGACGAGTGTAGTGCAGTGCTAGGTAATAATTTGGACTCTTCATGTTCCAATAGCTGTGTGCCACTGTACTGTTATGTGGCAGGCATGTTGCTTGCCATCAGGTACATGTTCTGTACGTTTCGCCATTCTTTATTTAAAAAAAGGCAGTGGTGTTCGGAAGGTTGTAGGTACATCTGTACCTGAAAAACTTTTCAGAAGTACAGTCGGGACTCGAACCGACGACCTACGCTTGTAAATATAACCTTCCACTACGCCATCACGGCGTACATTTCGGCTTCCAGTGCATACATAAAGTTTTTGTTACAAATGAATTTGTAATTTGGGGGAATGCTGTAAATGTCATTTAACTGTTTTGTTATTGTAACTATGACAAAACCAGCCAATTATTAAAAAAAAAACGCTGATTATAATAATAGTCGATTGAATTACTTACTAAAAGTGAGTCAAATTTAACTTGCAAGATTTGATTACAGATCGGTGAATCTAGATAAAAGCTTGTAACAAGGTCGTCTCGATAAAGTCCTGACGCTTAATAAATTACCGTACCACATAACAAGACTGGGCGTTAATGAAATTAGGAATAAAATAAAACACTTGGTTGTGCGCAATTCGTTTCATAAACTTAGCGGATTTATCTTACTCGTATCAGGCTTTATTTAACTACTTGATTGTGTTTTTAGCAAAAACCAACAGCGGTCACGGGTCACTATAATTATTGTTTGACTGCCCTTTGCTGTTACAAATCTTGCAGGCACTTCTTTTTTTGTAGCGGTTGGTTGCAGAGTCAGCCTGTGGAGGTAGCACACATTTGCCAGTAATGTGCGATCATCACTGTGTGTTCTGTTGAGAGATAGAGCATCATGAGTGATTTAAACTCTTTATATTCTAATAGCTAGTAATTCTAGTAGACTTGTATTCTGTAGTGGTAGGACTCTTAGCAGAGTCCGCCTGGGGAAGTACCACACCTTTGCCAGTTATTCTACCGCCAAGCATTAATGTGCAAACATTACTGTGTTCCGGTTTGAAGGGCAATGTTTCCAGAGAAATTACAGGGCTTAGAAATATAATATCTTAAATCTCTGGGTGACGAGCGCAGTGCAGTGCTAGGTAATTATTTGGACTCTTCATGTTCCAATAGCTGCGTGTCACTGTGTTGTTTGTGGCTGGCATTTTGCTTACCATCAGGCACATGTCCAGCTCGTCTTGTCATTCTAAATTATAAAAAAAAAAGACTACAGGCCCGTGAACAAAATTTATGGGTCATGTGATACAGCAAGAGACCTATGTAGGATGATAGAAGGGTGTAAAATAATAGGATTCAGGATTCAATACCTGTTTTAAGGGCGTGTGGGCCGTAATTTTGATTTTTTAAAACAACTTTGGAGAGTGTGCGACTGATTTGCATGATCTGATACCACCTTGCCCTTTTTTCTATCGGAATGCTCGTAGCTCGAAAAAGCGACATCGTTTCATGGTTGAAGTTCCAAAGACACGAACGAAGAGATTTGACTCTACTTTTGTGATAAGAACGTCTAGGCTGTGGAATACGTTGCCTGAGTGGGTTTTCCCCGATGGTTACAATCTTTGTGTCTTCAAATCGAGAGTGAATCGGTTTCTTCTAGGTAAACACGCTCCATCGTAGACCGCATCGTCGCTTAACATCAGGCGAGATGGCGGTCAAGTGTAAACCTATAAAAGTTAAAAAAAAAAAAAAAAAAAAAAAACTTTAAGACCTTTAAAATAGTGTATTAAGCTCTGAAAAAAATATATGTAATAGTTAAGGATCTAATCTAGTGTAATTCGCAGTCAGTAACACGATTTAATGAATTTTACTTGATAGAAAAAAATTCCCAAAGTTACCCCTTTTCAAAAAGTTATTTCAAGTTTATGACTAAACTAATGAATTTTTTTACTAAATTTTTGTACTCAACGAAAGCCACTAAAAAGTTATAGATGCATTCGCAGAGTTTGACTTGATAAAAGTATCAGTTATTCACTATGTTTTAATATCTACCATATATATAGCGCGCCGTTCGGCAAGCCTGATCAGTCGCGTTTCGGCGCTCACGGACGACGGGCCTGTGCTTGATTTTGCAATTTTGACAACCGATAAATTTTAAATATTACGATCATAGTGCCACAGTATAACAATATCAGTAGGTATTACTAGTGAAGCACGCTATGATCTTGATTTTTGATACCGTTTTCATTGGAATTGCAAATAGACGCTGATACTAATTAGCACGCTGTTTATTTTATGTTGTAGACCAGAAGGAGTCTCAAAAACTGACGTCGATACCACATCAGTAAAAATTCAATGCGGATGCAATGGAAAATAGATAAGTATCGGTAAAATATTCGTCCGTTAAATCAGAGATCGGGATAAGGAAATAATGAGAGGGAGAAATCCCTGCGTAAATCCCCAAGTTAGGTATCATTTATGATACCTAACTTGCATTTATATGCCATTTAGGTAAATTCTTTGGTAGTAAGGTACTTAGTACTTAGAAGAAAAGTCCTCACATACAGATTTTACCACTTTGGAAGAGACTTTCGCGCAAACTATTCAGTTTAGAAAAAAATGTTAGGAACTTCAATACAATTTTGAACACCTTTCCTTTCTGCACTAAATTTCCGATTCGTATTTTTTATATAGGTAAGGTTTAGAATCATTTCCTGAGCATAAAATCACAAAATAATAACAAATCCAGGTTGAGCTTCAAGCGCCAGCTCGAAAAAACGTTTTTGGCTGATATTCTGAAAAAGTTAAAAGCCTATTATTATTGTAGAAAATAAAATTTCCCATCTAGTGTAAACTTTATTTTCGAACTTACCGATTACGATTTATTATGTCAAATTTGATGATAACAATGTAAAAATAATAAGATGTAAATTCTGTTCCCAGTAGCATAAACATGTCCTTTTTTACCGGAATGGAAGAAGGGTTATGTTTTTCGCGCGTATCTTTTATGTTTGTAAATCTTTTATTTCCACATTACTTCCAAACGGCTGGATGGATTTTGGTAACAAAGATATTCTAAGACTAGTCTGACTCGCCAAAGTGTCCCTAGATAGTAGGTAATATTTTTTTACGTGTAGATTTTTTTGTAGTCGGGGTTTTTAAATTAAAGTTTTCTATCATATTGCTCGTTGCTCCAATAAACAGCACCGTTCATCATCATGACTAAAGAGTTGAACGAAGAGTTTGGTCTCCACTTTTGTAATAAGAACAACTAAGCTGTGAAACGCATTGCCAGAGTGGGTTTTTGTAGAAGGTTCGAACCTTGGGGTTACGAGGTACACTGTGCTTGTTTCTATTAGAGAAACAAGTGCCATCGTAGACCACATCATTTACATCCACTATTATCGGCATCATCGCAATCGTATCATTAAATGGGTTATAAATCGTAAACGGTAAGTTTTACAAAAAAAGTTTACTAGCAACAAAAGATGCAAAATTTTATTTTCTACAATTATTGTCAAAATATATAGTTTCCAAAATATCGTCTAAAATAGTTTTTTCAATTGGCGTTTGAAGCTCTACCTGGATCTGTGAGCATTTTGTAATTTTATGCTCAGTAAGTGATCTTTACCTCATAGAAAAAAATTGGATTAGAAATTTATTGCAAAGTTGACCAAACACCTTATATTTTTACTGGCCTTTCATTACGTTTCAGCACATTTTTTTTAATTTTTGACGAACTTGTGAATTATTAGGAAACATTTTAAAAAGATGAATGAAATTGGAAAAGCCGTTCTCAACTTATAGTGTGACCAAAAAGAAAAGGTTGAGTTTTGTATATCTACGAGTATAGATAAATTTAATATTTCTTCGTTTCACTTCACAATTTACAAAATTGTTATCACTAGTATAAACAGTATAAACAAATCTTGAACAAAAAATGAGTTTAAATTACACAGTCCAATATTTTAATGTTATTTCTGCACTGTGGCACCGATTCAGCGGTCGGTGACGGTCGCGAGAACAAGACAGCGTTAAATCCCTAATTTGACAGAACTACCTAGCCTTAATCCATTATTTCACAATGCCGTACAAAACTCATGCGACAAAAAGGAAAGAGCGAGGGTTGGAACCCCCTCTCTTCAATTTGCACTCAGCTTTCAAATGCCGACTTAGTGCTGAATGTCATTATTTTATATCCTTCTATCATCCTACATTGGTCTCCTGCTGTATCATATGACCCATAAATTTTGTTCACGGGCCTGTGCTCTATAGGTAAACACGCTCCATCGTGGACCGCATCGTCGCTTAACATCAGGCGAGATGGCGGTCAAGTCGTGCAACTCTGCTATTATGGGAAGGCGTGATGCTTACCGTCAGAAAGGTGCCATGCTCTTCAGTCTATAATATAAAAAAAATGCAGTCGTTAGGCATTACCTATATGCCGATAGAAGTGAAAATTAATTCGTTCGAAAATTAGTCGTTAGGTGACCCCCTCCAAAATTCGAGGCTGGGATCGGGCCTGCTTATAACTCAGAATTTGATACCTTACTTTGGAAACAACGCGGGCGAAACCAGAGGGCGAGGTCATGAGAATTTCCATCTAGAAATGCGTCAGATAGATAGAATGGCCACGGTCCCGAGTTTACATGAAGATTTCTTATCATTCCCGAGCGTGACGCTAGAATTCAATTCACAGCCCACCAAAAATCTGTCTGTGCCGCGCCAAAGGAAGTTTTCACTTCAAAAAGTGTAAAATATGAAAGTAAAATATGTTGTTAAGTTGCAATGCTAGATAATTGCGTAACAACTTAAGACAGAAGGTCCCTTTAGTAAGGACTGTATAAATTTATTAATAACCGACTTGGTGATATTATATGGATCTCACAACTTATTATCGTAGAACAACTGGCAAGACTTTTTTTTTTGATACGGTTTGTTGTTGTTTATGTGATTATATCTTTATTATTCAGCTTTACCTACAATTACCTATAATTTGCTATTCCAACAAATATATACATACTAGCTGACCCGGCAAACGTTGTTTTGCCGTATAAATAATTTCCTAATAAAATAAGGGTTGATGGTAGAAAGATGAAAATTGAGGATTTTATGTATTTTTGTCTGTTGTATCATAAAAAAATGTAACTTTAAAATTTTGTCTAAAAAATAAAAAATAAAAATTAGGTGTGGACTACCTCTAACATTTAGGGGAATGAAAAATAAATGTTGGCCGATTCTCATAGATACAGGATAAGCACAAAAAATTTCATCAAAATCGGTCAAGCCGTTTCGGAGGAGTATGGCAACGAAAACTGTGACACGAGAATTTTATATATTAGATAGGCATATCAGTTAATGGTCCTCGCACATTACTCAATAAATGCATAAATAAATATTTGCAGCCTGAAAACGCATTTTTGGCCAGCGTGGGAGAATATGACAGTGACTTGGATGGTTTAAACTTTATGCTAACATTCGTAGCGTCCCACAGGTTAAGGTTAAAGATTATTATTAAAGGTTATCTACTTGCCCTGTAATATCTCGGGAAACATTGCCCTTTATTCAGTGCCGGATTAAGCCAGCGCGGGGCCTGTAGCAATTTCTGTCAAGGGGCCCTTGGTTTGCTTAGGTTTAGGAACGGAAGGGTCAAGTTATGCCAGATATTTTCGCTACATATTTACAGTCAGACAGACGTCGGAGCGCAGGGCCCCTAGCTTGCGCGGGGCCCGTAGCATTTGCTACTCTTGCTATATGGCTAATCCGCCACTGCCTTTATTCCGGGACACATCAACTGCACATTATTGCTTGGTGGTAGAATAACTAGCAAAGGTAGAGGAAGACTCTGCAAGAAGTCCACGATATATTGAATCAATAAATGTTGGTGGACAAATAAATATTAAATCTTGCTCATTATAAATGTTTAATCAATTAATTATCTGTTTTCATTTACAATAAATCAATAGAATAATTACGTAAAACCTTCCCACGCACCGACCGTCCTAATACCCACATTGATCAATCCGATTTTCCTCTAGTGCCCTTCAGGACTCCCAAAAACAAAGAATGACAGAGTTCATTAAAAATCGCTCCCTTTCCAGTTCCTTCTAAAGCTCTTTAAAATCGTTCACTTTGACCGATTATGATTCATTTGGGATACAAAAGAAACAGGTTGAATTTACTCATTCAATTCGTGATTCACAAAAAACATTAAAAGAGATCTTTATCGTTGTAACCATTTATTTTTGATGTGTTTGTTTTTCTTTTCATAAGTCCCAAAAGCCATCCATTATCCAAAATATGTGTAAAAATAATAATAATATAAAATTGTCATGACAAAGACCACGGACTCCGGAGTCTGTGGAGTGGCTAATTTAAGTAAATAATAAAAAAAAGTCCCAAAAGCCAAGGGTTTTGGGTTCGATTTCCACACAGGACAATATTTGTGGGATGGATATGGATGGTTCTTTTCAGTGCCTGGCTATTTCTATGTGTAATAAGTCATAGATTTAAAATTATACATGTTTTATTTCAGCTATCTGGCTTCCCTAATACAGGCTTTGCTTAGTTCTTAGATGGTGTTGTCGACCTATATTCGACCATATCTGTGATACAAGTAGATCATATCTGTTGTAATACAAGTTTTTTTTTAACTCTTTCTTTTCGCACAAGAGTGCACTTCTCTCGATCGATTTCAGAGCTCCTGGCCTTATGGCCTTAACTCTCTCCTTGCGAGAGAAGGCTCGAGTCCCAGCAGTGTGAACATTTAGCGGGCTGTTGATGATGATGATACATTTTTGTTGGTTTGTTTGTTTTCTAAATAAAGAGTTTAATATCTATCTATCTATGGCGCATCAGTTCGAGTCGGGTTTCCTTACAATATCTTCTTTCACCTCTAAAGTCACCGGTGATGAGTAGCTTGTAAAACATGCACTTGGAAAGATAGTCAAGTGTGGGTTTGATTCGAACCTACGATTTCATTATTGTGAATCCTGCGTTTTATTCACTAGTCCCCCACAGCTTTTATGATCTTTGGAAATTTTCACACCGTTTTTATTCGTAAAAAAATATTCAGCACAAAATTTATTTATTTGGTCGACATTTTTTTAGTGGTAATAAAATATTCGTATGCTACAGCGTTACATTATTTTGTTAATTTTGCAAAACATGTCCGCACGTAACGGAATAAAAATACAATTAAAATATTGACAAGGATTCTGTAAAAATTACCTGACGCTTCATTGTAATTGTTTACTAGCAGTACCCCACGGTTTCATCTGCGCAGTTTGCAATCCCGTTAATTTTTCGGGATAAAAATATCCCAGATTATTGTCTATCTATGTACCATATTTAATCGAGATTAGAAGAAGATTTCCCGCAGTAATTCAGTTCCAAATATTTAGAGTTTCACATTCATATTGTTTACAATTGTAGGTTTACACTTGACCGCCATCTCGCCTGATGTTAAGCGACGATGCGGTCTACGATGGAGTGTGCGTACCTAGAAAAAAACAGATTCTCACTCTCGATTTGAAGACACCTCATCTGGTAAAACCCACTTAGGCAACGCATTGCACAGCCTAAACGTTCTTCTCACAAATGTAGAGTCAAAAATCTCTTTGTTCGAGCCCTTGGAACGTCAACCATGAAACGATGTCGCTTTTTTGAGATACGAACAGTCCGACAGAGAAAAGGGCAAGGTGGAATCAGATCATGCAGATCAGTCGCACACTCTCCGAAATGTATCCGATAAAAAACTATCAAGCTAGCAATATTGGCGCGATGTTCAAGACTGAAGTCTTTTTCGCACAATGGTGTCTTTGCCTATGAGCTTTTTGGCACGTCTCTCAATTGATTTCAGAGCCGCCTTAGCCGATCTATCCCAAAAATGCGAACATAATAATTGTAATAAATAGTATAATTCTTTCTTGACTTGGCTCACGAGGTTCCCGCCATGTGGAATGTTGATTCGACGAGCATAGTCTTGAAAAGCCTCGATTTTTTTTTTAATTTATTTCGAATACTATAATCATTACATATAAAAATAAATTCGCCCTTAAAACCTCAACAAGGTTTGTCTAGGACAAACAGTTCTCAATACGTATCTTAAAAAAGTGAACATTATATCTATATAACATCAAAAACTAAAGCAAATACAAATTAAATAAAACATATATCTGCGCGCGCGCACCCAAGACAGCCGTATGTGTTTTAGTTTAGTAAGAAACCGGTTTGTTATTTAATTTGGCCATACGAGCCGCCGCATTCAGCGCGCGCTGCAGACTCAACATACAGGCTGCTCCCACCTTTGTTATAATTTGGAGAAGTATGACTTTAAAATGATCTTAATATTTTTTTCGTTTATTTTTTATTTTATTTCGACTGGTAATTTATTAATTAGGCTGGGTATGATAAATTTAGAGGTTATTTTACCATAGGTATTATTAAATCGTGGTACAACAAGTTGTTCGTTTGATATGCTTCTAGTAATTATACGTCCCGTTTTTATAGTTTGTATTTCCGATCGAAAAAATTGCTCGATTAATAAACAATACTTAATTTTAATATAAATTTGCAAAACACCGCAGAATTTAAAGAGTTCGTCTGGATTATTTGATAATTTGTTTTTAATTTTGCGAGGAGTTATTACTTTAAGAATTCTATTTTGCAGTTGATAGATTTTATCAAGATATGTTTTGTATGTGCGGCCATAACTTGTCAATCCGTACGAGACTATGCTTTCCACCAGAGCTTTGTACATTGTTAGTAGTACATAAAAAGGAACGCGATTTCTTATTGCATAGAATTTAGCCATAATAGCTCGTAGTCTTGTACATGTTTTGTCGATATGCTTCGCCCAATTTAATCTGTTGTCGATTGCTAAGCCTAGATAAGTAAACTCCTTGACTTGATCAATTTTTCGGCACGATCCAATACAATGTGTCAAGCTACTATGCAGACAGTCGTGGTTATGGGCTATAATATCAATACCTTCTTTGCAAGTTTTCCAATTGTAACCAGAGTGTACATGCATACATTTCGTCTTTTCCGAGTTTAGTACTAGCCCGGAGTCATGTGACCATTTGCATAAAGCCGTAAAGTCAGCTTGAATATTGCTTAGGGCCACTGAGATATCTTTGTCAGCGGCAACCAGACAGGTGTCATCCGCAAACTGGAATACAGAGCAGCGTTTGATTACACTGTCGAGATTGTTTACATAGCTCAAGTAATGTAAGGGTCCAAGAACAGATCCTTGTGCTGTGCCTTCTGTAACATTTACGGTATCACTAAATTCTTTGCCTACTTTCACCTGATATGTTCGACTGTCGAGATAGTCCCTACACCAAGACAGTAGCTTACCCCGCACACCACTCTCATCCAATCTCTGTAAGAGTAAATCGTGCCGAAGTGTATCAAACGCTTTACTATAGTCGATGAAAAGTAAGATTATATGCTTTTTATCATTCAGATAACTATTAATGTCATCTGTGAATCGGGACAACAGCAGTGTCGTGCTTTTTTTAGTTTGAAATCCATATTGTTGGGAGCTTAAAATGTTGTTACTTGCATAAAACTTATGTATTACCCTAGATATATACTTTTCGATGACTTTATCGATCACGGGAAGTATTGTAATGGGACGATACTTAGAGTAATCCTGAGAACTGCCACCTTTGTGAATCGGCCTAACAATACCAGTTTTTAACAATACCAGATTAACATCTTATATAGATAGATAGAATATCTTAGTTCGTTTATCTCGGCTTTCGTTAGACTATTGGGTCAAGGCTCAGATACAAAAGGCAGCCGTTTTGGACACGGCTCGCATAGTCAGGAGGTTCTTGTCTCTGCAGCCTTAACCACCAGTAGCTTGGGCTCTGACCCGCTCCAGGCGGCATTCTAGTTTTTCATCTTTGTTTCTTTTAATATCTATTATAAAAAACTTAAAAAATAAACGAATATGTGAATAATATAGTATTATGGGATATATAATGGCCCATAATACAAGTGGGCGTAATAATTTAAGAGTACTGTTATAGCACTAGTTAGAACAAGTTATTAGCTAACCCCGTGTTTATTTAGCTCGTACAGTAAATTCATAACGTGTGCTTGTTTTTAGATAAGATAGGTTAACGTTTGACTGCGAATTGCCGGTTGTTATTTGATAATAACGCTTTATCGAACACTCTCAAGAGAACCTGTTTAATACTGAAGTACTTTTCTTTTTTAGCGATAATAATAAGTAGGTATGCGGTCACTTTAAGTTACTACTACCTTGACAAAATATTGACTCTCCTATGCAGAGAAATTGAACTCTATAGAACTAGGTTGAAAATGTTCCACGCTTTTTTTTTTTCTTTTTTTTTTAATTTAAATTAGCCACTCCACAGTCTCTGGGGTCCGTGACCTTTGTCATTACAATTATCTTTTTTTTTTTTACAAATTTCTTGGATTAGGAGAAGAAAAGGAAAATAGGGGGGGTGTTGTGATTCGTAATGTTCCACGCTCCTCTATATTTTCCTTTTTTTCTATCCAAGATATATGTAAAATAACGTTAATTTATAAAACCCAACTGCAAAATATCAACAGATAAAAAACATTGTGTAGTACAAGCTACCTATTGACTTGGGTGGTTGAGCATCTAACAATATCTTAATTGTCAAAATCCATCCAGCCGTTTCGAAGATACGTGAGAATAAAGAAATTAACCCTTCTTTCAGCGGATAAAAAGAACCCAAATGACAAAGGTCACGGACCCTGGAGTCTGAGGAGTTGCTAAATGAAACATTTTCGGGTAGAGTGTTTCGTATTTCAAAGATTGGCGTACTTACGTTACCTCGTATACTCGTACAATAAACAAGCAGAAAGATATTTTGGCAACATACGCAACGCTGACAAGCTGGTTAGTATTTCACATTCCCTCAATAACTCAGGGAAGCTGACTCTCATTAAGGGACCAGAAGTTTATAACAATCTCCCTGAAACGGCTTTAAGTTTCGCTAGCTTCCAAAACAGATTAAAATGCTGGCTTATCGATGCAAACTTTTTATAGTCACAGCGAATTCTTATAAAGTGATTGAAATCTGTACTAATATTATAAAGCTGAAGAGGTTTTTTGTTTGCACGCACTAATCTCAAGAACACTGGACAGATTTTTACATATACCGATACACAATAGTTTTCAATACACTTGCTCATAAAGTGGCACCATTTCTAATCTATTATTCCGGGACGCCGTACAAAAATCATGCGACAAGAAGAAATGATCGAGGGTTGCAACCCCTCTTCAACTGCACTCAGTCGGACAGCTTACAAGTGACGGCATAGTGCTGAATCTTATTACTTTATACTCTTTAATCATTCTACATAGGTCTCCTGGTGGTTCATTTGACCCATACATTTTCTTAGTAGTGGCAGGACTCTTGGCAGAGTCCGCCTGGGGAAGTACCACACTTTAGCCAATTATTCTACCGCCGAGCAGTAATGTGCAAACATTACTGTGTTCCGGTTTGAAGGGCAACGTTTCCAGAGAAATTACAGGGCTTAGAGATATAACATCTTAGATCTCTGGGTGACGAGCGCAGTGCAGTGCTAGGTAATGATTTGGACTCTTCATGTTCCAATAGCTGCGTGTCACTGTGCTGTTGTGTAGCAGGCATGTTGCTTACCATCAGGCACATGTCTTGCTCATCTCGTCACTTTTTTATTAAAAAAAAAAACATTTTGTTCACGGGCCTGTAGTCTATATGCTCTTACTTTTGTTTATCCCTAATTTATGTGTAAATTGTACATTTATGAATTTAGAACTTGAGAACTTTGACTTATTAGCATCTTTTCTTTACAGAGTATAAGTCACTTACAGCGTCTGTCCGGCCCTATTCGATCTTTTAAACCACCAAACAGATGCAGGGTTTTTTAGAGTGAATCAAGAGGAAGGTTTATATGTACACTATATGTATAAAATAGCAGAGAAACACGGATTATTTTACAGGTTTCTAATGTAATGTCATAAATAAATACATTTTTTGCGCTTACACTGCAAGCGCTGGCTGAATCCTATGAGCTAGATCAAAATAATGTGCAGCAATATTGTACCCCTTCAAAAGGTCTACAAAAAAGTCCGCAATCATGTACCTACGTATAAAAAAGTCGGATGTAGTCTCGCTAAAACAAAAATTGTGCCACTAGAGTCGGCCACATTTGCACGTGTGCGTTGTCAGGTTGTCACTGATAGGCTGATACGCACATAAGTAGCGCGTGTAATGACCCACTGATATCCACTGATGTGTGCGTGTCAGCCTGTATGTGACAGCGCACACGTGCATATTATATGACCGACTCGATGGACACAGTTTTTGTTATAGCGAGACTACGTCCGACTTTTTTTATACGTCCATGTCCGCAATAGTATACTACTCTGTGTAAAAAGTATCGGGAATATGTTAATAAAAAGACCCGTGTAAAGTTTGAGCGGGATCTGTCATTTCATTTGTTTTAAACTACACTTTTTTGTTGGTCATAGTTTTGAGTTCTCGGCGATTTTTACAATGGAAAATATTATTGAACGAAGAGTGTGCCTTAAATTTTGTGTTTCGAATGATATTTCATGTGGTGAATCACTAAAAATGTTGCGAAATACCTACGGCGAATCGTGTGTATCGAAAGCAAGGGTTTATGAATGGTATAAGGCTTTTAAAGAAGGCCGAGAAGTAGTAGTGGACTTGTCTCGTTCTGGTAGACCTTCAACCGCTACGACCAAAGGAAACATCGACAGAATCAAGAAGCTAGTGCTCGAAAATCGACGTATGAGTCTGAGAGAGTTGGCTAGTGAGGTGAACATATCTTTTAAGTCCGTCCACAATATTCTCATTGATATTTTAGGCATGAAACGCGTCGCCGCTCGACTAGTTCCAAAAGAGCTCAATTTTGTTCAAAAAGTGCAGCGGAAGCATGTCACTGAAGACATGGTTTCCCGAGCTTCTACGGATCCGACCTTTATGAAACGTATAATAACTGACGACGAGATATGGGTTTATGAGTAAGACATGCAAACAAGCCAACAGTCTTCAGAATGGCGTCTCGAACACGAGCCGAAACCCAAAAAACCGCGGCAAAGTGGCTCCAAAATCAAGGTGATGCTGACAGTTTTTTTACTACCGTGGTGTGGTTCACTCCGAATTCCTTCCAGAGGGAGAAACAGTGATTAAAAAAATATTATTTAGGCGTCATGAAGCGTTTGCGTGAGAGTATCCGCCGAAAACGTCAACTCATGGATGCTGCTCCATGATAATACACCATCACACACAGCCATTATAGTGAAAGAGTTTTTAGCGAAAAATTCAAGAAAAGTTCTCGACCAAGCACCGTATTCATCTGATATGGCTCCGTCGGACTTTTTTGTATTTCCCAAGTTAAAATTACCAAACAATAATTAAAAAACGTTTTGAGTCGATAGAAGCCATAAAAGAAAATTCGCTGAATGAGCTAAAGGCCATACCGCAAATAGCCTATGAAAAATGTGTGGAAGACTGGGTGAAGCGTTGGAGATGTTGTATTGCAAGCGATGGGGCCTACTTTGAAGGCGATAAAATAAATTTAGATGAATAATTTGTATTTTTTGTTTTATTGACAAATTCCCGATATTTAGTACACAGAATGTATAGGTCTATTTCTTAGGAATAACCTACAATAACCATTTTTTACTAGTACTTATATTTAGTAATAGCATTGCACCCGTGCGAAGCCGGGGCGGGTCGCTAGTTTATTAATAAAGAACTTGTAGCTTTGACTTTTATTTCCATAAAAAATCGGGAAACCAACGTGTTCTCCATTGTTTCGGAGAGTTTTATACAAATAAATTGTAGGTACTAAATTGTAAACCTAAAAGATGTTGTTAAACTCCCAATGGGGATGTAGGGTATGGAAGTTTAGATTCCCCCGCAGACCTCAGAAAACCAGTTTAAGTAAGACAACGTATTCAGAAGTTTCTATGTGTTTGGGAGTTCAACTTTCAATTGACAATATGTTAGGACCTTCATTGGGAAAAAACTTTGTAATGAGGCTCTTATAGAACATCAGATGAATGTGATCATGTGATAACAAAGAAGTTGGAAAATTTATGTGAGAAGAATGTCTAGCCTGCGGAATGCGTCACATGAGTGAGTGATCTTGTAATTTGTAATGAATATACACACGCTTTATCGTACTTAGACCGTATTATAGCAAGATGGCGGTCATTGTTAAAAACACTTACTTTTTAAGCAGTCTGTGTCAAACATACTTATGTTAATCTATGTACGTCGATCTTTTACTGAGATACCGGGGATCAAACACATATTATAAAGTATCAGACTCACCAACTTTCGTCTTTATAGTAGGTATTATTGTGTTTGAAAGTGGAACCCACAGGGGGTTATAGTCTAGTCTGATTTTCTCACTCAGGCCTTCTCTCGCCAGCAAAGAGACAAGACCATACTCCACCACGATTTCGGATTCGGACTTCCATATCGGCAGTTGCTTTTCTATCCACTCTTTAGACCAGGTGAAATGAAACCTAGACCCTTAGTAAAACCACTGCCTTACTTTTACTTAACCCTTGACTAACCGATGTCAAAGACGCAACACACGACAAACACATTAAAAATGAAAACCTAGACCCGTAGCATTAAAATTTATTGCTCCAATGTCTGCTCACGATCGTACCCGGAATTTGAGATAAGTGGGATAGGCAATAGGCAGTGTAGACAGGACTAGTGGGTTAGGTTACTCGTGATGTCGTGACTAGCTTGGTAGGGACGTAATGTGGCCGAGGTCGATGTGGGCCATTTCCAGGCCTGAGTGAATACTGAATACGCATAACTTAAAAAACTAATTACTCCGTGAGTGAAATTGTTAAAGAATGTTGTATAAGTATTTTTTCTGCAGGATGATGGCATGGAAATTTCTAAGAGATGTAATCTGTCGTCCGTCAACTCGCACTTGGCTATCGTGATGTATGGCCTTGACTCTCTCTTTGTGAGAGAGTCAGCTGTTGGTACTTATATAAAGCTATGAGCTACTTTATTATATATGAGCTACTTATTCTAGCATCTACGTGACAAAGAGTACTTGCTTCTCCATTGGTCTCTACTGAGAGCTATCGTAGGCCAACCCTTGTCGTGGGCGTTAAGCTCATCTTTCCACCTCTTTCTGGGGCGACCTGGTGGCCGTTTACCCTCTGGGACCCAGTCAGTTGGTAGTTTTTGCCCATAGCTGGTCTGGCATACGACAGATGTGTCCTGCCCAGTCCTATTTTTAATCCCCGACCAAAAAAAGGGGTGTTATAAGTTTGACGTCGATGTCTGTCTGTCGGTATGTTTATCTCTGTGTGTGTGTCTGTCTGTGGCACCGTAGAGCTCAAACGGATGGGCCAAATTCGATGCGGTTTTTAAATCCAAGATGGCCGCTACCACAAAATGTCGAAATACTTTTCTTTTTTCACAATTCCCTTAATATGGGTATCAAATGAAAGGGCTTGACTAGCAGGCAAATCCAAGGCTCGGGGGTTAGTCAAAATTTTTAATTTTGCTCTTGTAGCACACCGGCCTTCTGAGCCACATTATCATTAGTAGTTCTGTGTTCCTAAAACGATCTATCAGTTTCACACCTAGGATACTGCGCCATCGACGATCCATCGCCCTTTCACAAACGATACACGTTCTACCGTGAGCGCGAAAACATGATATTGTATGATATTGTATGAAAAACGCGCGGTAAATTTCTTCACACAAGAGTCATATTTACGCGCTCAAGATAGAACGCGTATTGTTTTAAAGGTGCTTCGAATTTCTTCTACAAATGTCATGCTTACGCGCTCATTGCTCACGGTAGAATGCGTATCGTTTTCGACAAAAGTCGCACTTCGCATACTGTGCTTTCATTTTCAACGCGTGTTGATCTGGGATTGGTAAATTTCAATTTAATTTAAAATTTGTTGGTTTACTAGCAGTACCCCGCGGTTTTACCCGCGTGGTTTCCGTTCCCGTTATTTTTTCGGGATAAAAAGTAAGCCCATGTGTTATTCCAAACTAAAAACAATTTGTGTTCCAAATTTCAGCCTGATCCGTTTATACGTTACAAGGTTACAACGTGATTGCACAAACATCCATACATTGACATTTATAACATTTGTAGGGTTTTGAGGTGAGCTAAAGGATTACAAAAATAACACAAATGATGCAGTTTCTATTAATTGTTTAATTAAACTTTTTTTACTGATTATAATTATTTATTAAACAACATTTAAGTCTTAAAGAGAAACTTATGACTATCAACTTAGATCCTAAGCTTATGTACATAAAGTTGCAATTTCTTAACAAAAGATAAATACATTTTATGTATGTTCTAAATTTTATCGATAAATTATTATACCATTTCATTATAATTAATTAATAAAATTAAAAAGTAGAAATATTAAGACATTGGAATATAAACATATTAGAGAAAACACATAATCGAAAACATTACCTACACATTAAATATAAATACAAATATATATGATAGATTAGCTGATTTATAACTAGAATAGATATTTAAGTAGTTATTGTTAGTAATCACAATTAATTAATCAATAGTATACATAATTAAATCAAAATTAAAACTCAATATTAAATCAAAATCGGCAACAGTGTTTATAAATTATAATATGGTCGTATAATAAAAAATTGCAACTTTACCATACAAGTTGTTAATCCTCAAATAACTCAACATACAATTTGGAAAACATTACGATAACTACACAGTTTAACAATAATTTACAAAATAAATACTTTTCTACATATACTTAGTATTTGAGGAAGTATTCAAGGTTAAGATTGAGTCAAAGTTATAATTTGACATTTCTGAATCTAAACATAACATATAAATAACATAACATGTACAGATATACAGTTATAAAAAAATAAAAGGTAATAAACAACAATTTGACAACGTAAATATATCAAGACAGTTTTTAATATAATTTAGGCTTGGTAACATTGTAGATAAGTAGGATTGTATAAATAGGGTAACAACAGTCTGAAAACTAATTAAATACACGGATACATATCACCTTTACAAGACAGTATATATAACATTAATTAAAACTGTCAATTAGGCATCGAAGCGAAGTTTAATTGCTTATAGTAAAAGACGAAAGTAAACAACTCAAGTTCCAGTCCAATAGTATATATAACATGCCCAATGAAAACTTACGGGGAAAATATCAAACAATTTTCTATCTAATTAGTTATTTGGAAGAAATTAAATTATGAGCACCCTGTGCAAGTTTCTCCGACTAAAAAATATATTTACCTATTAGGCGCGTCAGAATTGAAGGATAAAAAAGATTTTTTTCTTATGAAAATTGGCTGGGATTTTCACAAGAAAAATGTCCACGTCGATAGGAACTCAAACTGTAAACGAAAACGCATAAAATTACACACAAAGATACACCAGGAATCTCCATCACAGGATAACCTCATGGAGTTGAGTGTGTGTAAAACTTAATTTAAAACATATATGTAATTCCGTAAGTTTTCAAATAAAATAACACTTTACAGATCTTCATACGTATCCGGTTCGAAAGAGGGATCGTCGGACCGTTTCCCGAGGCCGAAGCTAAATCTGTGGAGGTCTCTCTCCCTCTTTCCGAGTCCGAAGTTGAATTTGCTGCTGAGTCTTTTCCCAAGACCGAAGTTGTAGGTCCGCGCGCGTTTGCCGAGGCCGAAATTGTACAGAGGCAGCCGTTTTCCGAGACCGAAGCTGTACATGCGAGCTCGCTTTTCTTCAGATGCTTCGTCTTCGGAGAAACGCTTGCCTAAGCCGAAACTGTAAGGCCGAGCGCGCTTTTCATAGTCTGAAAATAAAGACAAGTTGTTTAATTGTGCAGCCGAATATCGGTTGGTTGGGGGTACCGTAGATCTGGCCCGTCAAGAGGGCCAAGAGTGTTTAGATATGGGGTCGTATGGCGCGTGTAAAAATCACACTATGAAGTGACGTCACTGGAAACTTCTGAGCATGTACCTTCGTATTTTTTTGTTTGTGAAATAAATGAAAAAGTACATGTATAAGATTTTGGATCTATTAGTGTTATTATAGTTTTTTAGTCATCATGTCTATTGTTTGTGAGTGCCATCACACTAATATTATACGAGAAGGTGTCACAATGTTTGGATTATAACATTGTATTTGAGAATCAGTCAGTAGTCAGTATATAAAGTAACACTTAAAATACCAAAATTTGGATGTTTAGATGTTTGTTGCTTATTCACGTCGGAACGTAAAGGACGAATTGGTTGGAAATTTGGAACTCTGATTATAGTCTGAAAAAACCAAAGATTTCTATTTTTTTTGCTAGTACCTACATTTGACATCTTTGAAAATTACACATACGTTACTTATATCCGAGATTGATGAAAGTAAACGGAAACGACATGAATGAAATCGCTGAGTGCTGCTAGTGATACAATCAAAAGTGATATTTACCGATGTCATCTTCGTACTGGTCGAATAGGTCCTGCAGGGCGGCTTCGTTCACGTCGTTGGAGTTGAGGCTGTCTTCTGGGACCTCGTCCGCCGAGCGCTTGCCCAGACCGAACGAGTACGGGCGAGACCTGGGGACAACAGCCTACGTCAGGGTTATGTACACAGGGCCGAAAGGGTCCTGGAAACTCCATAGCAATCACAAGCCTCACAAGGTTGAGCATGCCCCGGAAGCCCGGGCCGTGGGGGCCCGTGCAGGCTAGGGCCCGGCTGACAAATCCCACCTCAACTATATGGCCAGTCCAACGCTGGCTATACACTATGTTTCCAGATAAATTACAGAGCTTGGAGATAAAAAATCTTAAGTCTCTGGTCGATGAGAGCAGTGCAGTGCTAGGTAATGATTTGGACTCATTATTTCAATAGCTGTGTGACACTACTGTTTTGGTCAGGCATGGTTAGGCATATGCCTTGCTTGCAACTGCCCATGGCTTCCACGGCTACGGGTACAACATACTACTAGGTACTGCGGTCCCATTGTCAGTTTCTACAGGATAGAAACACTTGAAAAATTCCTTCCTATCCTAGCTTAGGTATCCTATCTTTGACTATTTGAAAAGCGAAAATACAAAAGTGTGTTTGTTACGGTTCCACGCGCAAACGAATTGACCGATCGTCATAAACTTTGTACCCATATTTTTGGAGGTATTGGAAGTAACATAGGCTACTTTTTATTCTGGGAAATGAACGAGATTAGGTACTACGCGAGTGAAACTGTGGGGTGCTACTAGTAGGTAATATTTCCTTTTCGAAAGTGTTTTACCTTTTCCCAAGTCCAAAGTTGTAGACAGGGAGTCGCTTGTATTCAGAGACGTAGCTGTAAGCGCGCTTGCCGAGCCCGAAGTTGTAGTGCGGGGAGCGTTTTTCCAGGGCCGCGGGGGGAGGGTCGCGCGCGCCCGTGATGTCACCCAGCGCGCGCGCGCCCGTGACGTCATCCGGCGCGTGCTCGGGCGCGCACAGAGCCGCGCCCAGGAGAAGTACGCACACCGGGAGAGATCTGGACATCATGCTGCAACAAACAATACTGTATTTAGTGAACAATTTACAGACACAAAAGTACTTATTATTCACGCAAAAAGTTATCAGCTGTGCAAACAAACATGAATGTTTTTCTGTAACCCTGTATGTAATTTATAGGAACGTGGCCAAGTCACCCTTTATAGGATTGTAAGCAACTACACGTTTGATCCTATGATGATTTGTGCTAAAGTTGTTGTGTTTGAATCAAAGAAGGGTTCTCAGTTGGTAAGACTAATTTTCTACAGGTGACGTATCAACGCGCGCAGAATACAACTAGTACTTAGTACTTTATACCTACAGCAGTATATATTCTTCTCTAGTCTAGTAATTTACGGCAGGTCTAATCTGGAGAACGGCGGCTGCTGATCCGGGTTCAAATCTCACGCGCATCACTGTCTTTTCGACGTTATGTGCGTAATGCCGAAAACTTAAAAATGGCGAAGGAACCGACACGTACCTAATCTTTCGAGGTCATGTGACATCAGCGAGCAACACGGAAGGGAGTAGGCATACACAGCGTTTCCCCTCTGTCAAAGTACAAGTCCGCGTGGACCATGGAGTTTGATAGCATACTGTGGCTGAGGGCGGGGCTAGATTTGTGAATGGTGCTTTATTTTTTATGTGTTAGTGATTTGGCTGTGGATCGGCAATAGATCGGCACAGGTATGTTTTGTATGTAATAGTGCGGGTTTACGCCAGTGTGCAACTTTCCCCTCCCGCAAGAAATGGCAGACAATATTTTTTTCATCCCACCAGCTCGGAAAGAGTACTTTTGCTCCTCGATATCAGGGCGCAAAAGTCGTTTTTACCCTCTAGAGGTTAAAGTAAATTTGAATTTAGAACATCGTGTGTACTGAGGTTTTGAATTCAAAACATAAATACAACCTATTTATTTCTACCTTCTTGGTGCCGAATGCATCATACATTTTTTTTATATGTTAAAAACTCAGACTCGGAACCTCCTTGGTGTACTTACTTTTTTTTAATTTGCTTAGCGCGCAAACATTTAAAATTTGCATTTAGTCATTTCCTCGCTGAGGTGGAATAAAAATTTACGTGTTGCACTCGAGTGCAAAAATTTTTCACCTTGTGCTCTTTTGATTCCCTTGCTACGCTCAGGATTCTAATTTTGAATCACTCGCTGCGCTCGTGATTCAATTTTAGTATCCTTCGCTTGCTCGGTCATCAAAATTGAGCACGCGGTTAAAAATCAACTTTGCACTCTTGTATAACAAATAACTATTAGCTAAGGCTACTACTCCCTTCGGTGCTTGCGCGGAAGATTGAGTTGCTCGATGTGTGACATCCATCAACCAGAACTAGCCCAGAGTGGTGGATTATGGCCTTGTCTCTCTTCTTGGGAAAGAAGGCCCCGAGTTCCAGCGGGAACAAAAATATCTCTCAAATCATAAAAACCTTTGACATTTTTAATAAACACATAGATTTTTTATGTGTGGTGAAGCTAAACAAACTTACAGAAACAATTGTGTTTAAGTAATACATTTTGAAATAAGGTAAGTCAACGCATTTGCCCTTTCCGACCTCAGTGGACAAACCATCGACCCTCCATCAATCTTAAACACATAAAAGATTGTTTTACGACTTCCCAACTTGACTCGCGTTGTTTTTTTAGGATGATATCATAATCCACTCGCGTGGTGTCACAGTTTCTGTGACGTACCTACATGAAAGTTATTTTAATCTGCCTAGCTAATACAAAATGCTGATATTACATTATAATCTATTTTATGTTATTTTTGGCACATCACAGACAATTTTTTCTTACTGAATGGACCTCAAGCATCACGCTCGGGAATGAAAGAAATCTTCGGGTAAACTCGGGACCATGGCCATTAGCCATCTAGAAATGTGTCTGCGTTTCTAGGTGGCTTTGCTCATGGCCACGCCTTCCGGTTTCACCCGCGTAGTTTCCAAAGTAAGCTATCAAATTGTGAGTTATATGTTTTCACTTCTATCCAATTTATTCCAACCAATTTTTAATTTCTTCTACTCATACTATAAATGTCAAAGTTTGGATGTTTGTTGCTGTGAGCTGTGACGTCGTAATGTCCGGACGGATCAGGTTAAAATATGGAACATAGCATTTTTTTTTTTTAAATAAAGAGTGACGAGACGATCAGGACATGTGCCTGATGGTAAGCAACATGCCTGACTCATAACAGCACAGTGACACGCAGCTATTGGAACATGAAGAGTCCAAATCATTACCTAGCACTGGACTGCGCTCGTCACCCAGAGATCTAAGATCTTATATCTCTAAGCCCTGTAATTTCTCTGGAAACATTGCCCTTCAAACCGGAACACAGTAATGTTTGCACATTACTGCTTGGCGGTAGAATAACTGGCAAAGGTGTGGTACTTCCCCAGGCGGACTCTGCCAAGAGTCCTACGTTAGCCTAGAGCATAGGCTACGTTTTATCTCGAAAAAAATAACAGGACGTTTATTTATGAACTCTACTAATACTATAAATGCGAATGTTTGGATGTTAAGATGTTTTGTACAACAGATGTTGCGGATGCCGATTTTTTCACATCCGCGGTTGCGAATATGTATGATCTAATATAAAAAAGTATACGAATGAAGAATTAAAATCATAACAATGCAAGTACTTAATTATTAACATTTTTGAATGATTTCAGAATAGAAAGAAGTTCCCAATTCAACTTGGTTTTTTTCAGTTTTTCATGGGTCTATGGATAATTTAGATGTAATACTTAGTGTAAGCGTTGCAATGTATATTTGTAAATAAATTCTCTGCCCTTTAGTAAAAAGCTAAACATGTAGCTTTCTTGGTATATACGGTCTTTGAGACAAACAGTATTCGGCATAAATAGTCAGTTGTCATGGCAGGAAGGATCCATTCCACTTAGGGGCCTCATTCAGTACGGTTAGCGGGAGCGTCCTAATTCGTCCCGGATTTGGGCGGGAACTTAGTGGCACAGGAAATGTTACTCTTAGTGCATAAGTCACAGAGGAAGTGGCGTGCCTTTTTATTTTCCACCACTTAGTGTAGTACAAGTACCTACACGTTTGATATTACTACTGGCTTTAACGATGAAGGAAAACATCGCGAGAAACGCAGATTATTCCAAGAAATTTTTTGAGGTCATGCATCATCTGCCTCCCCGTCATTTTACTGCAATTCTACCGCCAAGCAGATTACACATTACATATTAGTGTAAGCATCACTGTTCCGGTTTGAAAGGCAATGTTTCAGAGAAATTTCAGAGCTAAGAGGTACTGGTAAATTATCTTAAATTTGATTGATTGATTGATAATTATATTTGAATGACAAACGCATTGCAGTGTTGTAAATAATAAATATAAATAATAATAAATATTGGTGGACAATTCACACACAACACCATCTGACCCCAAACTAAGCAAAGCTTGTGTGATGGCAGCCAGATAGCTGATATAATACTTATATAGTTTTAAATACATACTTATTATACATAGAAACACCCAGACACAGTGCAAACATTTGAATTCATCACACAAATATTTGCACTGGGTGGGGATCGAACCCACGACCCTCGGCTTCGCAGGCAGAGCTACTACCAACTAAGCCACTAGGGCAGTCTATATATATATATATTTGGATTTTTCATATTGACACTGTGCTGTTATGGGCAGGCACGTTGCTTTCCATCAAGTTATAACATATATACTACAACATGTAACAGTTACATATATATACCATTTATCGCAGTATATATAGTGGTTAAAGCCGCAGGCGTCCTTTTTTTAATTTCCCGGGACTTCGATTACGCTCCTACTATTATTACTCCAAATATTACGGTATATTTCAACTGACCAAAAAAACTGTAAAACAATACATGTTAATTTTCAAAGCTATTAAATTTGCAACCCAAAAAGCGAAATCCACGAAATATTGAAACCACAATAGACCGAACCACAGGTCTGATTGCTGCCGTCAAAACATGTATTGAAACTTTGGATTCCCGCTCCGATCAAATTCGTTTTATCCATTTGCGAAGGTATTTTTCTATTTTCGTACTATGGCTTTACCGGCGATCTCGGTGGCGCACTGTTAAGAATACTGTTAAGGCAATAAATATCGAAAATATTGCAAAGATAATGTCAAATATCCTGCTAATATTATAAATCCGTAAGTTATGTCATTCGTTAGTAGTGGTAAAGCTATTTACAGAGTCCGCCTGGGGTACCACACCTTTGCCAGTTATTCTGCCGCCAAGTAGTAGTTTGCAAAAATTACTGTGTTCTAGTTTGAAGGGCAATGTTTCCGGTGAATTTACTGGGATTAGAGATAAAGCACCTTATATCTCCGGGCGACGGACGCAGTGCGGTGCTAGGTAATGGTTTAGACCTTTAGACTCTTTATGTTCCAGTATCTGCGTGTCACTGTGTTATGGGCAGGCATGTTGCTTACCACCAGGCACACGGCCTGCTCGTCTCGTCACTATGTTAAAAGAAAAGTTCAGATTTTTACTGCTCAATCACGGATCGTCGGAACGAATTAGGCTGAAATTTGGAAGACAGATTACAGCTTGCAATATAGCACACAGGTTATTTTTTATTGCCTGAAAATAAAGGAAACAAAAATTACGCAGGTGAAACCGCGAGATAGGTAGTAATATTAATACTATTCAATATTAATGAAATGAACAAAAAAATAAAAGCATTTATTGCATACCTACGTTTTCATTTTTTTTTTATAAATATTTGTGGACAATTCACACACAACACTACCTGACCCCAAACTAAGCAAAGCTTGTAATATGGCGGCCAGATAGCTGATATAATACTTATATAGTTTTAAATACATACTTATTATACATAGAAACACCCAGACAAAGTGCCAATATTTGAATTCATCACACAAATATTTGCACTGGGTGGGAATCAAATCCACGAAACTCGGCTTCGCAGGCAGAATTACTACCCACTAAGCCAGTAAGCCACGAGGTCAGCATTAATTATTTCAATAAGCAGAATTAATTTTATACGTACTAAAGAAAGGGGTATTAAATAATAATATTAAAACTAATCTCCCAATTACTCCCCTAACTGCTCCCGGCGCCAAGGACCCCATGACGCTCACCGCTTTCCCACGTTGAAACAAGTAATGGTATTTGTATTATAAAAAAATACGTTATAAGACCCTGATACGAAAAACTCAGATCCGTAACATCTCTAAAATGGACTCTTGAACCCTAAAACATTTACAGATATTTTAAAGCAATTGTGTAGCAAAGTCGAATGAGAAATAAATTACTTACGTTAAGTTAAATGTATTTTTTTCTTGTGGAAGGAATTCCCAGTTTCAATTTCAAGGCAAATAAAGCAGTAGGTAAGTTATCCTTCGCTTTACTAAATATTGAGTCAAAGTTTATGATTCGAAAAATAAAGTTACCGCTGGTAGTTGTTAACGTTTATTTTTCTTTTGCAAACCAAATTGGGTTGCCTTTCTTACTCGACTGCTGAGAAGTAATGATATTTAGGTTATAAAGTTATGTCGTACTCAGTTAAGAGGAGATCGCATTTTTTAAAGATGTTTTCATGACAAACCCTATACAATACTAAATACTTTATTTGAAACTGAAATATTACATTTTTGACTGGCCTGGTGCTTTAATTGGTAGAAAACCACTGGTACATTGTAGTGATAGGACTCCTAGCAGAGTCCGCCTGGGGAAGTACCACAGCTTTGCCAGTTATTCTACCGCCAAACAGTAATGTTTTCACAGTAATGTGAAAACATTACATTACTGTGTTCTGGTTTGAAGGGCAATGTTTCCAGAGAAATTACAAGGCTTAGAGAAATAACATCTTAGATCTCTGGGTGATGAGCGCAGTGCAGTGCTAGGTAATGATTTGGACTCTTCATGTTCCAATAGCTGCGTGTCACTGTGCTGTTATGTGGCAGGCATGTTGCTTACCACCTAGCATATGTCATGCTCGTCTCGTCACTTCTTATTAAAAAAAGAAAATAATTAAACGCTTCGATATACTAATAGGATGGTTGACCTATGCTTCTGTTTATCCTGGAAAAATAAAGAATCGGGAACTACGCAAATGAAGCCACGAGATACTACTAGTTCACAATAATTATATGTTTATATGTATCCCCGTAAGTTACGGCTGGTAGTCGGGAGAACGGCGCCCGCCGATCCGGAGACCCCGGGGTTCAAACCCCACACGCACCACTGTCTTTTCGAAGTCATGTGCGTAATGCCGCTAACTTAAAACGGTGAAGGAAAACATCGTAAGGAAACCGACATGTACCTAGAGTCTTTCGAAGTCATGTGTCATCTACCAACTCGCACTAGACCAGCGTGCTGGATCATGGCCTTCTTGCGAGAGAAGGCCAGAGTCCCAGCAGTGGGAACATTTAGTGGGCAACATTATGTATCCTCGTATCAAATAATTCCTAGAGTTCAGCTACCTAATACATGTTATGACTAATGAGTAATAATATAGGATTGATTCAAATAAAGACTGATTAGTTTAATTTCCCGTATTCCTCAGATAAGCATATCTTTGTTCTTCAATCCTACCCACTCTTGATGAATCTCACTTATGTACCCTTCACTGAATACAATATCAGTGGATTAATGATCTGTTATGATCTTCGTGAATATTGTTGTTTTATACATTAATTCTCATATCTCCATGGATATGTTATCGCAACAGACACCACAGTAATTAAAAAACAACATAAGGTCCATCGGTATAATTAAAGAAACGAAGATGATGTATGCTATAATCTAAAGACAACATAACGTGGCGAAAATTTGTTTGAAAGTTTTGAAAATTGAATTGTCAGCGAACGTACACAACTCCTTGTTGCGACTGAGACTAAATCAGGAGACGTCACCTGATTTTGCATCGCCATAGTAGAAGCGCGTTTGCCGCTTCTGCGTTTTTTAAGAGTTCGATGATAAGGTCACAACTTATTCATAAATTATATTTTTTGATATCGCCGCTAAGTTGCAAGTTTATCGATTTTTTATTGGATACATTTAAAGAGTGTGTTATTGATATGTATGATTCAATGCCACCTTGTTTTTTTTTATAGGACTGCCTGTAGCTAGTAAAAGTGACGTCATTTCATGGTTTACCTTCCAAAAACTCTGACAAGGAGGTTTCATTCCACTTGTTTGGTAAGAACAACTAGGCAGCCGAATGCGTCGCCTGAAGTTTTTTCCGATGATTACATTGGTGTCTTCAAACTGGAGAGTGACTCGGTTTCTTCTAGGTAAGCACGCTCCATCGTAGACATAGTTGATTAACATTAGGTGTGATGGCGGTCAAGTGTAAAACTATTATAGATAAAAAAATGGCTACTTCTAGGCTGCAAGTTGCCTCAGAGTGAAACCAACAGACAAAAATATAAACGCAACGGGAAAGCATCTCAAGTACGCCTCTCTGGAATCAACTTATGATTTCGTCCCTTTTGCGGTTGAGACAGCAGGTCCGTGGGGCACGGAGGCCAAAATCTTTGTCGCAGAGTTGAGCCGACGCCTGCGGGAGAGTGGCCGAGACCCTCGATCAGGGCAATACTTGTGCCAAAACGTTTCTCTGGCTATACAGCGCGGAAATGCGGCAAGCCTGATGGGAACATTTGGTCGCGGAGTTGACGATCGCGGGATTATTTAATCATGTATAAATGTTTTTAATATATATGTATATTTTTTTTTATTATCTTGTAACTAATTTAACTTCAATATGACAATATTAGATTAACGCAACGTAAAGCTAATAATTAATAAATGTAAAGCTATTAATTTGGAATTGCAAACAAACACTGCAATGACATATAGCTATTTATTAGTAGGTACAGATGTATAGATGCATACAAATAATCTTAATCAGTTTTCAAATGATTTTTAATTTACTATTTTCACATTTGGTTTGATGATTCAGTCAAAAATGTGCTATTATAGTTAGTAACTATATCTGGGAGATTATGGGAAAATATGGGGCACGTATTTTTGTTTTATCAAATTATTAAACCAAGAAAGACATAGATAATACTTCCGGAGTGGGGGCTGTGACGTCTCGTCTTCATAAAAATCGTGTACAGAAGTGACGTCACTTAACATTTCTCAGCATTGTGTATTCGTAATTTTTTTGTTTGTAAAACGAAAGAAAAAATACGTACAACATTTTTTTAATAATTTAACAAAAAGCTTTTTATTCGACATGCGTATTGTGGAGTCTATTATGATAAACATCTGTGTTTGTTCCGCTATTTTCTAATATTTCTATATTATCACCAATACCGAGATATTTCTTGATGAGTGTTCTTTCCGCAAGACTCGTTACGGTATAAGAAACATTTATAAGAATGCGATGTCTCGTCCAATGCGTTATTTCTGTTATTATTAACATAAATAATAACGAATACTATACATTTAAATAAATCCTGGTAATACTATAAACGTGAAAGTTTGTAAGAATGTATGGATGAATGTTTGTTGCTCTGTTACGCAAAAACTACTGAAGGGTGAAAAAACTATAGAAAAACAATGAAATTTGGTACATAAATAATAACACATAGGCTATTTATTTTTAATCCGAAAAAAACGGGATCAGAAAATACGCGAATGAAACCGCGGGGTCGTGCTAGTAATAACATATGCTGACTTACTGATGCCAAAACAGTTTTTTTCTCTCATGTTTGTATGTATGAGAGCTACGGATTACGCCAAAACGACTGATTTAAGGGCGTACCCCGAGGAAATGAAATGATTGAGTATTGCTTACCTCATCGCACACCGCAAGAAAGAGCAAGAGAGAAACATTAGGACTTGTCGCTGTTTTACGCTCAAATTTTAGAATAAAATAAAATAAAATTTATAAAATCAGATTTTTGTCTTTTGAATAAAAAAATCTACCAAAATGTTCGTAATGGAATTGCCTATCCGTTGGTGTAAGCACAAAATCTAAATAATAGTTTTCGAGTAGATGCATGATGATTACAATTAATTCAAGTTTTTATGGTTTCATTGTGAGGAGATTGTTCAAACAATAAATTCATCAACAAAAAGAAACTAGCATTTTGAAGCCAAGAAACTGTAGAAATTTAGTGTATTTTTTCCAGTTGATATTTGTTTTGGCTCGTGAGTAGATATCTCTGAAAATGACACTCTGCATGACTTAAGTTCATTTTCTGGGGATAATGCGAAACTTTGATCCCCAAATCCGGTACGGTTTTCTAGAAAGATGGGGTGAAAGATAAAATATGTATGTAGACGGTATTTATTATTTTTTTGTTGAATGGAACGCATTTTAAATATTATTTTGTCATTATTTCAACATCATCGATTCGGTTACTAAGAATGGACTTATCATATAAAAACTCTACATACAAACTTAAGGGCGTGTGGGCCGTAATTTTGAATTTTTAAAACAACTTTAAGACCTTTAAAATAGTGTATTAAACTCTGAAAAAAATATATGTATTAGTTAAGGACCTAATCTAGTGCAATTTGCAGTCAATAACACGATTTAATGAATTTTACTTGATAGAAAAAAATCCCAAAGTTACCCCTTATAGATGCATTCGCAGAGTTTGACTTGATAAAAAGTATCAGTTATTCACTATGTTTTAATATCTACCATATATATAGCGCGCCGTTCGGCAGGCCTGATCAGTCGCGTTTCGGCGCTCACGGACGACGGGCCTGTGCTTGATATTGCAATTTTGACAACCAATAAATTTTAAATATTACGATCATAGTGCCACAGTATAACAATCTCAGTAGGTATTACTAGTGAAGCACGCTATGATCATGATTTGTGATACCGTTTTCATTGGAATTGCAAATAGACGCTGATACTAATTAGTACGCTGTTTGTTTTATGTTGTAGACCAATAGGGGAGTCTCAAAAAACTGACGTCGATACCACATCAGTAAAAAATCCAATCCGGATGCAATGGAAAATAGATAAGTATCGGTAAAATATTCGTCCGTCAAATCAGAGATTGGGATAAGGAAATAAAGAAAGGGGAGAAATCCCCTACGTAAATCCCCTAATTGGAATGATGAAACTTGCATTTATATGCCCGTTAGGTAAATTCTTTGGTAGTAAGGTACTTAGTACTTGGAAGAAAAGTCCTCACATATACATTTTATCACTTTGGAAGAGAGTCTCGCACAAACTATTCAGTTTAGAAAAAAAAATTGTTAGAAACTTCAATACAATTTTTGAACACCTATCCATAGATACACGTATGGTTTTGATAGTTTTTTTTTTTGAGTTGCAGTTCCAAGTTTGTGACACCACCAAAATGTATTGTTTTTTCTTTTTTTTTGTATGGATATGTTAATATGGTTCATAAAATACATGTACTTACCAAGTTTTAATATTATAGTTCTTATAGTTTCGGAGAAAAGTGGCTGTGACATACGGATGGACAGACATAACGTATATAGGGTCCCATATTTTGAAATTTGGCTACGAAGCCAAAAAATAAGATGTGAATTCTGTTTCCAGTAGCATAAACATTTCTTTTTTTACCCGAATAGGAAGAAGGGTCATGTTTTTCGCGCGTATCTTTTATGTTTGTAAAACTTTTATTTCCACGTATCTTTCAAACGGCTGGATGGATTTTGGTAACTAAGATATTGTAAGACTAGTCTCATTCGCCAAAGTGTCCTTAGATAGTAGGTAATATTTTTTTAAATGTAGATTTTTTCGTAGTCCGGGTTTCCAAATTAAAGTTATTCTATCATATTGTTTGTTGCTCGAAAAAACAGCACCGTTCATCATCATGATTGAAGAGTTGAACGAAGAGTTTGGTCTCCATTTTTGTAATAAGAACAACTAAGCTGTGAAACGCATTGCCAGAGTGGGTTTTTGTCGATGGTTCGAACCTTGGGGTTAAGAGGTACACCATGTTTCTATTAGAGAAGCAAGTTTCATCGTAGACCGCATCATTTTCATCCACTATCATCGACATCATCGCAACCGTATCATTAAATGAGCTATACATAGTAAACGGTAAGTTTTACAAAAAAAAGTATACTAGCAACAAAAGATGCAAAAAAAAAATATTTTGTACAATTGTTGTCATAATATATTATAGTTTCCAAAATATCGGCTAAAACAGTTTTTTTTTTCAATTGGCGTTTGAAGCTCTACCTGGATCTGTGAGCATTTTGTAATTTTATGCTCAGGAAGTGATCTTTACCTTATACAAAAAAATTGGATTAGAAATTTAGTGCAAAGTTGAACAAAAAACCGTCTATTTTACTGGCCTTTCACTATGTTTCAGCACATTTTATTTAATTTTTGACGAACTTGATATATTAGGAAACATTTTAAAAAGATGCATGAAATTGGAAAAGCCGGTCTCAACTTATAGTGTGACCAAAAAAGAAAAGGTTCAGTTATGTATACTCGTACCTACGAGTATAGATAAATTTAATATTTCTTCATTTATATAGCAACAAAACTTTATCACTAGTATAAACAAATCTTGAACAAAAAATGAGTTTAAATTACATAGTCCAATATTTTAATCTTATTTCTGCACTGTGGCACCGATTCCGCGCGTCAGAACGGTCGCGAGTACAAGACAGCATTAAATGCCTACTTTGACAGAATTACCTGGCCTTAACTAACTCTACATACTTTTACCGGCCGAAGAGGCCAGATGTGGCATCTCAGTAATTTGACATTAAACCTGATTTTTACCAAGGCTTACAGACTACATTTGTATATGAAGCTGTGTTACGTTCTTTTGGACTTGACCTAGTTTTTGAACGAAAAAATAGAGAGCCGAGTAGTCTGTGAAATTCTAATTATTTTTGTAAGTTATAAGTTTCTATGGCTTTGTTCGATATTTTGAAATCTTCCTATTGTTAAAAGTTGCTAAAACAATGTAAATGTAACAATTATTTTTGTATGAAAAAACAAACATTCGATTTTTCCAAGTGGCCATCTACCTACCCACATACTGTGACATCCTACTCATACGCCTGCAACGTCTGCGTACGTGAAGTAGTGGGTTCAGTGGTAGTGGAAAATTATACATACATTGTGTTATCTTTCGCCAAACATATCTTATACATCTCATTTTAATATTTATAACCATTTGCAGAACTTAATTCAAGTTGCCTAGCAGTTGCTTGCTTCCAGAACTCAATCTATCGCAGAACAATGTTCTGGATATTAGCATATGGTCCACGGCGGGCCATTGTTCGGTTCTCACCGGTTTGCGTCGGGTCGGGGATCAACTACGCAACTCGATTTATGAATGGAGTTTAGAGCTAAGTTCTGAAATAGCGCTTTTACACGAAGTTAGTAGATAATTATTTCTAGTAATTATTAATCTATATCTTTTAATAACTACTCGGAGATATGATACCTTGGAAAAAATAATCCTAGTTAACCTACTAATATTATAAAAAACCGGCCTAGTGCAAGTTGGGCTTGGCCATCGAGGGCTCCGTACAAACCTGTAGGTAAGTAAGTAAAATTTACGGTATTTTTAAATTTAAATTATTTAAAGTATTTTTATTACTTGTTGTAAGTAAAAATAGGTGGTTTACACGTCGCAACGCATCACGCCGGAACTTTGGAACACAGATTAGTTTGGAATGGCACACATTTATTCTACTTTTTATCACGACCAAATTACAGGAACGGGAATTACGTGGGTAACTGCGGAGTGCCATTGCATAATAGGGGGTTTTTCTTAAAAAAAAAAAACAATTAGTCCGTCAGTTAGAATGCAAAAGTAAAGAAAGTTTTTTTGTTTCACAAAAAAAAGACGAAGATACAGTGCTTAGAAGCTTTGCGTGACGTCACTTGTGTCATGATTTTTAGTCTTGATTCGTAATTTAGTCGAATTTTATTATTTCACATTATTAAACATGGTAACTCTTGTGTTGAATTCCGGTAGTGCCAACCTACCAACTATTCGTTTCTTAACTACCATCCTGCAAGCAGTTATTTTACAGTGTACCAACCTACGAAGTTTAATAACATTAATACAAATAGTCTGGTAGTTGGCATACAAGATTCAATTCTCTTCTTCTCATCAGGGCCGAAAGATGGTCGGCAGCAATAATTGATGGCTTTGTCAAATCATTATTAGTATTGTACCCAAGTGGTGTACCTTTGTGGAAATAAATGATAATACAAGTACAAGCGGATAACGGAGTTTCATTAAACTTATGGGTACGATTTTTACCCATAAGTGACGTCACGACCTTCCACTCTGGAAGTTTGAAGATCTTTTTATCTTTCTCAATTTTTAACAATTTGATAAAACAAAAAAAAAATATTGACAGTCATAGGAACTGCCGGTAGAAGCGGTAGAAGTGAAAACTTAAAAAATCAGAATTTGATAGCTTACTGTGGAAACTACGCGGGTGAAACCGGAGGACGAGGCCATGCTCATGGCCAATGCGAAATGCTCACGCATTTTTAAATTGGAAATGGGAAATGCTGACGCATTTCTAGATGGTCGATGGTCATGGCCCCAAATTTACCGGAAGATTTCTTAACATTTCCGAGCGTGACGGTAGAATTCAATTCACGGCCCACGAAAAATGTGTCTGTGCCGTGCAAAAAGAAGCTTTCATTTAAAAAATACGTGTTCCATTATTCCACGATATATTTTTTTTAAAATAAAGAATGACGAGACGAGCAGGACATGCGCCTGATGGTAAGCAAAATGCCTGCCTCATAACAGCACAGTGACACGCAGCTATTTGAACATGAAGAATCCAAATCATTACCTAGAACTGCACTGCGCTCGTCACCCAGTGATCTAAGATGCTTTATCTCTAAGCCCTGTAATTTCTCTGGAAACATTGCCCTTCAAACCGGAACACAGTACTGCTTGGCGGTAGAATAACTGGCAAAGGTGTGGTACTTCCCCAGGCGGACTTTGCCAAGAGTCCTACCACTACATCTAGCTGGCACATTAATTAATTATTATACATCCCATATACCAGAGGAACTAGAGAACTAAACGAATGTAAATACACCGTTCGAGCGACACAAAACGGCCGAATAGTTTCGTACCCGCGGTCAAGTCTATTTCAGCGGTTATCGCCTGCTAAAGATTCAGCAGGGGTGCTCGATAATTTGATTAACCTACCTCAGTTAGCTAGTTTGCTTGAGAATTTGCACAAAGAGTTTACAATAGATTTAATTTTACTATGAATTGTGTTCTGGCTTGGAACTTGGAGCAGAGCAGGTTTCGATCAGTCGTTAGTGATGCGAACGGATATTATGCCTACGCACTATTTTTAGATAATCACCTAAATGTTGTAATCTATAATTATTTTTCCCCCAAAAAGAACAACCGACACCAATTTAAACATTAAAATCCCACACAGTTAACACATTTTCATAACTACTAATAAACCACTGTATGAAAGAACAATGGCAGACTTTCATACTTTAAAATAGTTGAGACGAAATGATAGCGTCTACACATCAAAAATATCTTAAAATGCTGAGCGTCAGTCGCTGAGTAATATATGGAAAGATTTTTGTCTTGAGAGGGCCGTGAAAAAAGATATTTAGGTTTAAACTTTTTTTAGGTTATGTAGGTTTGACATTGGTTTGACACTTGTACGTCGAGACGTCATGTTCTCACAACAAGAAAACTACTTTTTCTGAGGTGTTTTGTTATTCTAACAGCAAATAAGATTGCCAGATTAATATGTAGGTGCGTTTAAGCACGCACAAGTCACATAAAACGATGGGAATATCAGTCCGGTAAACAATCCAAGTCAAATAATTATAATGAGATATTCAAATACGAAAACAAACCGACACGAAAAGCGCAGGAGCAACGAACTTGACAGCGACAAAAGTATTTCCGATGTTACCATAACCTAAAATAAAATGAATACCAATAGTTATTAGGGTAGGTATTAATATTGTAATCGTAATACAGCGGGAAGAAGTTTAAGTGAAACTTATTTCCATTATCTATCGTTTATTTTTTATAACCACTGATATTTTATCTACTAATAGTAACCAACTCTAAATAAAAATGTTTTTATGTCATTATTGTTTTAAAATTACTTCCAAAATAGTATGATTATAGTTAGTGGTCACACTTGAACTGAGTAGGAAGTTATTTTAATCATTTAAAACCCAATAAATTGTAATATTTTTGTGGCTTCTATTACCATTTATATTTATGTGAAAAATCTTAGCAAAAACAACAAATTACTTTTGTATAGATGTTATTTCTAGACGCTATCAGCGATGTCAACTATTATTTTGCCATTGTTCTTTGGGAAGTTTACACTTTTGACAAAATACAAAAGAATTTAAAAATCAGTTCACCTAGTCGAAAGTTTTAAGGCAACAAACTAAAAAAAGTGGATAGGTATTACTGATACAAAAATCACAAAAAAGCGAAATGAACCCCTCTTTTATTTTATAATCTCTTTTAAACCGACTTACAAAGAGAAAAAAGAGGAGGTTAATAATCTAGTTAAATTCGCTAAATAGGAGCATTTGTTCCTACGTATCCCATTAATGGAATTCATTGATATTAAATGCATAATAATACCTATGTTAAATTACCGGGACTAATACGTACCCATGGACGTATAAAAAATTTCGGACGTAGCCTCACTAAAACAAAAACTGTGTCCATCAAGTAGGCCACATAATATGGACGTGTGGGCTGTCACATACAGGCTGACACGCACACATCATTGGGTCATTACACGTGACACGTACATAGTGACAACCTGGCAACGCACACGTGCAAATGTGGCCGACTCTATTGACACAATTTTTGTTTTAGCGAGACTACGTCCGACTGTTTTATACGCCCATGTACGTACCTAAGTTACTATTTTTCCCATTAAAGTTATATGTTAGCCGCGGACCGCAGCTAGTAATACCATAATGACAAATCAATAGACCAATCTCACCATATTACCCAAATAAGTGTTTTGAATCAACCGAGCTAAAGAGTTAACTATTTTCAGCCCCTATTTCTTCCAATCTTGTATCATTTCCTTACAACGACATCCAATACATTAAGATCTTCCCATAACCCTTATGTTGAGTGTTAGAAGGTTTATTTTAATCTGTATGGGGTATTTTTAATCTGGGGTCTTTGGAAGGCATGCAGTGCTCATTTAAAATTCAATCGTATGGTTTTGTGAGACGGCGGTATTTCGAGAATGTTCTCGTTTATTGACGCGGGGTATTTGTTTACTGAAGTGAAGTTTTATCGTCTTTTAACTTTTCTCCTGTAAATTTAACAATTGTCGCAGGACAGGATTTCGATTTACATCTACGGCTGATCTGTAAAAACAATACCAATGAAATTTCAAATATAATTTAGTAATTTTGGCAAATGATTATTTGTAGACAATCGTTTTAATAAAGTGATCTGTTCCGCAACCTTTGTATAAAATTTAGCGGCTGTTATAAGCCTTTTTTGTTTCTTTACCATCAAAATTATAAAATATTATTATATAAGATAGATATGGCCAACACTAATAGTAGTAAGATAAAAATATGGCCATCTGAACAATCACAAATTTTACTTAAACTGAGAACAAAACTACAAATAACGAGAACAAAACAATTCATTATTATCGTTGTCGCCATTATTCAACGGTATCCACCTAAGCTGCTACAATAAATGGCATGTGCTTGAAATTAGAACTACATTTTTTTTATCGGGCAGAGCCTTTATTAACAAAACTAAAATGCAATGAGAACTACACAACACTACAAACCTACCTAACTAACTACTACACTAAGCACACCTGAATTATCCATAGACCACTGTAGGTCCACAGATAATCAAGATGTTCAAGCCCACTACCAATTGGAAGCGTACCCAGCATGCTGGCGGCATTACCACGCTGAATGGCAATGCTTATGCGTTGGGCCATAAACGCCAGCGTTTTGGTCACAAACTAACTAATTAATTTCCACAAGTCTCAAAATTCCGTTAGTAGCGCCACGTGTCTGATAAACGTGAGTGGTAATAGCTATTTGAATTGAAGCGCAAAGCGAACTACCGTCATTGAAAATTGTTTACAGGAAAATAACATCTAGTTGTTAATATGAAAATGCTATTTTCCTATGACATATAGGACACGTTATTGAACGCGTTCAATGCCTGTTCAAACTATTGTATTGAGAATTGTTTCGCAACTTTAGTCTGGGCTTTTGTGTAGCCATTATTGTATGTTAAATTTTTGCTTTCATTGTTTCAAGCTATTTTAGTTCAGAGCGGATATAGTTGGCGGATATATTTAGAGTTGCGTACGTCACTAGTTTTCAAGAAGCCTTTCATTAGTGGATGCTGAACTATATAAAGAACCTGTAATAAGTACAATAGTAAGCGGTTTTAAACAGCATATAGTTTTCAATATTTAGGTCGTATAGGTATAACTACAAAATGTTGGACACATTGAGTACGATTTATATGAAAAAAGCTTTGATATGATCTACGTTGTTTTTTATAGTGTTGAATTACGTGACAAGCAGGACATATACCTGTTGGTAAGCGACATGCCTGCCACATAGCACAGTGATACACAGTTATTGATGACCATGAAGAGTCCAAATCATTACCTACTAACTACCTACCTACTGCACTGCACTCGTCACTCAAGAGATGTAGGATGTTTTATCTCTATGCCCTGTAATTTCACTGAAAATTTTGCCCTAAAACTGTGTACTTAATGAAATTTTGCACATAGATACATAATAACTTGGAATAACACTCAGGTATTATTTTTCTCTAGGAAAAGTTACGAGAACTAAAGTCAAAGTACTTTCATTTCAATTTACACGTCAATTAATACAAAAAAGAGCATACAAATTGTATAATTTTCAAAGTTTGAAATTTCCATTTTACTATGATTATATTATAATACAGAAAACTGTCAAGCATTATACGAGTATAATAATATGTTCTTAAAACAATTGTACTGACCTACTATGTCCAATTTTTCAACATGTCCATGTCAGCTATGCGGGTGAAATATATAATATTAGTAGGATGGTGAAAGACAATCAGTAAACGTAGTGTAGGACGCGCTGAGACTAGATGGAGTGACGATTTACGAAAAGCACCTAAGGGTCTACCGCCTAACTGAAACTGTCTTAGCTAAGATATACCTACCTATCTCTTTTCATTTCGATTGAAATGATAGAGACAGCAAAAGCACAGCCGATTGAGTTGTGCGGTAGAAGGGCTGGTGGCGGTTGGAGATGTAGCATCGACGATCGGGCTGACTGGCGTATTAGGGTGCTTTTCCACCAGAGATGTGCTATGCTACTATGCTATGGACGCGTTTGATATCCACCAATCATATACACTGGTGCACATAGCATAGCACTGGTGGAAACGGATTCAACTAAGATATGTTTTTTTGTATGGGAGGATGCGTGCTATTTATGTGTGTTTATAGGATATGCGCCTCTCCCCCTCACCGCGCAGCTCTCGCCGTTTCCTTACTATCGATACATAGCATAGCTCGAGATGCGCATCTTCCTCGCACAGCCTCCTAGCGTAGTATTGGTGGAAACGGTCACATATTTTCGTAACGTAGATTTCACATCTTCGCAGCACAGCTGCATAGCACATCTCTGGTAGAAAAGCACCCTTATTGGAGAAACCTATCTCCAGCAGTAGACGAATACTGGCTGATGATGACGATGAGTAGGACAGTAGCGTTTATGTAGGCGTTCATGGCGTACGGTCTAAAGAACATGGCCAAGAGAAACTTTCAATTTGTCGAAATAGACATAAAAACGTCTTATTTAAAGGTTGAAGGAGCATTGTCGTAATTTTAAAGTGGCTATTAGCAGTAAACTCGGTCCTGAGGCATAAAGTCCACTGCTCAACCGTGATGCCAATAAATTAGATGCTTCATCTTATTTACTTGATGCGACTTTGGTAGCATAGTGACCACGACGCCCGATTTTTAACCCCCGACCAAAAAGGGGTGCTATAAGTTTGACGTCGATGTCTGTCTGTCTGTCTGTCTGTGGCACCGTAGAGCTCAAACGGATGGGCCGATCTCGATGCGTTTTTTTTATTTGAAGGTTAATATTCGTGCGGATGTTCTTAGCTGTGTTTGGTTAATATCGATTTAAGATGGCCGCCTCCACAAAATGGCGGACAAAATATTTCTTCACAACCTACCTCAATATGGGTATCAAATGAAAGAAAGGACTTGACTAGTAAAATACTATACACTATAACAAATTTCAAATCCAAGATGGCCGCCACCACAAAATGGCGAATTACGTTATTTTTTTCACTACTACCTCAATATGGGTATCAAACGAAAGGGCTTAACTAGTACAATACTTTGCACTACGAGTAATTTCATATCCAAGATGGCCGCTACCACAAAATGGCGAAATACGTTTCTTTTTTCACAGCTCCCTTAATATGGGCAATATGGGTATCAAATGAAAGCGCTTGACTAGTATAACGTTGTACAGATAACAAATCTGAGGTAGTCGGGGGTTAATCAAAATTTTTAATTTTGTTCTTGTTAAAGCTTGGGGTCGTCGGTTCAAATTCCTCTTGACCAACTTGTATTTTTACTATATATTACTATTGTATTTTTCAAGTGTCTATGTAAAAGTTTGTCACTGGATTTGGCCGTGACCACATTGAGAGTAAACCAATATGATACAAAATATTTTTTTGAGATGTTCCATCCGCCAACCCTAGTTTGGCCATATTGTGGTATTTGAACGATAATAATAAATAGGTTTGCTCTAGACCACTATCTTAACGTTAAGCAACGATGCGGTCTACGATGGAGCTAGACACTAGAAGAAACCACTCACTTTTTAGTTGAAGATACGCAGACAATCATTAATAAACAATATCAACTATGAATAAAGCAGCTGTAAAGGGGCCTCGCCAATTAAATGAAGCTATAAAAAGCTTAGTTACAGGTCAATATAAAAAATAATCTAAATCATTACTACATTCAGTATTAAGAATTACATTTTCCTTAGCTGTAACTGATATTCTGGACGGTTAGTTTTTGTCAAGTGCTAATTAATCTTTGGATACTACGATAATACAATGCTATGTAACTTGTCTGCCAATTTTTGGAAACGCAATGTTAGTCCAAATAAATGTTTTTTTTAATTAAAAATGAATAAATAGTATCACACACTTTTAGAAACCTCGGCAAACATAACCGAACTATGTTGCAATTGAATTCAAAAACGCATTCCCTGCAGGTTTCAACAAACAAATACAATTTGAATGCAAGTCGGCCAACACCACCACACTACGGATTAATTCCAGCGGAACCTCTGTGAAACGAACTCTGAACATTTACCCCTTATTTGGATTAGTGAAGTAGACAGATAGTGAAGTATAGTACAGAGAATATATAAGGTCAAATTAACAATGGTTTTCTCATTGCTATTTTTGGATATATAAGTATATATATATACATTTTATAAATATAGGTAATAAAACTATATTTAATTGGTAGGACTCTTTGTAGAGTCCGTCTGGGTAAGTACCTCACCTTTTCCAGTTATTTTACCAACAAGCAGTAATGTGTAGACTACGGTGTTCTGGTGTGAAGAGCAATGTTTCCAGTGAAATTACAGGGCATAGAGATAAAACACCTTGTATCTCCGGGAGACGAGCGCGGTGCGGTGCTACGTAATGATTTGAACTCTTCATGTTCCAATGCCCGCGTCTCACTGTGCAGTTATGGGCAGGTATGTTGCTTACCATCAGGCACATATCCTGCTCGTCTTGTCACTTTGTACGTCTATACTAAAAATAAATAGAAAAATATTACGGCAATGGGAACTACACAGTAGCCGATAACCGCGGAGCATAGTATTATATATATTGTATATTAATAAATTACTGTAGTTAAAAATTTTTTTTACAAAAGAATAGTAGCAAAGTTCATCAATCCTCTGCGGTCTCCGCCGGCCGCCTACAAGCCGTGTTCTCGTTATCAGCTAATCGTAACCTGCCGTATCTCGGATCTCTGCCTCTTCCAACACGTATTGGAAATCGCTTATTATTTCACACCCACGTAGGGCTGCTCTCTTGCAAAACAAACAAAACCGGAGATTTTCTAAATACTTTGTTGTCTAAATCGGGCATACAAGACTTTAGTTATTTCATCCAAAAAAAAAAAAAACCCGATGTCAATTATAATTTAATTTAGACACTCAACCAAATTTCGTAATAAACTATCACTAAGTCATTGTATAAGAAATAAAATTTTAGTTTTTTGTTCATATTTCTAAAACCACCACACTGATTTCAATGAAACTTATATAGGACCACCTCAGAACTATGATCAATCAAACAAAAAAATAACCATCAACATTTTTTTTCGGTTAACAATTGGCGGCGCTGTCGCGTGATATACAAAAAAAAACATACAACCGAATTGAAAACCTTTTTTGGAGTCGGTTAAAAAAACACAATGCAACAAACAGGTTATTTAAACAGTAATTTATTCGTAGCCCAATAAATACTAGCTCGTATCTTAGTCGCATTCGGCGACGTGACAACCCTACGCCCACGCCGTCATTGCGCTGAGACCAATACTGATACGTGAGGTTTTGGAATTTTTTCACAGCTTTATGACTGCACTTGTAATTTATACAAATTTGAAGTTACGATGTTAACTTATCGTAAATTTAAACGTGTCAACTCTTTAAATTTAGAGGGAATTTATATCATGCAAGGCATAAGCATAGTAAAGTTACGGCTGGTCTAGAAGTTACGGCTGGTCTAGTCGGGAGAACGGTGACTGGACGCACAGTGCACCTTCCAGCACCACTGTCTTTTCGAAGACATGTGTGTAATGCCAATGCTAACTTAAAACGGTGAAGGGAAACATCGTGAGCAAACCGACATTTACTACCAACCCGCACAAAGCCAGCGTGATAGATTATGGCTTTGACTCTCTCATTGCGAGAGAAAGCTCTGAGTCCCAGCAGTAGCAGTAGGAACATTTAGCGGGCTGCTTATGCATTATGCATGTTTATCCTGTAAGGCATAAGCATAGCAATCTATTTTATTTTCCCGGTGCCGAGACTTGAGGCCTTCTCTCATAAGGAGAGACTTGAGCAATCTGCCATTACACTCGTAGTGATCGGACTCTTTGCAAATTCCGCCTGTAGAAGCACCACACCATTGCCAGTTATTTCACCGCCAATCAGTAATATGAAAATATCACTGAGCTCCGGTTTGAAGGGAAACGGGTTTCCTTCAGCCCTTCACCTTTAACCCAAGCGTATTTCCCTACCATCATTGTTTCCCGGAATATATAGTCGTAGCCTATGTATTATTCTAGACTTTGATCTATCTTCGTACCAAATTTCATTTATCTCTAGATCCTTTTAGTAGGTTTTACATGAAAGAGTAACTAATTTAAATCCATCCCCATACACTTTCACTTTTATAAATATACTAGCGACCCGCCCCGGCTTCGTACGGGTGCAATGCTGATACTAAATATAAGTGCCTACCAATAAAATTCCGGTCCGGCGGCAAGACGTTACATTTTACGTAGTCACATAAGTCACAGTTTTTTGTGATGGATACTTTTTTGGCGCGACGGACGCACGCAATGTGTTGATTGATGGAACGAAACGTGCTTCACACCAAAGATGGCGACAGCGGTTTGTTTGTCAATGCCATCAGAATTTAACGAAATTCTCCATAATCCGAATTTTGTGGATATAATATGTTGTCGACTCAAAATCTTTTTTTTTTTGTTTTGTTATTCATATAAGGTTTCGATCAAATCTACCGTAACCCTTGACGAAATTATTAATATAGATAAATATTGGTGGACACTTCACACACGACACCACCTGACCCCAAACCAAGGAAAACTTGTACTATGGAAGCCAGATAGCTGATATAATACTTATATAGTTTTAAATGCATATTTATTACACATAGAAACACCCAAACACAGAACAAATACTTGTATTCACCTCACAAATATTTACAGTGGGTGTGGATCGAAACCACGACCCTCGGCTTAGCAGGCAGACTTATTACCAACTAAGCAACGAGACCAGTTTAATATTAGTACTTAAGATGAATTACAATTGCAATACATAGCTTCAACAATGTTTAAAACAAATAAATGCACAAATAACATTTCTAAACAACAGAGACCGAGATGTTTGTCATTGGAACTGAGTAATTATAATAAGAAATAGTCTGTGTTTTCTGCTAATACTCTCCGGGGGAGATAGAGCACGCTTGCGCTTTATTTATATCTGCTATGAAAAAGATTAACTCAGTAAATAGGATTAGGCTTCGAAGGAAATATTTACAGAACTGCCCAACCTCTGCTTACCTTTTTTTAGGGTTCCTTGAAAAGAAACAAGAGAAACGTTATAAAATCACTTATGCCCGAGCGACACGAGGCTAGTTTTTCATGCTATATAGCTATATAGGATAGCAAGCTAGTACTTCTACGAATAGCTTCGTGTAGACAACGTTACGTAACGCCAGTTTTGTCTACACAAAGCTAGTAGTACTAGCTTGCTAACACTACTTTGCTATCCTAGCTTGAAAAACTAACTTCGTGTCGCTCCGGCATTAGTTATTGTCTGTCTTTTTTCGGAAGTGAAAAGTTAATTAGTGGCGTTGAGGGGAATATTTTATAAGTTCCCGTCAGCGACCTGCTAATGTACCGATGTAGCGTCGGAGCGGCGGTGGAGCAGCGGACCAGGACGTATTAGTAACGACGACCAGGTTTGACGTTTTTTGGATCGGGGAGCTATTGTGGGTTTGCGACGTGCATGACATATGTAGTCAATTGCATTGTTTCAATTTAATGACCTAATATTGCATTTTTTAGAGGACGCAATTTTATCTTTGGCACATTTGTGAGGGGTCAATAGAAGCTTAACCCCAAGTTTGTGGGGTTGCCACCCACCCTTGTCCTTCGGCCGCCATCATGGAAAACGCCTTTTTCGATATATGTTTGAAACTACCAACCCTACAAAAAATTGAGATAAGTAATGTAATTTGTAGCAAATGAAAAAAAATTGGCAGTCATAGAAACTGCCGATATAAGTGAAAACTTATACTTATAACTCAGAACTTCATAGCTTACTTGCCAATGACCATGGTCAAGTTTACCCAAAGATTTCTTATCATTCTTGAGCGTGACGCTAGAATTCAATTCACAGCCAACGAAAAATCTGTCTGTGGCGCGCTAAACGAAAATTTCACTTCAAAAAATTAAGCTAGTAATGTAATACTCATATACATATGTATACTAATCTATACTAATATTATAAAGCTGAAGAGTTTGTTTGTTTGAACGTTAGGATCTCGGGAAGTACTGGTCCGAATTGAAAGGTTATTTTTCTATTAGATAGTCCATTTATCGATGAAGGCTATATATAGGCTATGGAATATAACGCTACTATCAATAGAAGCGGAGCATAAATCAAGAATGTAACAAAAACGGGGAAAAATATTCCTTTTTGAGAGTTTTCGTAGCGTGCTTTGACCACAGACTAAGTGGAGACATAGATACACTTGACATGACAGCGATTACGTCAACTTCAACTTCAAATTTTTATTTTGGCTTCGGTAATGTCACCGTTATTTCGCCACTGTCCAAGATTGCGTCATTGAATATAAACTTTTGCTAATCCAATTTGTTTCTAAATCTGAGTTGGTACGACCAATTTCCGACAGGTGGGGTAGCAGGTAGCTGAAGAGGTATTTGGTTTGAAAGCGATATTATCAGGAATGACTGAACCGATTTCAGTCATTCTTTTACCGTTGGATATGTACGGGATCCCGATGAGTGCTATATAATGTACCACGGGCGAAGCCGGGGCGGACATCTAGTATCATATATAAATTATGCGTCACGTTTTTCGATCACGATGAACTCCTAAACTAATTAACTGATTTTAATAAAATTTGCACACCGTGTGTTGTTTGATCCAACTTGAAATATAGGATAGTCTTTATTTCAATTAATGGTCTTTACATTTATGATAATGTCCAAGCGAAGCCGGAACGGACCGCCAGTAAAATATAAATATCGCTACTTTTTCACATGTCAAAACGGTCCTATAATTATTGAAGAATATTCTGACTTATTGCAGTATAAGTGCGTTAATTTAGCAAGCTATCAAGCTTAGGTAAAGAATAAGTACGAGTAAATAGATCAGGGTTTTCCGCACGGCTCCTTTGTACCAATCGTAAGCAGATGACGTGCATACTTGGCAACAGAATGATGTGCCGCGACAAAAGTATGACACTTCCACAAGAGCGACAAGGTAAGAGCGATCAGATCCGTGCTTTCGATGTAAAGCGTTTATTCCAACTCTATACGTAGTATATTTAAACTTTTTGCTATCAAGTGTACAGTATGTAATGTTGAGGAATGATGTTGAAATTGTGAAAGATCTGTAAGGAAAATACCCGACACACGGTGAGCCTACTTGCAGACAAGCGACCAGATGAGCGCGCGGTGACGTTACAATCTGCATGCTGATGAGGTTGGGGGAGTTCAGCCAACCGGGCTTCAACTACTGGATATACATATTAACTTCCGATAACTAGACCCGAACAGAGTGACGGCCTAAAGGGCGTGGTAGATTTTTTTTTCTTTCAATATTAATTAATTATGTGAATATATATTTATAGTGCTTCCAACGTAGATACCTAATAATAATGTTTATTGATTACAAAATGTTGTTTATCGAATTGATATTTAATAGGTAATCATACTCATAGTATTTTATTGATAACAATATAAGTAACATGTCCACAATAATAATCAAATTCAAGAATCGAATAAATTAAATAAACAATTAAGGTGGGTCCCCTAGTGAAACGAGTTTTTTGTCCAGTGACTCATTAGCCAAAACAAATATCAAATGGCAAAAAATACATTAAATTTCTGCAGTTTCTTGGCTTCAAAATGGTAGTTTTTTTTTGTTATTTTTTTTATATTATCTCCTCACAACGAAACCATAAAAAATAGAAATAATTATATTTATCATGCATCTACTCAAAAACCCGCCGTTATTTGGATTTTTGTACTTACACCAACGGATAGTTAATTCCATCACGAACAATTTGGCAGAAATATTTTTCTCAAAAGACCAAAATCTGATTTTATAAAGAGTTTATTCAAAAATTTGAGCGTAAAACAGCGACAAATCCGATAGTTTCTCTCTTGCTCTTTCTTGCGGTGATCATTAAATTTGCTCGGGGTACTCCCATAAATAGTGTGTAAATTACACAATAAAAATGAATCAAATACATTCACAATAACAAATAAATAAAAAATAACTAATTAATAGTTGTTCAGAGAACTTTCAGGTTGTCCATTTCATCGAACCTGTAGAATGCCTACTCGGTTAGCCAGTCCTTTAATATGACACAATTGATGACAATACAAAATCTAAAATAGCTGTTTCCATAATTCCATAAAACGTAACATCAAAACATCATACGAAACTATGATATAGTGACGATTAAAGCGATAAAAAGGAATTGAATACCTTTTGAAACGCATAACTCGACTAGGAGTAATGAAAGGCCAATTTTCGCGCGAGCTCTGAGCATTCCAAAGTTAGAGGCCTCTCTAAATTCATTGATGTGTAGACCTGGGATGACTTCACTCTCGTTGGATCCTTTAAGTGAAACTACAGACGAATGGAGTTTAGTTCTATTTTTGAGCTCCGAGAAAAGAATATCTAAATATAGAGGTGTACAATTTATTACTATAATATGTACTATCGATCCGACCCGGCTTCGCACGGGTGACATGCTGATACTAAAAATGCGAATAAAAATGGTTATTGTAGGTTACCTCTAAAAGATAGACATTTACCATAGTTGACTTTTTTGTAGTCCTTTTTAAAGGGTACAATACTGCAGTACATTAGTTTGATCCATCTCGTAGGATCCAGCCAGCGTTTGCAAAGAAAGCGCAAAAAGAAATGTGTATTTATGACACTACATTAGAAACCTTTAAAATTATATTTGTTTCTCTACTGTTGTATACACATATTACATATACATATACACGATCTTTTTGAATCAGGCTATCTATTTAAAAAACCGCATCAAAATCTGTTTGGTAGTTTTAAAGATCTAAGCATACATAGGGATATACGGACAGCGAAAGCGACTTACTTTTATGTTATGTAGTGATTTTTACACCTATTAATTTTACAAATGTCAATGTTTGTTTGTTGTTCGTACGGCGCAACGTATGAACGGATCCTGCTGACATTTGGGACACAGTTTAGTCTTTGGTCAGTCTGGAAGAACACACATCCTACTTTTTTTCCTGAAAAATAACGGCGGTTCTCGTTATTTCCCCGTAATAGGTAGTGGTGTGGTTGCTATTCCAGAACAAAATTAAATTGCGTTCCGAATTTCAACCCGGCCCGTTCAGACCATTCGAGGTGGTTTGAGCATCAGAAATTAAACATCAGATATTTGACATTTATAATATTTAGTATATACATATACATTTAGTACTCGTAGGAGGATGACGGTAGCCAAGACGTCGAATGTAGCAAAAAATATTCGAAATCTATGGACGGTAGTGATTTTATTCGTTGAAATGAAATGAAATAGTTTATTTTTCCAGATTTTACATCCATTAATCAAATTCAAAATTAACAAAAATAAATTAGCAATACAATAATAATAAAAGAATAAATAATAATAGATTAATAAACAACGATATGGGCTTATGATATGCGCTCCACGTTTTATGGAGTGGACTATTCACCCAGTCATTGAACGGCTACCACCAGCGAGTTGTCGGAGCGGTGAGATGTTGAGCCACTATTATGTTAGATAGATAGACACTCTTTATTGTACACACCATAAACAAAAAACACTTATACAGCAGATAAGAACAATAAAAGCTAGGTGTTACAATCGGCGGCCTTATCGCAAAAAGCTATCTCTACCAGGCAACCTTAGGATGGAAATGGTTAACAAGAATATTTTAATAGCAGGGTTTAATATCTATACTAATATTATAAAGCTGAAGAGTTTGTTTGTTTGAACGCTAGGATCTCGGGAAGTACTGGTCCGAATTGAAAGATTATTTTTCAATTGGATAGTCCATTTCGAGGAAGGCCATAGGCTATAGAACATAACGCTACTATTAATAGAAGCGGAGCATGAATCAAGACTGTAACGAAATCGGGAAAAAATATTCCTTTTTGAGAGTTTTCGTACGTTTCGTGCTTTGACATGACACATGACAGCATGTGTCTAAAATTGCGTCATTGAATATCACAGAGTAAACACCTCTTGAATATAAACCTTTGCTAATCAAATTTGTTTCTAAATCTGAGTTGGTACGACCAATTTCCGACAGGTGGCGTAGCAGGTAGCTGAAGAGGTGTTTTGGTTGAAAACGATATTGTCAGGAATTACTGAACCGATTTCAGTCATTCTTTCACCATTGTATATGTACGGGATCCTGATGAGTGCTATATAATGTACTACGGGCAAAGCCGGGGCGGACATCTAGTATTCTTATAAAATAAATTATCGCAGTAAACACATTTAGCATTTAGCAAGATGCAAAGACAAGAGATGGACTTCAGAGACAACGAAATGGAAAGGACCGCTTGGAAAAAGAAGAAAAGGTCGTCCAATAAAAAGGTGGATTGACGACATCATAAACACAGCGCAAAACGATTGGATGACCAAAGCAAAAGACAGAGATACTTGAATTAAGCTGGAGGAGGCATATACACTAACAGGGGTTCTAATACTCGAAAAAAAAAGTGTAAATTCAGATTTATAAAAGTTGATACTAAATATGTTACTTAAATGAAACCTAATAAAACCTTTGTAATATTTAAGATGTATTGAAAATAAACGGGCTTATTATTATTATCATAATAGACACATGCAAATTATACAGAAAAGGTAGATATTATAAGTAAATTACTGTGACTCCAGCTTTGATATAAAAAAAAAATATAATGATAATCAGTGGGTTGTTAATTAATTTGGTTTTATGTAAAAACTATTTTTAACAATGAAAGTTATTTATGTATTTGACCTTCATCTCACCTTCTGATTTTAAGCAACGATGTGGTCTACGATGGAGAGCGATTTACGCTGGACGTGAAGACATCAAGATTTTTTTTAACTTTTATTGGTTTACACTTGACCGCGATGTCGTCTGATGTTAAGTGACGATGCGGTCTACGATGGAACGTGTTTACCTAGAAGAAACCGATTCACTCTTGATTTGAAGACACAAAGATTGTTACTTTCGGAAAAACCGACTCAGGCAACGTATTCCACAGCCTTGACGGTTTTATCACAAAAGTAGAGTAAAATCTCTTCGTTCGTGTCTTTGGAACATCAACCATGAAACGATGTCGCTTGGCTAGCGTTGTGGATTATAGGTCTGATTTTCTCCTAATAAGAAAAGTTCCTGAGTCACAGCAGTGGGAAAATAAAATGGGCTGCGAATGCGTATTCCAGTTAATCCAACATATAGATGTAAAATCAAAGAGTTTACATATTTATACTACGTATAGAGTTGGAACAAACGCTTTACACCGAAGCACGGGTCTGATCGCTCTTGCCTTGTCGCTCTTGTGGAAGTATCATACTTTTGTCGCGGCACATCACTCTGTTACCATAGCAAATATGCACGTCATCTGCTTACGATTGGTACAAAGGAACCGTGCGGAAAAACCTGATCTGTTTACTTATTCTCTATCTAAGGGTATAATGTTTTTTGTAGCCGTGTATAGGCTATACGCGCGTCTTTATTCTTTAACAGCCATTTTTTATTCAACATGTTACTCAATGCGGTTGAAAGAAGATAACAGTGTTTATTTCTGTTTTATCACCATACGAGTGCCTCTGCCGGTCTTGAATTAAGACAATTTATAACGCAAACAAGAGAAATGTTTTAGGGGAGAATGTCACATATTAGCGAACATGCTTCTCGGTACGGTTTTATCTATACCTGCCGAAATAAATATCGTTATTTTAATATGAGGGAAGAAATATTCAGACGTAGTAATGTAGGAGGATCCGACTTTGTTTTTCGTGATTTTTTTTCGTATTTAAACTAAAAAAGCCCTTGTTAACTTTCGTAGTAAAATATGTTTTATGTTCTTTTGTTAAGAGCTATTTCCGACGACTTACAACCTCCGTAGTGATGGTTACAGTGTTCACATTATAATTGTCATACGCTGTCGCGAGTAACGAGTATGAAGATAGTACTTTTACATTCCGTGAAATTTACTACTTCTATTTAAGTACTATTTGAGGTTGAGGCAAGTTAAAAACTTGTCACATACTTCTCCTATTACATCCCAACACAGAGGTGCGGACCTGCCCCACCCTACCGCCTAACTACATTGCGTTGCCTGAGTGGGGTTTCCCTGATGGTTACAATCTTTGTGTCTTCAAATCGAGAGTGAATCGGTTTTTTCTAGGTAAGCACGCTCCATCGTAGATCTCATCATCGCTTAACATCAGGCGAGATGGTGGTCAAGTGCGAACCTATTATGGTTAAAAAAAAAAAAGGCTATGGCTTTGTTATTTCTGTCTCTATCATTTCAAGCGAGAAGAAAAGAGAGTGCAATTTCAAAACTAAGACATTTTCAGTTAGGCGGTAAACCCCCTGCCTGGTGAGTAGCGGAGCAAATTTATATAAGGGGAGTTATATGATAAGTTTTCATCTTCCCTGAAATACATCCCGAAATTTGGAGCTAGCTTTCGGAATATTCGATCACTCAATGAAATTACTCCAAATATTTTTTGTTTGTGGTTTGCATCATTATGTTCGGCGAAAAATTGTCCTATTGACCCATTTTTCTCGTGCCAAATAATTAGAGAAGACTAATTGTATTTACCTTCGTTTGTGCCTGCGCCATGTTTTCCCTAAAAAAACACCCGTGTAAAAGCATATCACAATTAGCTTACCGAATTAAGCATAATTTATATCACACCGTGCCGGGACCGGGCCGTGTTCGGGACAAGTGTGAAAGTTAAATGGTTTGCTACAAAAGTTAAGATGTATTAAGATGTATTCATCTGTAGTTAAGATGTAATTTTCTGTCAGACGAATTTTATTGATAGTTAAATTTAATGAGAGTTTTTTCACAGTATTACTTGTAAAATCAACCACTCAGGCAAGGAATCAAACACACCTTTGTAATAACCAATATTCCTAGTAATGTTACAAAAATACGAAAGTTTTATGTATATAGTTAGATTATAGTCTAAAATAGCACTTAGGCTACTTTGTCAATCGATTTCGGTATTTTTTTCATAGATGGTCCCATATAATTTTCATCGAAATAGCTGTAGTGTTTTTTGAAATATAAACAAAAAACAAAAAAAATTGCCTGAGCTTAGGATTACGTCATCATAGATTTAAAAAAAAAATGAAATGTTGTCGATTTTTTATTTGATTAATTGTTTTTTGAGATTAATTTTAACAAGAACAAAATTAAAAATTTTGATTAACCCCCGACCACCTAGGATTTGTTATCTGTACAACATTCTATTAGCCAAGCTCTTTCATTTGATATAATTCATTGTCATAATTTGTCATAGTGCAAAGTAGTCTACTAGTCAAGCCCTTTCGTTTGATACCCATATTGAGATAGTAGTGAAAAAAATAACATAATTCGCCATTTTGTGGTGGCGGCCATCTTGGATTTGAAATTTGTTATAGTGTATAGTACTCTACTAGTCAAGCCCTTTAATTTGATACCCATATTAAGCTAGGTTGTGAAGAAATATTTGGTTCGCCATTTTGTGGAGGCGGCCATCTTGAATCGATATTAACCAAACATAGCTAAGAACATCCGCACGGATAATCACCTTCAAATAAAAAAATCCGCATCGAATCGGCCCATCCGTTTGAGCTCTACGGTGCCACAGACAGACACACACACAGACAGACAGACAGACAGACAGATAGACAGACAGACAGACATCGACGTCAAACTTATAACACCCCTTTTTTTGGTCGGGGGTTAAAAATAGAAGTCGGTTTTTTGTTTTTTTTGGTGAGAATTAAGACTTATGTAATTTTTGAGGCTCTGGGGTAAGGTAAGTTAGTTTGTCTACAGAGTAGTTAGTTTGTCTCAGATTTCAGGGTACAGAGCTCACGGGTTCAATTTTCGCCTTACACAATAATTTGTGTAATGATTTCAGATATTTGTTCTATATCTTTTCTATGTATCATAAGTATGTGTTTGACAGACATATAAGCAGTAGACACATACTGATGTGTGATAAATGTCCACCAATATTTATCAAATTTAATGTTATATGTCAACATTTGAGATTGATTTGATATTGGATTCCTGTTTTTAATTTGAAAAACTAGCATCTTTTTCAGGTAACGTTATATTTTAATGCGATTCCTATTACGCGTGCAACGAAATCCCGGCACGGTGTGGTTTGACACTATTCACCTTTAATAAACGAATGGGTTTTTAATGAACCGAGTATATCTTAGTTTCCTTTTTATGTTAAAATTTCCATTTATTGTTATTTAGTTTGAGTAAAGATTTTCCATTAAAGTTTTCAATGCACAATGTCATAGCACCATAAACACTAGTTTATATTAGTGTTAGTGGTGTGGTGATTACGTCTTTATAGAGATCGTGTTTCGTCTTTGGCAGACGTACTTACTGGTGCGAATTAAACTGTTTATTTCCACCTTATTGTTGGGGTGGGTATCGTGGTAGAGGCTACCTGGGGAAGTACCACACTTTTGCCAGTTATTCCACCACCGAGCAGTAATGTGAAAACATCACTGCATTTCAATTTGAAGGGCAATGTTTCCAGAGAAATAACAGGGTTCCGTTACTTTGCCCAGTAATTTCTCTGAAAACATTGCCCTTCAAACCGGAATACAGTAATGTTTGCACAGTTCTCTTTGGTGGCAGAATAGCAGGCAAAGGTGTGGTACATCCCCAGGTGACTATGCAAAGAGGTAGGGCTCTTATACAGTGATGTTTTCACATTACTGCTCGGTGGTACGAGTAGAATAACTGGCAAAAGTGTGGTACTTCCCCAGGCGGCCTCTATCACACTAGTAAACTTATTATCGTTATTTGTTTCCTTCATTTATGATTGCCAAAATTCATGTGCTCGTTAGGTACTCCCTAGCCAGCCAGTATAATAATAAATTTTCATCATAATTTGCTGGATAAATATGAAACTGGACACTGTTTGTCCATAACTTGCGAATAACAAAGTTCTTCTGAAACTTCTCATTAGCGTGTCATAAAATTCAGTTTTGTATTAATTCGTCAGCTTTTTAAGTTTATTCGCTTCAACTCTTTGGGGAAATCAACCGTTTGGACAAAGTGTGGTTGTTAGTTATTTAAAGTGAGTCCGCTTTAAAACTGTTTACAGCTAGTTTAGAAGCAAGAGAGAAAGTAATATTTGTATCTATGTCACTATTATTTATTAGGTATACGGTTTTAACGTACAAATGAGTGTCAAATATTTTGTACGCGATTGACAATTTTTTTTTCTATATGATCCTAAAACTTTACCATCACTTCTAAGAACTCGCTAAAAGTACAAAAAGTTTGGTCGGTAAGCCAGCATTTCAATTTGTTTTTGTTAGCGAAACTTGGTGCCGGTCCAACTGTTTTAAAAGGACTGGTTTACTTCAGGTCCTTTAGTCAGGTCAGCTTCCCTGACTTCCTGGGTGAATGTGAAATACCAACCAGCTTGTTAACGTAGCGTATGTTGCTAGAATGTCTCTCTCCTCACGTGTTGTACGAGTCCTGGCTATTTTTTTACATATACAGCCACTAGCTAGATCGAGATTGCATGAAATAATGTATACAGCAGTGTATTTTAACTCTATCGCAATATCTGGCTAAGTAGTTGGCTCATGCGCCAATATCAATGCATATGAGTCCGCCTACAACACTAAGTTGTGATGTAAGTCGCTAAGTTTTAATAAAAAACTTGCCAACTCATAATAAAGTGGCTAACTTTATACTTCGGTTTATTCCTTGCATGTTGTTTGGTGTGGCAACATTTTGTGACGCACTTGTCGAGTAAATAGGTTTATGTCTCAGTAAAATCTTCAGGCTGTGATGTTATGATAGCCGAAACATTTGCGCAAAGAGATTTACGACTAATGAAAATGTATATAGTTAAGAGGGTGATAATTGCTTGAAGATTTCATTTTGTTTGAATCGGTAGTGGCCTAGTGTGCGTGCTGCGTAGTATGCTTTAGTGCGATCCACAATATTGTGAGTAGGTTTGAATCCCGTCCGGACATGTAGAGTAATTTTTTTCAACAAATTTTTCATCGCCACTTTTTTTAAATGTGAAAGAAAACAGTGACACATTCAACAAGTTTTAACTGATAATGGTAGGAGATAGGAGTTAGGCAAAAGAATCAGTTCACGGGCAGACATATCGACTTACTTATACTTACGTCTCAGTTTTTCGGACGATTCGTCGAAATTGTATGTAAATCTCGACAAAACTCAATCACAGCATCATTACTGTAAGTGTTTTTGTAGTGTTAGGACTCTTGGCAGAGTCCGCCCGGGGGAAGTACTACACCTTTGCCAGTTATTCTACCGCCAAGCAGTAACGTGCAAACATTACTGTGTTCAGGTTTGAAGGGCAATGTTTCCAGAGAAATTACAGTGCTTAGAGATATAAGATCTTAGATCTCTGGGTGACGAGCGCAGTGCAGTGCTAGGTAATGATTTGGACACTTCATGTTCGAATAGCTGCGTGTCACTGTGCTGTTATGTGTCAGGCATGTTGCTTACCATCAGGCACATGTCCGGATCGTCTCGTTACCATTTATTTAAAAAAAAAAATATCATGCCCATACATTGTTAAATATTTTATTCATGCCTATTCGTAATACAATACTGTTTTATTTTTAAACAACTTAAAAAAAGGGGAGGTTCTCTGTTCGGTTGTATGTTTTCTTGTAAGTATGATACAAAATCGATGAGTATGAATCGATTTTGACTATTCATTTTATACTTATATACCAAACAATGGTAGAAAATATGTTAGAGGTGTTCCTACAAAGGTAATTGTATCGAAATCGGTGTGGCTTTTTGTAATATGTTACCAAAAACCTAGAAGTTGACATTTATCTGGACGACGTAGTCATTCATGGCTTCAAATAAAATTTAGTCGACTGCCTGAATTAAATTTTAAATTGAAGTTTTAGGGGTTATAGGTAACATTGAAATATACCTATTTGACATTGTGTAGCTAATAATTACATGGCTATCTGTGTACGAAATTGATTGAACAAGTAAATTCTATAAAAAAAACCACAAGGCATTAATTTAAAAAAAAGTTCCACATCAAATGTAAAAGTTAAATAATGGAACAATTTTTCTTTTACATGATATTTTCCGGTTACGGCTAAAATTAGTTAGAGGTTCATGAAAACTTCTCAGATGGTAAACATTGGTTTTATAACTTCCTGCTTAACTTGAGATGGTATTATAACAGGTTTATCGGTTTTTTTCCTTTTTGGTACTTTATAATCCGCTTCATATTTGCGCTGTAACACAAATTTGACGCGAATACGTCATTAAAATGGCTGCCAAAAAAACCTAATGATAACAACATCTGAGGATTCAGTTTGGTGATTAATCATCTTTAGGTTAAATTCATTATTTGCAGCATTAGAAAGCTAAATAAATAAATTCATTATTTTTAATTCTATACAAACCAAAGTACACAGCAGTGAAGAACACCTGTTTCTTTTTCGTTCAGGCACACTCGGCGGTCCCGCGTTCACCCGGGGCACTACCGCAGAAAGAAAACTATCTTAGCTTTGATGTTTTTCTCTTTTTAGGGGTTCCGTAGCCAAATGGCAAAATACGGGACCCTTATAGATTCGTCATGTCTGTCTGTCTGTCCGTCCGTATGTCACAGCCACTTTTCTCCGAAACTATAAGAGCTATACTATTAAAACTTGGTAAGTAGATGTATTCTGTAAACCGCATTAAGAATTTCATACAAAATTAGAAAAAAATAATTAGGTGTCCCATACTTATAACAGAAACTCAAATTTTTTTTCCATCAAAACCATACGTGTGGGTTATCTATGGATAGGTCTTCTAAAATGATATTGAGGTGCCTAAAATTGTTTTTCTAAACTGAATAGTTTGCGCGAGAGACTCTTCCAAAGTGGTAAAATGTGTGTCCCCCCCGCCCCCTGTAACTCCTAAAATAAGACAGACAAAAATAATAAAAAAGTGTATAATGTCCATTATCATGTAAACTATCAACGAAAATTGGTTTGAATGAGATCTATAAAGTAGTTTTATTTTAATACGTCATAATTCACTATTGTTAAAACAGTGATCAAAGTAACAACGAACTACAAGAACTTTTGTATTATGTTACTTGCTGCTACGGAAGCCTTCATGGGCGAGTCCGACTCGCACTTGACCACTCTTATTTCTTTACGCTTGAAATTATAGAGCTAGGAAAGCCATAGCCGATTTAGTTTAGGTAGAGGCCGGTAGAGGGGGGCTATCGAGCCTTTCACCTCGTAGCATGACGAATCAGCCTCTTTTACAGTCTACGGAAAAATCTGAGATGTGCCAAAAGAAGTGCTCACTCCAAAAAATACAATAATTTGTAAACTAGTGTTATCATAGTTATCACTGGAAGCAACATCTTCAGGTAAAATGGAAAAAATGTGGACAAACCAGTATCCCAGTGTGCAAAAACATTGAAAACACTTTTGTTTTAAAGAAATTATACAGACAAATCATTTTACTTACACTAGAGATTGTAGTATGTACAAAATCTAACCCATATGGATCTAAAGCAAGATTGCTTGATTAAAGGCTAGACGGTGTTGGTGAAAAATATCTCGAATTCAATATTTTACCATCTTTGACAATTTGAAATAAGTAAGTACCCTTTTTTTTACTGCGTAGCTTTAGATATTATTACACCAATATTGGTGTCAATTTGATGTTATCGCCTCTTCATACAATAGGGAATCCTTCCCCAAAATACCTAGCAACGTATTGTTCTCGAGACAGCAACTAGCGAGTATATAAATCAATACTAATGACGATGTGAAATATTTTCTGGTCACAATAACCTATGATTTATGTCCTGCCCTTCCCTTAATAATTTCGGATATATTTATTTATACTAGTGGTCGAGAAGTGGACGGAATTCTTCCATAAATCAATATTTGGCCACAGATTTCAACAATAAACTAATAGTAGGAGATACCGCTATACAACGACCTTCACCGAGCTGATTATTGGATGAAAAGTGTTTTATATGTAATTTAATATGTCAACAAATATATTGCAAATGGGTTGCCTAAAAAATTTTAGTCCAGAATATGAATAATTAACAATAATTTTTTTTTTTAAATATTTCACTTAAATTGATTGAATTTTAGAAAAACCTATATAACATAACTTATTATTTTGGCTTTACTCAGTGCTTACGAAATATCATTACGAAATTCAACCCCTAAGGGTCTAAAAAACGGGATGGAAGTTTGTATGAAATATTTTATTCCTTAAACGTATTCGCGTAAAATTACGCACAAATTGAGCATGATCAAAATAATAAATTATGTATTACAGTATTTTTCAAAACCAAAGGGGTATCAACCTCCAAAGGGGTGAAATAAGGGATGAAAGTTTGTTTGAAACTTTTTATTGTTTGAAAATATTTGCATGAGATTTCGTAAACACTGAGCAAAGCCAAAATAATAAGGTATGGTATATAGTTTTTTCTAAAATTTAATCAATTTAAGTGAAATAGTTAAAAAAATAATTTTTAATTGTTAATTAATCATATTCTGGACTGAATTTTTAGGCAACCCATTTGCAATATATTTGTTGACATATTAAATTACATATAAAACAGTTTTCATCCAATAATCAGCTCGGTGAAGGTCGTTGTATAGCGGGATCTTAGACTATAAGGAGTATTAATGCTTGTGTCATACGTGGTGGGATGTAGTAGTTGCAGTGTGTGTACTAGTTACCTAAGTTATCTTTGGTAATGTGTGGAATGTTTTTCTATTGATATAATGCATTATTTTAATTTGTGTGATGAATTCAAATATTTCACATGTGTCTGGGTGTTTCTATGTATACCTAATAAAATGTATTTACAACTGTATAAGTGAGCCAGCTATCTGGCCGCACAACAAGCCTTGCTTATTTTGGGGTCAGGTGCTATGTGTGAAATGTCCATCAATATTTATGTATCTATTAGTTAAATATTACCGTTCTGCACTCAGTACCGTTCTGTTATACCTAAACTATAAGTGCAAAATTTCATACTTTTCCGTCTGCGCAAGCTTCCGAAAACGCGATATCGTTTCATGGTTGCCAAAATTGTTTCTATATTTTATCTACCGTGTTTCTGTGTTTTCTGCAGTAAATATACGCATTTAGTCCAAACTTGTTAATTTATTAACAAGTTTAAGTTAAATGAATTACAGTCAAACACTTCAATTTTACGTACCTACAATTATAGATGTGTAAATTTCTTGAGTCTCTAAAGGATATAGCTACAGACACGTTTTATCTCCGTTTTGTGTGAGGAAAAGATCGGAGTCCACTTCCTACAATCCCCTTACAGATTCCTTTGCGTTTGATTTTCATCTTTAAGATTTTATTTTCATCTCTTTAACTAACAGTCTTAACTTCATGAAACCGGTTGAAGAAAATTCCGAGAATCTTATGGTGGTTCTTTAGAAAAAGAGTAAAATAAGAAATGGCTTTAGTCAGGGAATATAGCAGCTTTTTCAACTATTTTTAAGTTTTTTAAGCACGGACGTTTTACGTTAACCTTTACGTGTCTATCCAGCGTGTTTTTAGCAGTATAAAGTGAGGAGACGAGCTGTACACGTGCCTGATGGTAATCGGCACGTACAAAACAGTGTCACGCAGTTATTGAACAAGAGAAAGCCAAATCATTACCTAGCACTGCACTGTGCTCGTCACCTAGTGATATAATTATAATTTTATCTCCACGTCCTGAAATTTCACTGGAGACATTGCCATTCAAACTGGAATACAATGATATTTTTACAATACTGTATTTACAAAACTCTTTGCAGAATCCGACTGGAGACATACAACATCTTTGCCAGTTGTTCTACCACTAAGCAGCTATGCGCAAATTTTGACATTATGCAATCATCAACAGCGCTATGTTCCGGTTTGAAAGTAAATGTTTCAAAATTACAGGGTACAGAAATAAATCATCTTATATTATTGGGTGAAGCCCGTTCAGTTTATTTTTTATTTGGACTCTTCAGGTTCCAATATCTACGTGATACTGTGCTGTTATGAGTACCTATGCTTGTTGCTTACCATCAGGCACATGCCCTGTTCATCTCGTTATTTTGTACTATAAAAAAATATGTAATGAGAACATTATGCAGGACCTAGTCGTGAACTGAACGATTAATGATTTAATTGCAAATATACTTTGAGATCACAATTAAGTTACGGCTCGTCTAGTAAGTTACGGCTGGTACAGTCTGGTAGAATGTGGGTAATACCGCTAACTTAAAACGGCGAAGGAAAACATCGTGAGGAAACCGACATGTACCTAGGATTTTTCGAGCAGTGGGGGCTGTTTATGCAATATAATTTGACTCGTTTTTTTCACCTCTTTCTAACTCATAATACTCCGAGAGCCGGCAGCAGATTTTGGGCAGGTATTTGAGGGAAGCTGAGAATTCGTGACATAGCTCTCCTAATATACCTCAACGCGGAGGCAGACCTGGCTGGTGAGCAGCGGGGCAAAATGAATCCCTCAATTTAGATCACCTGGCAGATAGAAAGTCCACCAAAATGATCCTATTTTTCGAGAATATCTGTATATAGGTAAAACTACTGTGTTCCGGTTTGAAGGGAAATGTTTCCAGAGAAATTACAGGGCTTAGAGATATATCATTTTAGATCTTTGGGTGACGAGCGCAGTGCAGTGCTAGGTATCTTTATGTTCCAGTAGCTGCGTGTCACTGTGCTGTTATGTGGCAGGCATGTTGCTTACCATCAAGCAAATGTCCTGCTCGTCTCGTCACTCTTTATTAAAAAAAACATATATGTTTTATTCCTAACTGATACCCATTTTCAATTCTCTCAAATACTTGTTTTCATATTATTTGCAAAACATTTTTGCATGCGTCTGGCGATGTTAAATTAAACCCAATTGCAGTGTGTAATTTTGAATACGCCTCGTTCTAAATATATAAAATAAAAGCTTATTAAAGTTTTATCTGTGCATCTCAGTCCCAAGGGTCGCATTTGATTGACAGTCTAATATCCTTAACATGAGTGCGACCGCGTTTTTATAAACAACTACCCATGGCGTTCTCAGCCAACTTGTAAAAGCCATAATATTTTCTACAACTCAGAAAATAACGAATTATGATAAACGTTTTGTGTTTTTTTTTAACAAGGAAACGCTGAGCAAGACATGCACTAAATGGTTAGCAACAAGCTTTTCACAACAACTTAGAGCGACACTAGAGCATGAGCCGCCACGCACTACACTGCGCTCGTGGCGCGGATATGCATCGATATAAACCATTAGATGTGCCCTCTCAAACTTCAGACTCACGGAATTATGTCATCGTTAGGAAGAGTAAGTTCACTATTGGTTGCAGGAAGCGGTGAACGCCGGACGTTTTTAACTATCACTATTTGTGGTCAACAACCAAACTAAGTAGAACCACAGCAAACCTCGTCGCTAGCGATTCTAGGGGTCAAGATTGATGATGCGTAAATCACTTACACTACACACTGAGATGCAGTTTATTACCCTTTTGCTCAGGACACATCTGTTAGTTTATATCGATGGGTATATATATAGTGACTTACTTCTTTACCCTGTTATTTCTCTCTCATAATACATCTGATATTGCTAGGCATTGAAACTAAAAATAATTCGAAATTGATTAGTTTTGATCCTAGTTGCAATATTAAGATAGCTATTTCATATCTTGTATACTCTCTTGTTTCTAGTTACGATAATAAAAAGTACTAGCTCCAGCAAATACACGAGGTCACACAATGTGGGACGTTGATTCAACGATCATAGTCCTGATAGTTGTGTCGGGGAAGGACCTAACAACGTATCTATAATCTATATAATATAGTAATCTGTAGTGGTAGGACTCTTGGCAGAGTCCGCCTGGGGAAGTACCACACCTTTGCCAGTTATTCTACCGCCAAGCAGCAATGTGCAAACATTACTGTGTTCCGGTTTGAAGGGCAATGTTTCCGGAGAAATTACAGGGCTTGGAGATATAACATCTTAGATCTCTGTGTGACGAGCGCAGTGAGCGCAGTAAACTACTAAGGCTACCACAGTCTTCTACAATTTAAAAAAATAATTGTTAATTATTTAAGCCATTATTTTTACACATCGTCAACAGTATTTAACGAAAGGTAATAAAACAACGCATTTTTGTTTTCGCAGAAAGGGGTTGGAGCTGACACTTTTTTAATTAAACCCGCTTTTCTTTCTGATGTAAGCGACAAACCCATTTAAATACAATCTGTATACAAAATAGGGCAAAATTAACAATGAAACGTAGGGGTTGTTTTGCTAAAAATATACCTAAAGGTCCTTCGAAAGAAATGGTTCTTTGTAAAATTGGTTTACGGGCGATACTTTTACGTGATAACGTTAAAAGAAAACATTGATGAAAAATTGCATACTTCTATGAATTCAATTGTTATTATCATTGAATAATATCATTATTTTGTATAATGCTGCCGCTTTATTTTTAGGGGTCCGCAGCAAACTACGTGACCCTTATATATTCGTCATGTCTGTCTGTCCATCCGTATGTCACAGCCACTTTTCTTCGAAACTATAAGAGCTATACTATTGAAACTTGGTAAGTAGATGTAGTCTGTATAAACTGCATTAAGATTTTGATACAAAAAATAGAAAAACCAAAAAAATTTAGGGGTGTCCCATACTTAGAACTAAAACTCAAAATTTTTTTTGATCATATCTCTACGTGTGGGCTATCTATGAATAGGTCATCAAAAATGATATTGAGGTTTTAAATATATATTTTTTCTAAACTGAATAGTTTGCACGAGGGACTCTTCCAAAGTGGTAAAAATTGTCCCCCTGTAACTTCTAAAATAAGAGAATGACAAAAATAAAAAAAAGTGTATGATGTACATTACCATGTAAACATTCAACGAAAATTCGTTTGAATGAGATCTAGTTAGTAGTTTTATTTTAATACATCATAAATTGACTATTGTTAAAACACTAAGTTACGTGCGCAATACCGCTAACCTTGAACGGTGAAGGAAAACATCGTGAGGAAACCAACATGTACCTAGAATCTTTCGAAGTCATGTGTCATCCACCAACTTACACTGGGCCAGCGTGGTGGATTATGGCCTTGAATCTCTCACTGCGAGAGAAGGCCCCGAGTCCCAGCCGTGGGAACATTTAGTGGGCTGTTTATGGTATCATGCTTTATGTTCACACTGCTGGGACTCGGGGCTTTCTCTCACAAGGAGACTGGAGCATACCTCATTTAATCCTACGACCGACTATAAATAAATAAATATTGGTGGACATTTCACACACAACACCATCTGACCCCAAACTAAGCAAAGCTTGTACTATGGAAACCAGATAGCTGATATAATACTTATATATTTTTAAATACATACTTATTATACATAGAAAACACCCAGGCACCGTACAAATATTTGAATTCATCACACAAACATTTGCACTATGATTTTAAATCGTCTGTTCTGGCACTAGCCCACTACAGCTTACCAACTAAATCAACTAAATGTTATATAGGTCCCTTAAAAAAAACGATTAAAGCAATTGCAATGAAACTCGACAAGCAACGGATCCACTGTCACTAATGAATTGCTCTCAAATGCCTAACTAATCTGCTTTGTGGATCAATCGTCCATTTGAAACCGATTGATTGTTCTATTAAGCTGAATACGACGTGTTATCATGTGGGAGATACATCATCTGCAGTTATGGCAATACTGTCGATTTTATTGAAAACTTATCTGAATTTTGTACCAAAACGAATGATTAAATTTGAGCTCGTTATTCTTCTAGGCTGTGGAACGAGTTGACTGAGTGGGTTTTTCCCGATAGTTATAATCTTGGTGTCTTCAAATCGAGAGTGAATCGGTTTTTTCTAAGTAAACACGCTCCATCGTAGACCGCATCATCGCTTAACATCAGGTGAGATGGCGGTCAAGTGTGAGGCTATAAAAGTAAAAAAAAACTACCCATAAATAAAGAAGTTATAATAAAAATCATGAAAACTGAAAATAATTCTACTATCCTACTAATGTAATAAATATCCTACTGATATCATAATTAACAATGTTTCGATATTTTTTAAAGTATCGCGATTTGAATACATAATTTAAATACTTTACAGGACTTAATCACGATCAAAACTATAGTTTAATTATCTCGACGTTTCGGCAGCGTTACCAGTTCCCACCACCGTGGCCATCCCGCCCCGGCTTCGCTCGTTTAACATAATGTATAGCCCTTAGCACTCGGGAACTACGTAGATAGATAGATTAACTCTTTATTGCACTTAATTTAAAGAAAAAACAAAAGTTACTTATAACAAAACAAAATAAAGTGGCAATTGGCGACCTTATCACTAAAAGCGATCTTTCGATCACGTAAATATCTAACGGTGAAAGATTTTTTGTTATTCATCCTGTAGTTCCTGAGATTAGTGCGTTCAAACAAAAAACCTCTTCAGCTATACCTCTAATATTAGCATAGATAATTATCTTCAAGGTAAGAAGGTTTTATATAGTGATGGCAAACTCACAATAAAATTGTAAAAAATTGGTATTTGTTCATTACAATTATAATAAGTATCATACATTTTTGACACTTATTTGTACGATACTTATTATCGTACAATAGAATGTTCATTTTTTTTTAAATTTATTGAAAGGGCTTTGTCGCTAAGCGACCATATCGCCCTGTTATTCAAAATCATATATTACAACACAAAAACAGTGTCTTAAAAATAAGTATGACTATTTCTTTAAGCCCAGAACCACTAGATTATGTCACATAAGCTATTGTCGGTATCAAGGGAAGATAAAATAGTATTACAATATCCCATCTCAGTGATGTCGTTCCGGGTGAAACAAGATCTTCTGAAGCTGTCAGAATGTTCAATTTAAACTTTAAAAATATATACTATTTGTACTGTGTTTTTAATTTTTTCTAAAATTGACATGTGAATTGTACATTATTCAATAAAAAAAAATTACTTTGAAGAAGTATTAACCCGAAATTGGTTGCAATAACATTGGTAGAAAATTCTGACTAGCTAATTTCAGGGCGAATTTTCGAGACTTTTCGCGTCAAAATTTACTCTCTCCATTTTCCCCTAATGTGCCAAAAGAGATATAATTAAAATAATACTCGTATAAAAGCGTTCCGTATTACATCGTTGTGATTTTAAACGTAGATTGCTAAGTTTTCATAAAGTCCTTCATTAAAACAATATTTGACATCAAGTTCTTTTATAAACTTCGGAGATTCTATAATAAGATAAATAATTGGGAATTTCAGAGCGAAGTTTCCAGTCTGACACATGTTCCAATCTCACGTGGAAAGTTAAAGGGAGATACGGAATTGGTCGAATTGTTTCGGAATCATTAATTTGCCTCAAAGAAATGATTTATATTTTTTGTTTTATTAACCGACTTCAAAAAAGGAAAAGGTTCCCAATTTGATTGTTATTTTTATTTTTGTTATTACTTTATAAGAATCCGAAAGCTGCCAGAAAATTTTGGGCAGGTATTGTCATAATGCCCGGTTTACATTATCCCAGTCAAGTGATTCAGCGAGAATCCAGTCCAGTGCCATTAACGTCTACATTATTCTAGTTATTTAGAAGCCGTTGAAGTATGAACACTACAGTGACGATGATTTCAAGAAGAGATCTGTTTGGAATGGCGCTTGATTGATTACCTACATTATTCCAGTTGCATTGGATTGGTCACACTGGATTGAAAAGTAGACTGCCAATCCAGTTACTGGAGTAGAATGCCAACTGGGTACATTGCTTTCCAGTGCCAGTTTACATTTTTCTAGTAAGCAATCCAGCGCTGAATTGCAATAATGTAAACCGGGCTTTAAGTCACCGCGGCTTCTAGTTAATAGATCCATAAGTATAAGCAGCCCTCTAAATGTTACCACAACTGGGGCTCGGAGCTTTCTCTCGCAATGAGAGAGTCAAGACCCTAATCCACCACACTGGCCCAGTGCGGCTTTGTGGATGACGCATGACTTCGAATAATTCTACCTACATGTCGGTTTCCTCACAATTTTTTTACTGTTATAGGTTTACACTTGACCGTCATCTCGCCTGATGTTAAGCGATGATGCGGTCTACGATGGAGCGTGCTTACCTAGAAGAAACCGATTCACTCTCGATTTGAAGACACCAAGCGTATACCCATCGGGAAAAAGCCACTCAGGCAACTTATTCCACAGTCTAGACGTTCTTCACTGTTATAAAGTTAGCGAAAAGATAGTGGTTTTAGTGGGATTTAAACCAGGGGAATCGAAGGCAGTCTGTTCTTCCGGATATACCCGTCCAAACTTAATTAACAGATCAACGTCTCACTATATACAGTCATCTCTAGTTAGATGACAAAGGCTCTATCTGTTGGGGTTGGTTAACTCGGGTTGAAACATTAGTCACAGTCGCGATCTAAGCTTTCAATTGAGGCTAACAATTAGGCCAGCTAAAAAGGTCTTTAGTCTTAAAATGATTAGATTAAATACCAGTAGATGGTTTGTGCGTGTACGGGAATTAGAGCAAGAAAAACAGAATTTCTAGAAGTTTGTTTTATCGTGAAACAGTACAAACGGCCCCAAACTAAGTAAAACTTGTGCTGTGGCAGTCAAAAAGCTGATATAATACTTTTAAAGATACATACTTATTATACATAGAAACACCCAGACACAGAGTGAATAGTTGTGTTCATCACACAAACATTTCTACTGGATGGGAATAGAACCCACAATCCTCGGCTTCGCAGGCAGACTTATGTACTTATTCGTTCGGGTGACTCCAGAAATAATAAGTATGTATTTACAAGTATATAATTACTAGATGCCCGCCCCGGCTTCGCCCGTGGTACATATATAGCACTCAACGGGATCCCGTACATTTCCAATGTGAAAGAATGACTGAAATCGGTTCAGTCATTCCTGAGAATATCGCTTTCAAACGAAAAACCTCTTCAGCTACCTGCTACGCTACCTGTCGGAAATAGGTTGTACCAACTCAGATTTAGAAAAAAAAAATTGATTAGTTAAGGTTTTATATTCAAGAGGTATGTAATCTGTGATATTCAATGACGCAATCTTAGACACATGCTAGCATGTGTCATGTCAAAGCACGAAACGTACGAAAACTCTCAAAAAAGGAATATTTTTTCCCGATTTGTTACATTCTTGATTCATGCTCCGCTTCTATTAATAGTAGCGTTATTTTCTATAGCCTATAGCCTTCCTCGATAAATGGACTATCCAATAGAAAAAGAATCTTTCAATCCGGACCAGTACTTCCCGAGATCCTAGCGTTCAAACAAACAAACAAACTCTTCAGCTTTATAATATTAGTATAGATAGTGGTTGCCATGGTATAAGCACAGTAAAAATAATTTAATAGACTGTGGTGCAAGCTTTGCTTAGTTTGGGGTCAGATAGTGTTATGTGTGAAATGTCCACCAATTCTTATTGTCTAATTTGATATGCTGCCCGTGGGATATTTCCCAATGGATCCAATCTGACTCTTCAAAACTTGAACGAATTGATTTCTTCTGAGTAACTGGGTTAACGGACTTCGCTTAGACTTTAGACCATCGTCTCTTTACATAATGTTTTTTAATGTACAGGACTTAATTCATTGTTTATTGTTTTGAATTAAATCGTGATTAAGTCCTGTACATTAAAAACATTATCGTCTCTTTACGTCAAGCGAAAAGGCAGTCAAACGCAAACTTTTGGCCAAAAAAACATCTTTCGAGGACATGCATCATCCGCCTACACGAACTTAGCTAGCATGGTGGATTATGGCCTTGACTCTCTTCTTGCGAGAGAAGACCCCGAGTCCAAGCAGTGGGAACATGAAATGGGGTGGTTATATGATTATGCTGCTTCTGATTTAATTTAATCTACCCATTACCAAGATTTCTCTGTGTCAACGCTCTCGTACCAACATTTAATTAATTAAAAAACTAAGCGATCGTTTAAACTACTCGAGTGGCGTCTCATGAGTGTAGCGCTTAACGACCGTCTTGGAGGTAATTAGGACGAAGGAAGCATTATTATGGCTAATTATTTAACAAGATATGGTGGATGTAATGTTATTGCTGCGTTGTTTATTGTACAAATATAACGTGGTTTAATTCTTACGGACGCACGTTGCGAACAATGGTTCTCACATTAACCAGACAGTCATTTTAAAACTCACTTAAAACGTTAACATGTAAACTAATAAAGAAATTGAAATTACGACTTTTAATTGACTTCAAAAAAGGAGGGCGTTATACATTAGGTTTTTTATTTTACTAGAACTTTATTTATCAACATTTTATTAAGTTTTCACTTAAACTAGACATAATATATTCGGTTGTATGTTTTTTTGTGTATGTTAAGCGATACCGCAGCCAATTGTGAATCGATTTTAATGGTTTTTTTAATACGAGTAGATCATAGTTCAGAGATGGTCCCATATAAATTTTATAGAAATTGGTGTAACGGTAATGTAATATGAATAAAAACTTAAAACTTGCTTTCATGTATCTAGTTGATTTATAGTGACCGGTTCTGATGAAATTTGTCGAGTGTCTAAATTTAATTTTAAACTGAAATAGGTTGTTGTTTTTTCTCGGAGAAAATAAATGATTAAATTGTTACGTCATAGATAGTTTAACAAATATACTAGTTATTTTATAATAGTTTTAGTAGTATTGTAAAATAACCAGTATATTTTTTAGTTTTAGTTTATTTGTATTATACGAGTATAATAGTTCGACAAAAATGTCATCCATCAACCCGCACTGGGCCAGCGTGTGGGATTATCTCCTTGCGAGAGAAGGCCCAGCAGTGGGAATATTTAATGGGCTGCTTATGCAAACTGTTTGTAGGTACTATATTTAGGTACTAGGTGTATATTTAGTAGTGGTAGGGTTCTTTGCGGAGTCCACCTGGGGAAGTACCGCATCTTTGCCAGCTATTTTGCCGCCAAGCAGTAGTGTGCAAACCTTACTGTGTTCCGGTTTGAAGGTTAATGTTTCCCGAGATTCAACTTGGCTAAGTATTGATTTCCTAGGTAATGATTTCCACTCTTCATGTTCTAATAGCCGCTTGTCACTGTGCTGTTATGTGGCAGGCATGTTGCTTACTTTCAGGCAAATGTTCTGCTTGTCTTATCACTCTAAACTGTGAAAAAAAGCTAAGTATGTAATTATTTCGCTAGAACCTCGTCATAGCAGCCTACGGTTCCAGTTAAAATTATCCCGTTAGCTTCAACAATACAAGCAAGTGTATTGTCAGGGGAGCTAGGTGTCAGAACGTCTTTGTCAGACCAATTATTTTGAACCTGCTTAAGCCCACGGCGTCGCCCACATAGACTATAGAGCTGAAATAATTAGATAAATTCGAAATTAACTTTAAATGTTGACGATAGAAAAAACTACTTTCATAATGTCACTTGATATATAAAGGTCAAAAGAACACTGTTCATTTAATTTTTTAAGGGGCTTTGGGATTAAACGTGGACATTGATTTTCAATGATATCATAAATTTAACTTGATAGCTTCTTGCAGTAGGTATCAGAATATTATCAATTGGTAGTAGTAGAAAGACTACTTACGCATATTTCTCATAAGTAAAGCGAATGTTGATGAGATTATTTTTAAACAAAACTACAACATTTTGTTCATCGGAGGGCCAGAGTCGTTATTGGAGGATCCAGAAGAGGAGCCAGAGTCTTTTTGAGAAGTCATAAATAATACTATTTATGACTTCTCAAAAAGACAGATTATTTTGATGGGGGTTCTATTTCTTTATTGTACACACTAATACAATCAGCTGGCTAGGTAAACCCCACGAACGTGGCTGTCTTGTTGAGAATCTTTTTTTAGCTATAAATAAGGTTAAAATATCAAATTGCCTCAAATACATATTTATATTTGTTTGAAAAACATTTTTGCACGCATCGAGCAATGTTAAAGTCCCCGATAGATCGTCTGGCTTACTTTTTTAACCCCCCCGACCAAAAAAAGAGGTGTTATAAGTTTGACATCGATGTCTGTCTGTCTGTCTGTGTGTCTGTCTGTGGCACCGTAGAGCTCAAACGGATGGACCGATTTCGATGCGGTTTTTTATTTGAAAGTTAATATCCGTGCGGATGTTCTTAGCTATGTTTGGTTAATTTCGATTCAAGATGGCCGCCTCCACAAAATGGCGGACAAAATATTTCTTCACAACCTACCTCAATATGGGTATCAAATGAAAGGGCATGACTAGTAGAGTACTATACACTATAAAAAATTTCATATCCAATATAGCCGCCACCACAAAATGGGAAATTATATTTTTTTTTTCACTACTACCTCAATATGGGTATCAAACGAAAGGGCTTGACTAGTAGAATACTTTGCACTTTGACAAATTTCAAATCCAAGATGGCCGCTACCACAAAATGGCGAATTACATTTCTTTTTTCACAACTCCCTCAATATGGGTATCAAATGAAAGGGCTTGACTAGTAGAATGTTGTACAGATAACAAATCTAAGGTAGTCGGGGGTTAATCAAAATTTTTAATTTTGTTCTTGTTTAAAATACAATATATCAAAATTGCATCAAGCCATTTTTTGGGGGAAAAATGCTTTAAAAAGTGTGTAGATAAATTTTGCCCCGCTTCTTGCGAGCCAGGTGTGTATCTCCGTGTTGGGGTATTTCTGTTTCGTAGTGGAAAGCCGGCATTATAATGGACTTTTACAAGACTTTCTTTTTACGGAGTAATCTTTGAAGACATCTTAAGATGACTGCAAATTAAAAGACTAAGATTTGACCTTCCTTGACTTTCAACAAGTTATAAGTTAAGAATCAGTACTGAACAAATGCTCATATGAATAGTATCGTTCAACAATTTTACTACCAATTTCACTTGAAAACGAATCAAAACATTCAAATCGAATTAAAATAACTTTCTCATTGATTGTGAACGTCTGGAGAGTTTTGGACGGAATTGTATAATTACTTTCGCAGACGTAGACTAGATATGTTATTTTTTAAATATACTGCCATATGGGCAATAGTATTTCGGAATCCACGTTTTAGGAAGTTGTCATTTTAGGAATCTGTCGTTCTCGGCCTAAGGGACAATAGTTAGCGTTGTCTGAATAACTTCCACCAATATTTATTATCTTTTATTGTACGAATTGATGAAATTTACTATTATTTTCTTATGTTGTCCGTTGGACGAATATTTTGTGCATTGCAACTTTTACACAGAATTGAAAGGTAAGTATTGTTCTCCTTTTCGAAGCAGAACTACGGAAATAAATGAAAACGGGAGAGAAAAATCTGGCTAACCCTTCCCAGTAAAATATCACGTTCTTCTACCATTGATTTGTATTACCGGTTGAGTAATAGTGGTTCAGTACTTGCGATATTATTACGTGACAAAAACGTAAACTTTGATATTTATGATATTAGTATAAAAAACTTTGATATTTATGATAATAGTATAAAAAAACTTTGATATTTATGATACTAGTATAACAAAACTTTGTTATTTATGATATATTAATAACAAAACATAACACAGCATTTTTTCTTAGATCGCAGATTAATCAATGTTATATTATTCTTTTTTTTTATTATCTCATTTTAATTGGGGACATTGAGTCACATTTGACTATGTCAGTCCCGTTATATTACTCTGAATGCTCAATTTCGAAGTCAAGTTTAAATTACTTTTATTAATCACGGTGTCATAACACATTTGACCCAAAAAGAAACAGTATTTTAGAAAACTTCAATCTCATTTTTGTGTTCATAGAATAAAGTATAATATTTCTAAAACTTTAGTAAATGTAACAATGAACCTCCATAGAATTAGTCGTAGTTACATGTAACCTCAAAATTGCTATTCAACCCTAAGCCTTTTGGCCGAGACCGGATATCCGGCGTTTTTATTGATATTTACAATAGTTCCGAGAACTACCACCGGATATTGACGTCGCGTTGCGGAAGTGACGTGCGCGACAACATACATTAATACAAACTTTTTTGAGAAGCTGGAAGGTGTCGTCACTATCGGATGTGGCAACTGATGTGTTGTAGTAATACAATGTAGTTACTCTATATTACCTGAAACAAATTAAGAATTATAATATTAGATTCCACAATTTCAACAAAAATTGGGGTAGAAACTCAAAAACAGTAGAGTAGATACATTTTTAAATGACAGCAATTTGCAGCAATCGCACTATTCGCTATCAGAGGTTATTGCACTTTCTTTCTATTACATTTTCGTAACTGTAACTGCACTATTCAAATTGTAATTTAAGATGTGCCCCTATCATTTAAATATGTATCTTCGTAATACGACAGTAAGCTTATAATTTCAACGTTCATATTTTTGTAGTTATACAAGAACTAGCTACCTTATATCACTAGTTCCGATTTTGGCCAGTGGACTTGATAAATTTGCGGCTCTATAGATTAGGCTAGCGTCAGCTATGACACCATTACACTATGCTGCAATATTGGAACAAAAAACTAAATTTAATGAATTTTTGATAGAGTGGAATGAAAATACTGGTTGTCTTGAATTTCACGCTCATAAAGATTCATATAAAATTAAGTATGATGAATTTACATACAGATTTGTTAATTATGAACATAGATTAGTAAGTTCAACGTTAAAAATAGGACATCTACCCGAAGAACAGTAGTTTTTGGTTCTGTAGTGGTAGGGCTCTTGGCAGAGTCCGCCTGGGGAAGTACCACAGTACAACTACAACTACAAGCAGTAATAGGCAAACATTACTGTGTTCCGGTTTGAAGGGCAATGTTTCTAGAGAAATTAAAGGGCTTATAGATACAACATCTTAGATCTCCGGGTGACGAGCGCAGAGCACTGCTAGGTAATGATTTGGACTCTTCCTGTTCCAATAGCTGCGTGTCACTGTGCTGTTATGTGGCAGGCATGTTGCTTACCATCAGGCACATTTCCTGCTCGTCTCGTCACTCTTTATTAATAAATAAAAGAAAAACCGCAGTCGGGTGCTTGGGGACGCTTCCGACAGAATATCTTCAGACCTTCATTAGTATATGGATAATTCGGATGTGTGAGATTGGAGGGCTTCTTTTCCAACCCAGGGCAAATATTTGTGTGATGAATACAAATATTTTTTCTGTGTCAGGGTATTTCTATGTATACCTAATAAGCATATATTAATAATTATGTGAGTATTATATCGGTTATCTGGCTTCCATAGTACAAGCTTTGCTTAGTTTGGGGCTAAATGGTGTTGTGTTAAAAATGTTCTGCAATATTTATTAAAATATTTGATTTAATTCAAAACGTACAGTAACCAGTTAAATGCTTATACGTGCACGAAAATGGTTTCGACGTTAGATCCATTTTTTTTTGAGACAAGACAATTTGAATTGGCTTTAAAAAAATGCGGAGGGAAATTTGAAAATCGAACAGAGGTATCATTATGTTACTTTTAAATAATCGAAGTGGCCAGTGTCTTATCAAAGCTTTTTTTCGCAATACTTTCTGAATGGCCTGGTAAGTACCTTTATCTAAGTAGTAGTAATAGCATAGCCAATGCGGTTATTAAATTGAACAAAAGAATAGTGCATTTGACAGGTGAAATGCACACAATAACTAACACATACGTATAATGTATAGGAACTGAACGTGTGTGGATTATTGGTGGTGCTTTGTTGTGGTTGTTACCGCAATGGTTAGTTGGTAATGGCTAATTGAAAACTGTGACTGGAGAGTTCAATTATACACAACTTTCTTTAGTACAGTAAAGTCAAAGTTCATCAAAGTTAAAAAATAATTATTTGTGGAAATTACTATCCCTCAGGCGGAAATCGCTAAAATTTTCCTATCTAACCCTAAATTAAGCTAAGCTTGTACTGAAAGAACTCCAAAGCTGGTCTAATAAGTACCACGGGCTGGTTATGCTATGTACCGTCCCGAAAGTTAAGAATAGGGGAAGTTATGCTTACATTTCTTTGAAAACTGTAGAAAGCCTTCAAAAAACAAGACTGTTTTGATACTTGAGAAATACTCATAGTACGTTGTATTACTAGCCTTCCCAATTTTTTGTCGTGATAAAAAGTATCCGCTATTCTATTCGAGAATATAATTTAACTGTTCCAAATTTTAAACCGATTGGTTCAAACGTTGCGACTTGCGTTCAAACATCCCAACTTTGACATTATTAATATTATTAGGATAGTAATATTGTTTCTTTTTAATTTTGCTCCAAGTTACATTCTAAAAGGTTTATTTCATTTGTAAGCCAGCATGTCAAGTTCAGAAGCGAGACTTACTTGCTTCTAACTAACTTGCTTATGAATTCAGGCGACTAACCTTGCTTTCAAATTTGTTACTAAATTCAATCACTAAAAGCCAAGTGTAAAGTGTAACCTTTAAGGTATTTCAGAAATGTCAAAACGAACCATTTAGTTTTTGAAAACTATTAAGACAAATGAAATTAAGACTATGGTTGATATTCCAAAGACATGGACGAAGAGGTTTGACTCTACTTTTGTGATAAGAACGTCTAGGCTGTGGAATGAGTTGCCTGAGTGGGGTTTTCCCGATAGTTATAATCTTGGTGTTTTCAAATCGAGAGTGAATCGGTTTATTTTAGGTAAACACGCTCCATCGTAGACCGCATCGTCGCCGAGATGGCGGTCAAGTGTAAACCTATTAAAATTAAAAAAAGTACAAAACACTACCAAGACAAACTATAAAGACAGTAAAACAAAAACATGAGAGTATATGAAGTAATATAGGGCAAAAGGGGTAAAAGACACGTGACACAGGTAGTTGAAAGGCCCGTACTCAGACCACTTCATCGCATAATGCCGCGTCGCTTAGTTCAGCGAAAGCGGAGGGCCGAAAGGGTGCAATCTACGAGAACGGCACTCCACGAGATGACGGCGCCGTGTGGGGCTGTGGCCCTTCAGGTATGATTAGGGATCTCGACCTGGGATACTCAGGGCTACGCTGAAACACTATACTTCACCGAAAGGACAGCGTACATCGGAAAGCGTTATCGAGCATCTCGAAACATGGAAAAACGTGGTTGGCGTTTGGCAATTGACGTTCTGAACAACGAAGCAGCTTGATTTTACTGTGATCATAAAACCAATGACGGTTCCAATATTTCGATGCAGTTTCATGGATGCTCAAAGAAAAACTGACAGATAGAGGGAGTTGGCACAAGACTATGTATCTAGAGATGGGGAGACTAAACGAACTAGTGAACCACACTTTTTTAATCTTTTGTGACGTATTTTTTTGTGATTACCTACTGATAGAAAAACTCAAATACGCGCGCATGATACATAATTTCTGGTCAAGGTATATAATGGGTAAGTGTGAATGAATGAATGAAATCATCTAAGTACACCATCATCCAGTACAGCGGCTAATTCAGCTCAGCGTCTCAAACGGCGTCTCAATAATTCAGCTGTTTACGTTATTTGTAATTGTGTAATTTTATATTTTGTATTAAGTAATTAGGGATATATATACATGTTAATGTATTTTTTTCTGAAATAATCATTATTTAGATGTTTGGTATTGATGTTTTCTGTGGTTATGTGTAATAACCCAATTCTGTGGACGCCATTCAAATTAGAAATAATATTCTCGTCACATCTGTATTCATTGACTGTATTCTGAAGAGTCGGCGACTGGATTGGTCTTAGTTTTAAACTGTGTGTTGAGAGTCGAGTACATTAATTTTATTATTGGTTAAAATTGTATCACAGTAAACGTGTTTTCATGTGTCTATACTATTATTATTTCGTAAAATATTTTTTTTTTTTAAATAAAGAGTGACGAGACGATCAGGACATGTGCCTGATGGTAAGCAACATGCCTGACACATAACAGCACAGTGACACGCAGCTATTGGAACATGAAGAGTCCAAATCATTACCTAGGACTGCACTGCGGTCGTCACCCAGAGATCTAAGATCTTATATCTCTAAGCCCTGTAATTTCTCTGGAAACATTGCCCTTCAAACCGGAACACAGTAATGTTTGCACATTACTGCTTGGCGGTAGAATAACTGGCAAAGGTGTGGTACTTCCCCAGGCGGACTCTGCCAAGAGTCCTACCACCACAAAAAGCTAAAAATATTTGGAGCTGTTTTTTTCTCTGATATCAGGGTCAGCATGATAGTAAAATATCTTCATAATTCTGAGCTAAAATTCTCTCTTCCGAGTTAGTATGCCCGTTCTGCGTAGCCTGTAAGTACGTGGTATTTTTGGAAAGGTTGTATTTACAGGGTCGAAGTGTCTAAATTACGGATCGCGTACAATGTATGTACCTCCTAAAGCTTGTAGTAATATTTCTCATGTACATTTTTTTAAACAACATTTTCTGTTTGAGTGTTTTTTTTTCGGAATAGTTGAGCTGTAAAACAATGATGTCGCCTACACTGGAAAAGAAAATATTTAGATTCATCCTTAGGAGAACATCCACTCGGGTAAAAGGTCAGCAGTTAAATTTTTCTTTGCCTACTGACGGTCAAACTTATATGTAGTACAGATAAGGTTTACAGGCGTTGTTGTAGATGTCGAAGTTTATAGCTGAATGCTGCCAGAGATTATTGGTGCGTGTAGTGATCACAAAAAGTAACTTAAGTGTAGTAGCGTGTAGTGATCACAAAAAGTAACATTCTCTTTGTTATGTGCCTTATTTATTTATTTACTTATTTTCACAACTGAAACGATTTACAAAAAACTGATTACATTAGTTGACGGCTTTTCATAGGATGCATTATGTTATCAAAGAAGGCTTAACAATGTTGAAAATACAACAAGTTAAATTATTATTAATAAGCTTTTTAGAGTATATTTCAACTGTGTTCCAAATTTCAAACTGATCCGGTCAATCGATTCGTCCTGATATAGCAGCAAACATCTAAACTTGTGCATCTGTATGAATATTTTAAAGATGAAGAGTTTGATTGTTTGAACACGCTAATCTCAGGAACTACTGGATCCATTAAAAAAATCTATTACCGTTGGATATGCACATGATCCTTGAGTGCTATATGTTATACTTTAGTTAATTAGTATATGCTGATTAACATGTTATATAGTAGTTAATTATATGAGTAATATAGATGGTACTCACAGTTTTTACAGTGATGTTGCCTAGTTCTAGGTAACGAGTTCGATATTTCAAAATCAAAATCAACACCGTAAAATTATCAACACCGTCAGATTGTAATTTAACGCGTAGGATTATAATCTTACGGTAGCTTAGGTTAGTTTGTAATCTGACGGCGTTAGATTATAATCTGACGGTTTTTACAATTTTACGGTGACAGATGGATACATAATTATCCGTACGAAGACAAAATAAATCTGTATATATAAAAATCAATGCCACTTTTCGTTGTAAGTAAACTCCTCCTAAACGGCTCGACCGATTTGAATGTTTTTTTTGTATACGTTTGGGTAGGGCCCTGGATGGTTTAGATTCACAAATGAGCCCGGCAGATGGCGCTGCAGTTGGTATCTAGGTTATTATCCGAGCGAAGCCGGAATGGGCCACTAGTATTTAATAGAAATGTATTTCTTCTGACAGAAACGTGGCAGTGTAAGTTCTAAAATTTAGACCTAATAATGGGTTATAGGCGATTCGCCACAAAGTAAATTCGTCACAATTTGTATACTCCATACATTCAAAGTAAACTCGCCACAACTTATAAAAAAACAAATGAACAATGTCACAGGTGAATAAAGTTGTTGATAATTATTAGTTTTCAGGAGCATAGACATCAAAAGATATTCGTGAAACAAAACCATAAGGTTATCAACTGTAACAAAAACATGCCTCAAATTTGGGTGACCTCTATGTTATGCCAGTGTTGGGCGTCCACTAAAAACTGACCTATAATCCTGTAAAGGCGACATCATGACCCTACAATCTACATTTTTGTCCCTTGGCCCCCACAAAATATGTTTGCAACGTAAATAGGTGTCAAGGATGGGCATTGTAGGCTCCACTAAGCCTGCGTTAGCTAGGAAGTTTCAATATACAAACACAAGCAGTACCCCTTGGTTTTACCCGCGCTGTTCGGCATCGTGCTTAAGGACTCGGTAACTACGCGGATGACAACGTGGGGGGTCTGCTATATCATGACCCCTCCACGGGCTGGGTCCAGAATATGTGTAAACCACTAATTGAAACGCACACATGCACTTTTCGCACGGTCTTGTGGCTTCACTACGCCCATGTGATCCACCTGGCGCCAAAGCTGGGTCCACTTTTCCTGCTAGTTAGCATATAATTTGCGTAGATAATTCCTTATTATTTTGAATTGCATTCCTGTTGACTGTTTAACTTACGTTCTACAGCAAATTACTGTCATGTTAATGTCGAGAAGCTTAAATTTAACTTAACCGTTGTTTCATCAACAACTCCTCAAAAAGGATTTCAACTCGAAGTAACGTAAAGAAATTGTATTACCCGACACGAATTTTTTCTTCCGAAGATTCAAGTTATTGCATGAACGTGAAGAGTTAGACTGTTGCTATGTGTCTTTCTCTTAGTAATAACCCACAATAAGCATTTTTATTGGTACTTAGTATCAGCATTGCACCCGTGCGAAGCCAGGGCGGGTCGCTAGTATAGGATATAGATAGATAGATAGATACTCTTTATTGTTCACACCAAAAGAAAAAACAGATTTACAGACAAAGAAAATATAACAGCTAGTGCTACAACAGGCGGCCTTATCGCTGAAAGCGATTTCTTCCAGGCAACCTTTGGGTGGAAATGGTTTTTGATATCTTTAACAGCGGGGTGTGCCAATCCAGACTACATCAGTTAAATACAAATATATCTTTGATAACTTACATGTATTACGTTTATTTCGTTTATTAGCAGCGTTTAAATTCTACAAAAAGTTAAAAGCCTACCCAAAAAGATAGGTAAGTATCCAAGCAACGAAATGTAAATGGATAGGTATAATCTCCAGATAATGTTTTTATAACTTAAAAGCTTTGTACCGCCGATATATTATTCCGAGTTTTTAGGACCTGAGTGTTTTGCCGCACTAATCTGTTACGAGCAATTTCATAGAAATATCGTCAAAGTAGAACGTAAATAGATTTTAAATATTTTGACTGTTTTTTACTATTATTTCAAACTTTAGCCAACATAGATAGACACGAAGGTGTGCCTTTCGAAAATTCTACGATAACAAAACCATTTCTTTTCTTTTATGTTTCAATTAAGAAAAGTAGCTAAGAAGTGATATCTCGTTGGATAAAATATTTATAAATTATTAATACTAGCTAAAAAATTTCGTTGGATAAAATACGAATATTTATAAATAATCTAGTACTTTTTAACCGACTTCAAAAAGAGGTTCTCAATTCGGCTGTATGTATATTACTCGATAGCTTCGCTAATTAATTGTAAGTCGATTATGATGATTTATTTTTTTCTAGTAGAAACTAGTACTTCATGTGTAGTCCCATATCAATTATATCGAAATCGGTAATATCAACAAAAAACTTAAATGGACTTTCATTTATTTGGACGACGTAGTCATAGTTTCTCGTGAAATTTAGTGGTGTCTGAATTAAATTTTAAAATGAAGTCGTTTTTTTCGAAAAAACAATTTTCGGAAAAAATTAGTTTTATTAAAATAACATTTTCTATATAACCTGTAATTAACTTAAAAACTATGTCAACTCCTTGCCCTTCGTCAGTTTAACAAAACACATCGAACTATTAAGAACATAATTAAGAACATAACCACATAATAATAGTAAAATACCCTTTAACTGGTCCTATTCTAAACAAAATGGGCTCGAATTTCTTCGTTTCATACTTCCTAACATTACATCACTCTCACTCAATTATTTCTGATATAATATGCAAGTTAATTACACGTCCTCATTAATTTTGCAAAAGCATATTATAGCTGTCCCAACTCGAATACTGTCTTTGAATTTTGAAATTCTTACGTAATAATTATTATGTTGGGTAACTACTACATGTACTTTTATTCTCATTTTATTTTCTTGGTATTATAATTTATTATGTGTAACTAAGTTTAATGTTCTTAAATTTATTGTGTGTATAGGTTATATTATGTCAATAATTTTGTCTGATAATTCTTCTTTTGAATTGTTTACATTTTCTAGGTGACATCCAGTTGACCAATAACAGGCTACTATTTCGTGGTCACATGATCGCGTAACGCTTCTTGGCAACTTGGCATGACCATCTAGATAAAGGAGGATGCGTGGGAACCATTGAAAAATTTACGAAAATAATGTTAATATAATTAAATTAATTCAGATAAATTAAAGCAAATTTTAGTTGTTTATATTTCATAAACCGCCGATTTCAATAAAATTTTAATGGAAAAATAGAATCCAAATCATTACCTAGCACTGCACTGCGCTTCTCACTCAGAGATATAAGATGTTTATCTCTATAACCTATAATTTCACTGAAAACTTTGCCCTTCAAATCAGAATACAGTAATGTTTGCACATTACTACGTAGTGGTGGAATAACTGGCAAAGGTGCGGTACTTTACCAGGCGGCCTCTGCAAAGAGTCTTACTTCTAAAATTTTTTTAGATTGATTCTTTAGATCTAGACGGTCATGGTTAGATGTGTAAATGTGCAATGGGAGCCATGGTAACACGCCACGTCCATCTGGAAATGCTAACAGGTTTCAAAATGGCCATGATTTCGAGTTCACCTGAAGGTTTCTTTCATTAGCAAGCGTGACGCTTGAGCTAAATTCACAACCCACGAAAAATCTGTGTGTGGTGCGCCGAAAGAACTTTTCACTTCAAAAACATGAAACGTATGTTTTGCTTGTTATTGCTTATGTGTTGTATATTAAAATACTTCACGAAACTTTCAAAACCTCGCTGATACCTGTTGCTAGAGTTGAATCCAAAGAGTTCTCGAAACTTCCATTTGGAAGAACAATTTAACTCGAAGCTCCGTTTTCATTTGTAGTGCAGTTGTAAAGGACTTGCTTTTCGTTCTTTTGTGTGATTAAATACTTTGCCGCGTGCAGTGAATTGTCTGGTTTGTTGTGAGCGCTATTAACTTCGTCTTTCTAATGTTTTATGTCTTTTTTGTCGTTTTTTGAAGTTAAATCTTGTTTTGCCACGTTGAACACTATTAGTAAACACAGAATAAGGTAGAGAAAATTCTATGGATTCGCGTCACTATATGCTAATGTAGCAGCGTTGTCATCGATATAAACCACTAGATGTGCCATGAACACTTTGAAATTGGTAATAAACTGCGTCTGTGTCTATAGTGTAAGTGGTTTACTCATCACCAATCTACTTGACCCCTAGAAGCGCTAGCGGCGAGGTATGCTGTCGTTCTACTTATTTTGGTTGTTGACAACGAATAGTGATAAGTAAAAAACGTCCGGCGTTCACCGCTTCCTAAAACCGGCTAGAACGGAAAGAGTGATCTCACTCTTTCCAACGATAACAAGATTACGTGCGCCTTTAAGTGTGGGAGGGTATATCTTTGGATTGAGATCTTTTAGCGTAGTGACGTAACGTCAGAGCGGCGGTGGAGCAGGATGTATTCATTACCGTGTGAATTTATATTTCTTACTAGCTGTAGCCTGTCAAAAGTTGGTTGTAGTAACTCAGACACCTTTGAAACATGCACAATAACTTTACTAAAGATCATCACATGAATAAATGCGAAGTTTACGATTCTACATATAATGTCATACAGACATACATTTTTACAAGATGAAAAGAAGAATATGAGTGTAGGCTAGGTTTATTTCCGCTGCTGAATATATCTTTCTAAAACAGCGAGCAATAATACGGAAGGGAGTAGGCATACACAGCGTTTCCCCTCTGTCAAAGTACAAGTCCGCGTGGACCATGGAGTTTGATAATATACTGTGGCTGAGGGCAGGGCTAGATTTGTGAATGGCGCTTTATTTTTTTTGTGTTAGTAATTTGGCTGTTTGAGTATGATCGGAAATGGATCGGTACAGGTATGTTTTGTATGTAATAGTGCGGCTTTGCGCTAGTGTGCAACTTGATGAACTTGAACCCGCAAGAAATGACAGAAAGATTTGAACAAAATGTTTTAGCTAAGGCTACTTACTCCCTTCCGTGCTTGCGCGGAAGATCGAGTTGCTCGATGGCTGTCATGTCAAAGCACGGTACGAAAACTCTCAAAAAGGAATATTTTTCCCCGTTTTTGTTACATTCTTGATTCATACTCCGCTTCCATTGATAGTAGCGTTATGTTCTATAGTCTATAGCCTTCGTCGATAAATGGACTATCCAATAGAAAAATAATCTTTCAATTCGGACCAGTGCTTCTCGAGATCTTAGCGTTCAAATAAACAAACAAACTCTTCAGCTTTATAATATTAGTATAGATCTGTCTAAAGAAAGTACGTTTGTTAATAAATATGTAAACGTTATTGTACGATAGACATCCATTCCGTGTACACAATTCCCACAACCATAAGTGGTACTCGGACATTAATGAGATAGCCGGATTCCCAATTCGACTTGTTGCTTATTAACTATTAACAGATTGGATTACTTCGTCTATTGATATACCGCGGCCGTCACTCCGCTGCTGGGTTATGACGTCATGACGTGTGTACGCTGAGCTGACAGTTGGTTCATGGGGTTTTGAGTCCACCGTATAGTTCAGCAAAAATAAGTAGAACGAAATGGAAGCCCCACTATCGCAAATACTTCTGGAAATGGACTATTGCCACAATTTTAGTGATGTAGAAACTTGTGTATATAACGTGGGGATGATAGTACAAAGCATAAGCAGCCCAATAAATGTTCCCACTGCTGGAAATCGAAGCTTTCTCTCGCATAGAGAGAGTCAAAGCCATAATCCACTAAGCTGGCCCAATGCGGGTTGGTGGATGACACATGACCTCCAAAGATTCTAGGTATACGTCAGCTTCCTCACGATGTTTTTCTTCACCGTTTTAAGTTATTACGAACATGACTTCGAAAATACAGTGGTGCGCATCTATACTAATATTATAAAGCTGAAGAGTTTGTTTGTTTGTTTGAACGCTAGGATCTCGGTAAGTACTGGTCTGAATTGAAAGATTATTTTTCTATTAGAGAGTCCATTTATCGAGGAAGGCTTTAGGCTATAGAAAATAACTCTACTATTAATTGAAGTGGAGCATGAAACAAGAATGTAACAAAATCGGGAAAAAATATTCCCGTTTTCGTACGTTTCGTGCTTTGACATGACGCATGACAGCATGTGTCAAAGATTGCGTCATTGAATTTCAGTAATCTGTGCATTGAATATAAACCTTTGCTAAATTTTTTTCTAAATCTGAGTTGGTACGACCAATTTCCGACAGGTGGCGTAGCAGGTAGCTGAAGAGGTTTTTTTGTTTGAAATCGATATTCTCAGGAATAAGTGAACCGATTTCAGTCATTCTTTCACCGTTGGATATGTACGGGATCCCGATGAGTGCTATATAATATACCACGGGCGAAGCCGGGGCGGGCATCTAGTTATGTCATAAACAGCCCAGTAAATACCCAGTAAATACAATAAAAGTACACCTGTTTTTTTAATAACTATTATAGGTTTACAGTTCTTGACCGCCATCTCGCGTGATGGATCAAAGCTAACCTAGAAGAAACTGATTCACTCTCGATGTTTAAACACTAAGATTGGAACCATCGGGAAATCCCACTTAGGCAACGCATTACACAGTTTAAACATTTTTATCACGAAGCTAGAGTCAAACCTGTCCGTTCGAGTCTTTGGAGCGTTATCCATGATGCGACTTGGGACCGTCTCTCACAAGAACCTAGTCAAGGCCAAGCAACTGGCCAAGTGCCCGTAGTTGGATAACAAGTTTCTTCGAAATATGCTGTAATAATTTGTGAAACGTTTATCAAAACGTTAAAAATCTACTACTTGTAAGAGCTTACTACACAATAGAAAAAAACCTTGCTGACAAATCAGTTATTGAATAAGTCGATCCGCTCCGCAAGACATTAACCTATACTTCTATACTAATATTATAAAGCTGAAGAGTTTGTTTGTTTGTTTGAACGCTAGGATCTCGGGAAGTACTGGTCCGGATTGAAAGATTATTTTTCTATTGGATAGTCCATTTATCGAGGAAGGCTATAGGCTATAGAAAATAACGCTACTATTAATAGAAGCAGAGCATGAATCAAGAATGTAACAAAATCGGGAAATAATATTCCATTTTGAGAGTTTTCGAACGTTTCGTGCTTTGACATGACACATGACAGCATGTGTCTAAGATTGCGTCATTGAATATCACAGATTACATACCTCTTGAATATAAAACCTTTGCTAATCTATTTTTTTCTAAATCTGTTTTGTTACAACTAATTTACGACAGGCGGCGTAGCAGGTAGCTGAAGAGGTGTTTTGTTTGAAAGCTATATTCTCAGGAATGAGTGAACCGATTTCAGTCATTCTTTCACCGTTGTATATGTACGGGATCCTGATGAGTACTATATAATGTACCACGGGCAACGCCGGGGCGGACATCTAGTTATTTATATTGGCACACCTTATTAGGGTCATTATGGAAAACTATTGCATACTGTATGTTTAAATAATACCAATAAATGTACTATAATGTTAGCAATAAAATGATTGAATATTAAGAATGTCTTTCTTAGAACAAAAGTGTTATTTTTGTTTAAACAAGCAGAGCCAAAATTATACTTATAACAAATTATATAACCAATAATAATACAATATAATAAAACTAAAATACAATGAGAACGACACTACATGCCTAATTAACTACTTACACTAAGCACACCTGAACTGTCCATAGACCAAAGATGGTTTACAGGTAATCAAGACGTTCAAGCCCACTACCAGTCGGAAGCGTGCACAGCATGCTGGCGGCATTACTACTCTGAATGGCAATGCTTATGCATTGGGCTAAATAAACGCCAGCATTGTGGCCTCAATTTTCCCTCGATGTTTTCCTTCGCCGTAGCCAGTTGTTCTGCACATGGGGTAATGCTGGGACTCAAACTTACATCATGACTGTAAACTGGATGTTGTTGCTACTACGTCACCACAGATTCTTCGACAAAATGTAATATTGATAATGTTGATAAATGAAACTTGTGTACATTCAATAAGAATAAATACTAACTATTAACGTAAAACCCATTAAAACGGTACTTGCCTCGTGGGGGTTTGATTTTAATCCCTATTATTGTAAAACTCTTTTGTGTTTGAAAAAAAGATCGTAAGGTTAATTTGCTTGGATTTTTCCTGTTACCCTTACGGGGTTCATTAGAGAACAGTAATTCCTATCATGGACTTGTTAGGCCTCTTTAAAATAGCTACAGTCAAATTAAAATAAGACACTAATAAATATTTTATTATTTTTTATTGAAAAAAGGAGGAGGTTCTCAATTCGGTTTAATGTTTTTGAAGGGAAAACTTTTTTCGGCGCGTCACAGACAGATTTTTCGTGGGCTGTGAATTGAATTCTAGCATCACGCTCGGGAATGATAAGAAATCTTCGGGTAAACTTGGGACCATGGCCACGCTTATGACCACGCCCTCCGGTTTCACCCGCGTAGTTTCCAAAGTAAGGTATCAAATTCTGAGTTATATAGTTCTGAGTATAAGTAAATAAATAAATATTGGTGGACAATTCACACACAACACCATTTGACCCCAAACTAAAGCAAAGCTTGTACTATGGCGGCCAGATAGCTGATATAATACCTAAATAGTTGTAAATACATACTTATTATAAATAGAAACACCCAGACACAGTGCAAATATTTGAATTCATCACACAAATATTTGCACTGGGTGGGGATCGAACCCCCGACCCTCGGCTTCGCAGGCAGAGTTACTACCCACTAAGCCACGAGGCCAGTCAGTTCACTTCTATCGGCAGTACCTATGACTGCCATCTTTTTGTTCGTATGATACATGTCTGTTATGGAATAGCTTAGCCGGTAGTGAATCGCCTTGAATGATTATTTTTTTGTTTGATAAATAGTTTATTTGTTTCCTGTGTCTGGATATTTCTATGTATAAGCACTAAGTATGTATTTACAACTATGTAAGTACTATATTATCCATCTGGCTTCCATAGTACACGTTTTGCTTAGTTAGTGGTCGGATGGTGTTATATGTAAATGTCTACCTATATCTATTTATTTTATCAATATAAATTATCTCACAAAATATAATACAACATTAAACCCACTGCGACACAATCGAGCAGGATTTTGAATGGGTTTTTGCATCAATTAGACATTTTGTAAAACGCTTTACTATAATGGAAAACATGTTTATTAATCGTATTACTATACAGTACCTGGGTGAGCTTTGCTCGGTTACTTAGATACATACTGATTTTCTAAAAAAAAAATGAACTTGAAAAAATTACGCGGCCGGTTGGATTCGAACCCGGACCTACCATATTTCAACCACCCATCTTCCCGACTGAGCTAATATACTGTCGCGCGCCGTCGCGAAATTTACCATCGCATTCTAATCTTTATGTAACAGTTTTTCGTTGTCTAAAAACGCGCATAAAACGGCGTTTTTTTTAAATAAAACCTGGCTAGATCGATTTATCGTCCCCGAAACCCCTTGTATACATAATTTCATGAAAATCGTTAGAGCCGTTTCCGAGATTCAGATGTTATATATATATATATATATACCTACAAGAATTGCTCGTTTAAAGGTATAAGAATAATTTCATGAAAATCGTTCGAGCCGTTTCCGAGATTCAGATTCTATATATATACTTACAAGAATTGCTCGTTTAAAGGTATAAGAATAAGGGTATATAAATAGGGATGCAAACGCACACTGTACTGTGTGGGGCTGCCCTGACACAAACGAGAGAGGTAAAGACGTGTTAGACTTTGCCCTCAGACACAACCTCAACATCTTAAATAAAGGAGCAGAACCGACATTTGTCACTTCATGGGCCAAAACCATTATAGATATCACGGCAGCAACATGCATAATTGGCGAACTGATTAGCGATTGGCGTGTAGCGACGGATGAATATTCTGGCTCAGACCATCAAAGGATAAGGTTCAGCCTGAAGATAAGTAAACGTAAGCCGCGGACTTACAGAAATCCGAAAAAAACTGACAAATGCCTTTTCTCAGAAACACTCGAAAAATCATGCCAGAAAATACCGAGGCAAACAATGAAAAGAGCTTACAACAAGTAAAATAGAAGAAACGGTAGACTTTCTAACCAAAACTCTAATTAAAAGCTTTACATCCTCATGACCTCTAAGGACCGAAAACACCGATACTTTGAGCAAAAAAAAGATAGATGGTGGAACAAAGAACTCGGTAAACTGAGAAAGAAAGCAAGACACTATTTTAATAGAGCTATGAACACCAACCAAGACCAGGACTGGCAGGAATATAAAAATCACGACATAGGTTGAAAATAGAAATAATCAAAAGTAAGAAAAATATGTGGCGTAAATACAGCAGCTCAATTCAATCGGAGAGTGAGACTGCTAGGCTAAGAAAACTGCTATCAAACAACTCTCAAACCAAACTGGGAACGTTAAAGAAACCTGACGGATCATTCACCAAATCCGAACAGGAACAATTTGAACTACTTCTACAAACCCACTTTCCCGACTGTCGACTAGAGTCGGAAGGAGGGTGGGAAAGCCAAACACACCACAAACCTAGTAGGGAGGACTGGGACTTTGCATCATCTATAGTCACTGATGAGGCGTTGGCCTGGGCGATTAGCACATTCCAACCTTTCAAGGCTGCTGGACCTGATGACATCTTCCCGGCTCTTCTACAATGGAGTATGAGTAAAACCAAAACACACCTCGCAGCCTTATATAAAAGCTGTCTCGCATGGAAGTATATCCCAAATCATGGAGAGAAGTGAAAGTAGTATTCTTGCCTAAACCAGGCAAATCAGACTACACAAACCCAAAGTCATTTAGGCCCATTAGCCTTAGCTCATTCTTCCTTAAAACGCTAGAAAGACTATGTGACAAGTATATTCGAAATGGTCCGCTACGGGATAATCCAGTTCACGCAAACCAACACGCATACCAATCAGGCAAATCGACCGAAAGCGCTCTACATCAGGTAGTTCACAAAATTGAAAGCGCAATAGAAAAGAAACAGTCATGCTTGGTAACCTTCATTGATATTGAAGGAGCCTTCGACAAAACGACTTTTACGAGTATAGAGGAAGGACTAAAGCGACATGATGTCGACGATAGAGTGAATGGATGGATCACTAAAATGCTGTCAAGTAGAGCAGCCAACATAGAATCTTCGACAGAGTCTCGCTGCGTACTCACAAGGGGATGCCCGCAGGAGGAGTAGTATCTCCTCTTCTATGGGTAATTGTAGCAGATGAGTTGATCGGGCTTCTAAACAAAGAAGGTATAACTACCGTCGCATATGCTGACGATTTAGCAATCATGGTCTCAGGGCTCTGCGAATCGACTTTATGCGAAAAAATGCAAAGGGCACTCAAAATACTCGAAAAGTTTTGTGGTAATCGAGAACTCTCCGCTAATCCAAACAAAACAGAGATGGTGTTATTCACGCGCAAAACCAAAATACCAAAGTTAAAACTCCCACCTTATTTGGAACGCAATTAACGTTTAGTAAAGAAGTAAAGTACCTTGGTATCTGGTTAGACAGTAAGCTACTGTGGGAAGACAACTGGACCACGTAACCACAAAGGCTACAAACATATTATGGCAGTGCACCAAAGCTATTGGTAGAGACTGGGGACTCAAACCGAAACTGTGTCGATGGATGTACACAGTAATAGTTCGACCAGCACTCACTTACGGCTGTGTAGTGTGGTGGCCAAGAACCAATCTAGTAACTACAATCTCTAAATTGCAAAAGATGCAACGTTTAGCATGTTCATTAATCAGCGGTTGTGCAAAATCTACACCGTCGGAAGCACTGGACATAATACTTGGCCTGCCACCACTCCATCTCTACATACAGCAAGAGGCGATGGCGGCTGCGCTAAGAATTAAATCGACAGAACAATGGAAAGGTTCAGGATTCCCACAAACCACTGTAAGATCCTAGATCGTGCGAAGATAGTTATCCCAGAGGTATGCCATGGCACAGACCGTATAGCTAGCACATATTTAGATGGGAAAAATTATGGGTTAGTTACAGAGGAATATTCCCAAACAGACACTGCTGAGAAAAGTAATAATGCATGCAACATTTTCACAGATGGCGCTAAAAATAGCATGGGAGTTGGGTGTGGATACCACTCACCAGAGCTAGACCTGGTAGAATCGCTAGCTCTAAATAAAACTACAACAGTACTGCAAGCGGAAGCTGTGGGCCTCCTGTTAGCAGCTAAATCAGTCCTTAAAAAGAAATACACAGCAAAGCAATGGGAACCCACTGGAACTTAAGTTTATAACGGACAGTGCAGCCACCATTTATGCATTACGAAAACCCACAACCAGATCAAGAGTGATTGCAGAGTGCCATTCTATCCTACAGCGCCTCGCACTCACTCATACTGTCACAGTTGAGTGGATAAGAAGCCACGGCGTTTGCCGTGGAAATAATAAAGCGGACATGCTTGCCAAAGAAGGTGCAAAGAAGAATATCAGGGCAGACATAGCAGAGCTGTGCAAGCCAACTGCTTCAGAAACACGGAATCTGCTATGTCTACACATAGAAAAGAACAACAAAAACTATGGGATAAATCTACTAAATGCAAACACACAAGAACTGTGTTCCCGCTCATAGAAAGAAAAGTAACAAATAAGCTGCTGAATCTGACAAGATCTGATCTTCGTCTGATGATAGGTTTAATCACAGGCCACTGTGAGCTGAACTATCATCTCCACAAAATAGGATCTACCGACAGTCCCCTATGCAGGGGCTGTTTGTTGGAGAATGAAACTGTGGAGCATGTGCTTTTGCGCTGTGAAGCCACAGGAAGTATTAGATCAAGATCGGGACTACTTGTAGAAAATCCAAATCAATTATGGGAACGCATTACATCTGACGAAATGGGACTGGGAACTGTTATGCCAGCAACCCAAGGCCGTCCTCCGCTATTTTAAGGAGCTTGGCTGGTTTGGGTAGGCTGGCAGGGGGGAAGTGCACAATACACCCCTAGCGGGACGTCAGTGCAGGCCAATCACCCCCACCCTGAATTAGAATTAGAATAAGGGTATCATTTTATTGTTTAATACATGTCCGTTGAAAAAAAACGACGGAATTAATATTTAGTGTCCAGATAGGTATATTTATTTAAAAGTTACCAGAGTGAGAGCGGATTAAATATTCGTTCTGATGTATCTCTGTAAACAGAATGAATAACCATATTCATCACGATTATGTGCCCTGAGTGGGAATGAAACCCACGATGGCTCACCGAGACTCACTACCCACTTAGCCACGAAATCACTCAGGTTGTATTATTTTAAAGGAGCAAAGCAAACTAAAAATACATTGTGAATATACTTAGCTACTTACACTAAGCACGTCGGAATTATCCACATACCAATGAAGATCTACAGATAATCAAGATGTTCAAACCCGCTACCAGTTGGAAGCGTGCCCAGCATGATGGCGGCATTACCACGCTAAATAGCAATACTATGCGTAGAGCCAAATAAACGCCAGCATTAAATTAAAATTATTATTTTAAGTACTGTAAGAAACAAAACGCTTGTGATTTACTCTTACGTAAATTTCAACGTAAAACATCAAACTCATGACGACACGCACGACTGAAATGCTGGGGTTTATTTGGCGTAACGTATAAGCATTGCCATTGAGCGTGGTAGTAACGCCAGCATGGTTGGGTACGCTTCCGACTGGTAGTGGGCTAGAGGATCTTTATTATCTGAAGACCTTCATAAGTCTATGGATAAGGATAATTTAGATGTGCTGAGTGTAAATACTTAGTGAGGAATGTAGTGTAGTGTAATTCTCATATTACATTAGTTTTGATAATAATGAACCTGTCCTTTAAACAAATATGTCTAATTGTCTGTGTAAGTAATATTTGTAAATTCTATAACTTCTTTTTGAACAGGAAAAACCTCAATTTCAGTAAGAGTTTGTTTAAAAGAACACACTTTTATACTACACTAACAGCGTTCTGTGGTTTTACCCGCGCGAGTCCCGTAAATTTTCCCGTGATAAAAGTAGTCTGTGTGCTATTCCAGACTATAATCCGCGTTCCAAAGTTCAACCCGATCCGTACAGACGTTTCGACGTGATTGAGCAACAAACTTCTAATATATATATATATATATATATATAATATCCACACTGTAGCATTTATAAAATTAACGACACTTGTATAATGAGTTACGGGATATTAACTGTGATGAGCTTGACAACAGGTTTATGAGTATAGGAGTGGCAGTCATTAGGAACTGCCGATGGAAGTTAAAAAAGTTAAAAAAAAAAAAAAAAAAAGTGAAAACTTAGAACTCAGAATTTGATAGCTTACTTTGGAAACTACGCGGGTGAAATCGGAGGACGTAGCCAAAAGCATGGCCATTTAGAAATGCGTCAGCATGCATGGCCAAGGTCTCGAGTTTACCCGAAGATTTCTTATCATTCCCGAGCGTGACACTTAGAATTTAATTCACATCCCACAAAAAATCTGTCAAAAATAGAAGTGTTTACTTCAATAAGTATTAGATACACATACAGAAGTTTTGTAGTGGTAGGACTCTTGGCAGAGTCCGCCTGGGGAAGTACCACACCTTTGCCAGTTATTCTACCGCCAAGCAGTAATGTGCAAACATTACTGTGTTCCGGTTTGAAGGGCAATGTTTCCAGAGAAATTACAGGGCTTAGAGATATAAGATCTTAGATCTCTGGGTGACGAGCGCAGTGCAGTGCTAGGTAATGATTTGGACTCTTCATGTTCCAATAGCTGCGTGTCACTGTGCTGTTATGTGTCAGGCATGTTGCTTACCATCAGGCACATGTCCTGATCGTCTCGTCACTCTTTATTTAAAAAAAAAAAAAAAAAAGATAATATTAAAGTGAGCGAGTAAGATACAGTCAGGTGTATTATAGTTTTATTATTATAGTAGTAGAAGACACCAAGTGTCTTCAAATCGAGAGTAAATCGGTTTTTTTTCTAGGTAAGTACGCTCCATCGTAGATCTCATCTTCGCTTAACATCAGGTGAGATGGTGGTCAAGTACGAAACTACTATAGCTAAAAAAAAGGAGTTTTATAGTATATTAGTATATCAGACTTTCGCTCGCTCGGGAATACTCGATGGTGCTGAGTTGACCTGATCGAGTCTTTTACTTACGAGCCTCATTCACAGCTCACAAAAAAATATGTGTACAGTGCGCCTAAATAAGTGATCACTAAAAAAATTACTTTATAAGTCTGTATCGGATAATATCCATTGGGCTAACATGTTTATTTAACAGTTTTTTAGTTTGTTTAATGAAAGTTGATGCCTTGAAATAACAGCTAACACTCACAACTTCGTGCAGGCCGAGAAACCTTAAGTTTATTATATGCTCTATAGTAAGTTACATTTTGAACTTGTGCACCGCTGTCAGGTACAGAGTTTTGTTCAGTGCTAGTATAGCTAGAAAACCCTGACTGAAAAACTTCGAGAAACAAAAAAAAGTTAGGTATTTAATTTATTATTTTTTTATCTAAAATACACGTAATCAGGTTTTACTTTGAGCAAAATCGGTTGCACTGCGATTCAGAACGCGCCAGAAAAATGTATTATCGTCCAGTTATAGGCGTTAGCAATTTTTTTTACAAGTAATTAATTTTACTAAAATGTAGTTTTTTTAGTATACAAGTCGAGCGGGATCTTTGCCTGATGGTAAGCAATATAAGTAATTTTGTGACTGTTTTGAGCAAGTGCTCATAACAGTACAGTGACTTTCAGCTATTGGAACTAGAAGAATCCAAATCATTACCCAGCACTGCACTGTATATACATAAATGGCCCAATAAATGTTCCCACTGTTGGGACTCGGGGCCTTCTCTCGCAAGGAGAGAGTCAACGCCATAATCCACCACGCTGGCCCAGTGCGGGTTGGTGGACGGTACATGACTTCGAAAGATTCTAGGTAAGATTCAGGACTGCACTGCATTCTTCGAGAGTTAAAACGTTTTGTGTATATGCCCAAAAATGTGGTCTGGTGGAGCACATTACCTTTATCCTGGGAAAATCACGGGAATGGGAAATACGCGGGTAAAACCACGGGGCACCGCTCGTTACAAATAAATTACAATTTTTCTGTTTACGTCAATACAATTTTTATGTCCAAATTGGTATTATAGTGGTCTAATTAAGTTACAATACATTACGTTACAATATTAATACAATTTTTATAAAGCTGAAGAGGTTTTTTGTTTGAACGCGTTAATCTCAGGAACTACTAGACTGATTTCAAAAAAATAATTCATCGTTGGATTTGTACGAGTAAGTGATCGCTGAGTGCCTAATTATTAAATAGGTACCACGGGTGAAGCTGGGACGGATTGCTAGTTTCAAACAGTCGTTTAGAATCAAATTGTTTAAATTAACCTTTAACGCTACCACTTTTCTAGATTAGTTTTCCGAGCACTTACACAAAATACTTTGATTTTCAGGAAACTCGCGCTTACTCACTTTGCAGGTGTTCTTTCAAAAGTACTAAGCAAACTTTATAATTAAAGACAGACGCATTCACTAGGCATCCTAAAATAATTAATACTTTATCGCGACAGAATTAGCGGCTTATAGCTTTCAAAAGGTAGACTAACCCACATTTATACTGGCAAGACTCTTTGCAGTTAATATTTTTTGTAGTGGTAGGACTCCAATCAGAGCCCGCCTGGGGAAATATAACACCCTTGCCAGTTATTCTACCGCTAAGCAGTAATGTGAAAACATTACTGTGTTCCGGTTTGAAGTGCAATGTTTCCAGAGAAATATCTTATCTTAGATCTCTGGGTGACTAGCGCAGTGCAGTGCTAGGTAGTGATTTGGATTCCTCATGTTCCAATAGATGCGTGTCACTGTGCTGTTTTTGTGGCAAGCATGACGCTTACCACCAGGCACATGTCATGCTCGTCTCGTCACACTTTATTTAACAAAAATGTTTTAATCTATATATATGTATAAAGATGAATATTTGTCTGTATGTAGAATCGTAAGCTATGGATTTTATCATGTGATGATCTTTAGCAAAGCTGCTCTGTATGAGCTAAAGAAGGTTTCCGTTTCCGAGTTGAGACGACCAATTTTCGACAAATGGCGTAGCAAAACGCGATTTGTGTCTAATCCCAAACTAATCATAATAATTTACCGTCTAAGAACTAATCTTACATTTACTAAAACCAAAACCCTCTAAATATTCCAGCGAATATTCAATCAAACCACATTTTAACGGGCCGCGGAATCGCTGAGGTCGCAAGAAGAACATAAATGATTAAATCTATGACTCTGACGAACGCGGCCACAGATATTTGCTGGCTACATAACGTGCCACACATACACGCTTTACAGTATAAATCTGTGAATATGTATATTCAGGAATATCTGTGAACTCGCGGATGGAATACGTAATAATCAATTTATAGTTTCGCTTCTATTTCGGGACGTATTTCTTTTTCACGTACACAAATCCGTGGCGGCTAAAAACACTTTTTAGCTCGCATCTTAAATTACTTTGACTTAGAACTTGTTTCTGTAGGTCCTACTTAGTTTCAACTTAGAATGCGTGACGATCAAAGGTGACTTAGGCTTTGGATCCGCTTTGCCTATATTAATACAAGTAAAAAGAATTACCTGTGGGTTCGTTCACTTACAATTTAGAAAGAAGCTCGTATCTAAGAAACTCTGTGTGACAAAAAACTGGCCTGATTTTTTGCAGATTTTAATTTTAGTTCAAAATTTTGGGCTGACATCAAACATCTATTATTTCACTTTTATAACATTAGTAACATTTTTTTAGTGTAGAGTGATAAGACGAATAGAGCATGTGCCTGATGGTAAGCAACATGCCTGCCACATAACAGCACAATGACACGCAGCTAATGGAACATGAAAAGCCGTTATCATTACGTAGCACTGCAATGCGCTCGCACCCAGAGATATAAGATGTTTTATCTCTCTCTATGCCCTGTAATTTCTATGGAAACGTTTCCCTACTATCTGGACCACAGTGATGTTATACACTACATTGTACTACACTGTACATTACTGCTTGGCGAAGTCTGGGGAAGACTCTGCAAATAGCCCTACCACTACACATACATACATATTGACTTGTCTGTGTGGAAATTAATATTTTCGATTAAGTTGAGACGCCTGCTTATTCAAAATGTTATCCTTGAATTCGATCTCAAAACAGAAACGAGATCCGTCCCTTTAAGTGAGAGGAGTGATGAGTGCAAAGTCAATTTACAGAGGAAAATTTAATGATTCTCATAATTATGAGATCCCTATGGCGACGGTGACGTCACTTGAATAGGACTCGAAACAACAGCCTACACAGCACCTAATTAATGTTCGCCAAATAAAAGCATTTGATATTTGAGATAATTTAGACTCTGTAAGTAAGAAAGAGACAAATAGCTTCTATAGTACAAGCTCCGATTAGTTTGGGGCAAGATTGTGTGTGTCAAAAAGTGTAAACTAATATATTTGCGTTAAAAAGACGGTATTAGGTACCGGAGTATACAAATTGTGACGA